>OY728133.1:504014372-504622481 GCA_963277665.1 Viscum album
GGATGAGAGTATTTCGACCCATCCCCACCTTAGATTCGAAATAAATCAATTTGGAGCTATTTAAAACCGAATTTGGCTTTATAATAAAATAATATTTTTAGTTTTTCCAAAGGAGCCCCTCTCCTCCCTTATAAAAGGGAAGCTCCTCCCCCTCTTCCTCACACCACTTTGAGCCGTCCAGATCGGCCAAAACCTGACAATTTATCCTCTCTACTTCCCTAGAAACATCTTAGAGGTATTTTTCTTCCTCAAAGACCAATTTTAGTGCCCTAAAAGGATGTCTCAAAGAAGCGCTTCAAAGAAGAGGTAATGTCCGTTACCGATTCTTTCATCTTTATTTCTTCTTCCACTTCTTCTTCTTTAGTTGTTTCATTATGAAGTAATAACATCAGTATCACTCATATACGGATATGTTATTATAAGGTTTAAACAAACCTATATCACCATTTATCCATCCTACGGAAAATGAAATCACCACGCGTGCGTAAGTACGGAATACCGTCTCCACCCCGTGGTGTAATCTATTTTCCACCACCACCATACATGGATGGGTATAATGGTGTAAAGAATGAATATATATGATTATTGTGAAGTGATATTGATTCTTAAATAGTATACATACACTCTAATACAATTCCATGATCATGGGAACGATATCATCGCTCGTGTGTACGTACGGAATACCGTCTCCACGATGTGATGCGACTTGTTCTACATGATCTTCATTGAATAATGATTATATTAATGAATTGAATGAATGAATATGATATATATTACACTAATACCATTCTGGAAATGAGGTATCTATAACCTAAAAATACGAATAAGAATTTATTCGACAAAACATGCATAAGAACAAAAAGTAATAAACACCCGAATAACAAGGAGCAATGAAATATTACTAATAATAAGCTATAAATATGACCATATATGATATCATAACAATGATTATGATTCTGGAATAAGTCAATGACATTATTTAAATCATTATACAGGAGGTTCGGACACTTACGAAGCAAATCAGACCTAAGGTAAGGGAAAATATCCCAATATCATTTTATCCAAGATTGTTTATACTTTGGTATTTACTGGGTTGTATTTTATCATTCACATCCATGTTCCCTCAATATGTAAAATTATTTCCATCCACCTAAAATTTTTTAAATCCATTTTTACCCATCACTGAGTGTTTAGTAAATGATATGAAAGGAATATTTTGTCATTTTTCGTACGAGGTAGTTTTTGACTTTTCCGACAAAAGTACAAGAAGAATTTTTTTTAACTTATACGGCATGAATGGACTTTTAGAACATTATTTTCAAGAAGATTACTTTACAAGTTTTCAAGTTTATTTTTAATCAACTTCTTTTAGTTTAAAATTGTATGACATGTTAAGAATGGAAAAATGTTTTTGAAGTAGAAAGAATATTTTCCTCAAGAATGGAGTTCAAGTGTTTTATCAAAATTATTTTCCATCTAAGATAATAAAGGGTTATGTTTTTATCAATATTATTACATTGATATGATTATTTTGTGATGGAAATATTTTTATGAATTCCTTTATCTTATATGAATTGTTTTATGATGTCATGATGTTTAAGATTCCCATTTTTATTACATGGGTTATGATATGATGTATGGTTTATGATTTTGTGGCACAAATAAGAATGGTATAATTATGAGATGGGTGGGACATATATCTCCCTCCAATGTATTGGGTAAAGATTTTATATCTCATGATATAGACATGGTTGGAACGGCAGGGTAAACCGATTCAGTGAAATAGGCCTGAAACGAGGAATGAACTCGGTTCAGAAATGGACTTTGTCCACTAAGATATTCTTGGAAATAAGTCTTCACTAATAAGAAATGATTATCTATGATTATGTGTGTTTGCCCCAATGTTTCATGTTTCAAGTTATGATTATTGGTATTACATTTCACTACTATCATTTATCCCATGTTATGAAATTATGATCTCTTTTGTAGGTTATGATTTCTAAAATGTTATGTTCTTATGAATATGATGTGATTGGTATTTCTTTTGTTTACCCTTACTGAGCATTTCATCTCACTATTTAGTATGTTTTCTTTCCCTAGGTCAGGAAGAAGGGTATTAAGTAAGATAATCCAAAAAGGGACAATAGATATGATGAAATAAATGGGAGAGAGTGTAGATGCTTTATAAACCAGTTGTTTATGTTTCCCAGTTTCTAAATACACTATACCTATACGGTCCTTCCGTGGTTTTGTTATATGTTGTAATAAGTGTACTTCAATTTTGATGTAATAACAATGTATGTATAGTATGGGTCGTTATATAGGTGGATTATCCCTTGACCCCACATGATTTAGAACTTGAAGAATTAGTTGTAATTAAATGATTTCATTTAAATGTTGGTGAAATTATTCTCTGAATCTTATAGGTAAATCCCTTTTTGATTAGGACTTGGAAATTGGGGAAAGTTGTTGGTCATATTGTAAATCCCCATTATTTAAAATTTAGGAATAATGATACAAAAATTATATTTTAGTTTAATTCATGGAAATAATTCTTTGAAATTATTTAAATAATTAAATGTTTTGATTGAAATTTATTGGTATGAATTTAGAAGAATTGTTTGGGTGTGAGTTGAATGGGGTGGATAATGGTTAGAAGTATGACCATAAAAATGAGAAGGTGTATGGATGTGATGTTCCATAGTAAAATGTGAAACCAAGATTATATGTGTGTATGTGGTTTTTTTTTGTGCTTGAAAAAACTATACCAAATCAAATGAGAATTAGTTTAAAGAAATTATTGTTTCATTCATTGGGAAATTTTTTTATGGATTTCTATGAACTATTTCTAAAAATTAAAAATATATTTAAAATATTCTCAGATGAATTTTCCTAGTGTCATGAGTTGGGATGTCATGGGGAAATCCAACTATGTTTAGACTCACCCCTACATGGATACAATTATTCATTTTCGGATAACATATATTACAACATACATAAAAGAGATATAACTCCGTTTCACAGTAGTTCTTCTTGATACCATTTCATAACAAATGAGGTTAAATCTTGGAGTGGGTGGGGTGTTGCAGGTTATTCTAACTTTAGATTTTATGTGTTGTGGCCTTTTTGTACCCTTGATAATTTATTTATTTTCACATATAATAAAGTATAATTTAATGGTTTATTTATGAATTGAGTATTATTTTCTACACATGCATCATATAGAGGTTTGGTTGGTTTCTTTATGTAGTTTGGATGTTTAATATTTTTATGGGAAAATCATCCCCCAAATTTCACAAAGTATGTTGGAATTTATTTCCAACCATTTCTGTCTGGGGGATAACTCTTAAGGAATAATGTATCTCCCATCACTCCTCATGCCACAGAGTAGGGGTGTGATGTTACATAATTAACCAAAAAATAAGTAGAATAAAACAACAAACAACATTAGTACAAGATCAATACCTACGTCCACACTAAGAAAACATGAATTCATACAATATAATCAGTAAAAATCAACATGGTAAATCGCTTCCTTTTTTAATAATCACCTACTACCTATTATTGTCATAAAAAGGCATATCTAGGACGTCTTATGGAGTTTTGTAATGGAAGATATTAAGGGGAAAGTTAATTTATTTTACCAAATTCGTTCCAGTTTAATTAATCATCCTTATCCTCTAAATATACTATACCCATAAAAATATAATTAAATAAATATCATTATTATTATAAAATGTTATAATTTTTATTGAGTAAAAATTATCTAAATTCTTCTGAATATTTATATAATTAATATTTACTTCTATTGTTGTTCGATTATGACCTCTACGAATAACCTATTTCATTTGATATCACCAAATTGAATGGATATTTTTTAAGGTATATATAATAAATATTATGATTTTTTTGGAATCCTTGAAAAAAAATTTTAAATAATATTAATTTAATAGATAAAATAAATAATAAATTATAATAATAAATTATAATAATAAATTTGAGCACTAAAAATAAGCATACAAAATAAATTTTTTAATTTGAAAATATTTTTTTACAAAAACCAGAATTTAAAAAAAATATTTTTGAACTATATTAAAAAACAAATATCACTATATTTAAGGGTTTTTTCAAACTATTTTTATAACTCCATTGACCATAACTTACATAGAGAAGCAATTTTAGTGAAATTGATTAAATAACCCTTAGTGGTCGATGATAGAAAAAATTTAAAATTAATGAATTGTATGTGATAAAATATTTACCATAAAAAAATGAAATATAAATTATCATAGTAACAAATTAATTGTTAAATAAAAGTAGTTTTCTAATTCATGATGTAATACACATGGACTGTGTGACTTGAGAATTGTGGTAATAGTTCTTTATATTTATTTTAATTCCTTGAGACAGTCTTATATATTTGGAATAATGTATTTTTTATTGTGTAAATACATCCCATTGACTTGTTATATATTTAACTATTTTTTATTCTTGGTAGTTTCACTTTCATTCATCATTTCTATATTCCTTGATCTATGAATCATACTTATCTAAGTTGTAAGGATTTTTGTTAATATGAATTACAATCATTGAGTTACAAACATTATTATTGAACATCAACCTAAAATTTTTATTTACATCCACACTATGGTTATATTATATTAAATTTCATCTTTTTTTTATATAGATACTTGTATTTTTTACATTTCACCTCACTTTCGACAACAATTCAACCAAATAGCTTCTTGTATGTGTAATTTACCATATCCCTTTTATACGACCATGAATAATTTTCCTCCAGTCCATATTTTTTGAATTGTTATATAAATTATCTTATCCATTCACCAATTATTTTTATGGTATTTTAAAATTTAAATTAATGTTTCCATGGTTCTATGGTATTATTTTTTATATTTTTCATAAGGTCCATTTTTAACATTCATTTAAAAAGATTGAGTTGACTAAATTCATAAGAATTTACCACATAACAACCTTGTCCCACTTTTATAAAACAAATTAATGATTATACATCCGGATGTTTATATAGTTTATAATAGAAAAAACTATTATCATTATTCTATGAATTTTATATTTGAAAAATTAATATAAATGTCTTAAAAGAATAATTTAAGAGATTTCACTCCACTTATTTTCTTTTGTATCTACCACTCAATGTTTTCAATTTGAATCATTATTTATTATAGGGTTTTAATATTCATAATTCATTTATAATTAATATTTTCAATATCGTCTCTTTATCCCATAAAATAAAATTTTGAATTATACATATATTGTTTTACCATATTAAAAATTCTTTATTGAATTTTTTTCACATACATTTTCTAGTAAAACTATAAAAGATATATCTCAGTTAGAGTAATGTTTTATGTTTTAACCTAAAAATTCTCTTGTGAATTTATATTTCATACCTTACATTTTCCATAAGTGTTATTTACTAAATCATTCTTTATATTAATCTTAGTTAATTTTCTAATTTCATGTTCATATTATATATTTCATTGACATATTCTATATCACATAAAATATTTAATATTATTTTCTCTAGTATTGAGATAGTCATATACCTAATACTACAGTTCATGTATGTCTAAATGGTTCTTAATAATAATATTATTTATATTATTGACTTGTGAAATGCTAACATTCCCCATACTTGTTATTGAAATATCGATATTTATTTATTACTAAATAATTTTTGCTATATGTGAAATTTTTTATTCAACCTGTTATATGATCAATGAATTTGAAAAAATTAATTATAAAATACAACTAAAATTAAATTTTCCATATATGTATCCTTATATCTAATAAGGAAATTTTTCTTTTGTATTTGGAAGTAACCTTACCCATTTATAGATGATTTATTAAAATTAGTTCCTCACAATATGTTTATGATGTATGAAATTATCCATTTCATCATTATAAAATCATTTATTATTTTCCTTGTAATTTTTTACATCATTTTGTTACCCATGATTATATCACATGCTCATTTTAACAATTATACATAATTTTTTTTATTATTTATTCCTATCATATTATTCATTTTTTCTTTGTTCTATGATAGCGTATTTTAAAAGTTACCCCTAAAAATCATTTGAGATCTTCCATATTATGACTAAATTTATTAGTTTATGAAGAATAATATTATATATGAAATGTATAGATTAGTTTCATGTGTAGAATTTTTTTAGAGATGTTAAATTCAAATTGTTAAATAAAGATTCCTCATTTTAGCGGGAAAATACACATTTATGTGAAGTATATCTATTTTTTTACTAAATGGGTCTTCCAAACACTATAAAACTCAATACATAAATGGTCTTGGGTACATAAATGTGGAAACCAAGATGCAAAATACTGAATATACTGATGAAAAAACATAATTTAAAAACCATATTTCATATATATTATTACTTATAATATCATTTAAAAATAATATAACATTTTCATTCCATCTAAAATAATATGTTTAGAGTTTGATAGAGTTGGGACATAGATTATACTAATAATAATCATGATTCTAATATAAAACACACATTTTCCTACTATATAAGAAATTAATTAATCCATAACAATCCTTTAACATATCCCACAAATGCTACACATAGGATACTCTTATTGAAACATATTAAATATTATATTTCTTCACAACCTGAGAAAATGGAAACATATGAATTGTGTGAGAATTGGTGAATATTAGTGGTTAACATAGGTAGTGATAATAAGATATCATAATTTGGCATAAAATGATAATATAGTTATAATCATTATATGTTAGAATGTTATACTCAATAAATCATAGATTAGATATCATGCTATAATGCTAAGAATGACATAATACATTATTCAAAAGAGTATGTAATCATGAGTCAATAAACATGATCCATAAGATCATAATATAATAAATATAATTATAAAAATAGAGTAGAAAAAACTTAATCATATAGTATCATCATATTGTGATCATGTATAAGATGACCCATGAATTAGTTTGAGAGAAAATATATGATGGATAACCCTTTATTTTTTGAGAATATCTAAGAAGGATCAACCATTATATTGTGAACATATCTAAGAAGTCTCACCATTTTCATATATTTATCATCTTAATGGGGTATTATTCTATATTATATCATGATAAAAAATTGTTAACCAATTAATTGGAGTGTAATATAGAACCCCACCAATCATTATCCATACATACATGTTTCACTCTAATATAAACATTCGTCATATTAAAAATAACCCATTGAATTAAAATGGGATTAATATAATTATTTAAATGGATTCACATAACGAATAATTTATAAATCCACTAGTAATCATAAAATGATGACCCTGTAGAAAATAAATGGGTGTCTAATGAAATCAAATAACTTTATAGTGAAATTTCCTTCAATAATTAAAAATATCATATATTATTTAAATTATATAGATAAATGCTATACATTTAAGTCAATAATTTCCCTAATTAATCAATGTATGGAATCTAGGTTATCACCCTTCAATGAAATAAAAAAGTAGTTGTTCGGAGAGAAAATAATTTTGTAAAAAATGATAGATATTCATCCAAGATGATTAGTAAATAAAAAAGAAAGGGATGGACCATTTATCTTATTGATATCTAATTTTACTCATTTGTGAAAGAATTAGATAATAATTAATTTTTAGATGAGGAAAAATTTTAGAGGATACATTTAATTATAATTTCAAAATCATGTTGAAAATGAATAATTTTTTACGGAAAAAATTTTCAAATAAAAGTATTATAATAATTGATATATAATTTACATTGTAAAACCCTGAAACCTCAAAATGAATTTAAAAAATTTATGAAATTATTTTATTATTAAAAAAATTCAAATATTTTTCTTTCATTATTTAAATAAATAAATTTTATAAGAAATAGTCACTAATTTGTATTAAAAATTAAGTTACAAAAATGATATGAAGAAATATTTTGGGATATATCAAAATGTTAATTTTTATGAAATATCTAATAAGAAATTATTGATGAAGGAAAAACATTTATTGGTAATATATGGTGTGTAATATATAATATTTTATATTTAAATGATCTAAAACCATTTTGTTTATTTTGAAATACCATCGTTGAAACCCAAATCATAAAATTGTATCTAATTTTCAATTTTAAATTATATGAATAGAATTGTGGGGATCATAAATAAATATCCATATTAAGGTTCTCAAAAATATATTAGAACATTTTTGGGAAGGAATTTATGGACTTGGAAGAAAATATCTAGCAGAATGATTACGAGTTATCCAATCCAGCATCAAACATTTATTGGAGAATGTATTTCAGCATATAAGATGATATTGATGAAAATAAGTAACCTTAATAGATATATGAATTATTTCATAATCACAAAATATATGAAATACATCTTGTAAAACTATAGGATATAATTAATCATTATGACTCCAGAAATAATTTGGGTAAAGAAAAACTAATAAAACTTTTGAATTTTCATTAAAATTCCTATGAGAAAAATAATGTTTAATCATACATTCAGTATCATTAAATATAATAAAAAATGATTCAAAAATATTAATAGTAATTATATACATCATTAAATTTAAAATATATTGTATTAAAATTAATATGTCTCTATGGGTGAAAATTAAAACATTGAACCTATTACATTATTCGTGATTTGTTCTGCGCAAGAACCTCAATTTTTGAATAATAAAATTAGGTTTTAAATTAACCCTATATTGAAATTATTTCATTTATATCTCTTATAATATAGAGTATTTATTATTTAATGGAATTTATATATTATATTTTTTTCTTCTGTTATCGTGATAACTTAATCGGTTTCGGCTTATTTAAGAATTTTTACCAATTGAAAATGATATTTAAATAATAATTTAAATAAATTATATAACAATTATTGAACCAAAAAACTCTTTAATTTATTATTAAAATATTATAATATTATTATTAATGTTCTCATATTAGACCTTTATGCAATTTTATATAATTATTTAAGTATGTAGTTAAAGTAACCAAAATATGAACATTTCATATATCGGTTAGTGAAAATGGATAATGAATTTTATAATATAATTACTATAGAATAATATTGATATTGTGTTTTTTAATTTTTTAAATAATGTTTTATGTTTTTTAATAAATAATGTAAATCAAGAAAGGGAATGAAAATCTTCACTTCTTGGAGGTGGCAGTCCACAAAGCACATATCTAACATTATTTTGATTATCTAATTGGATTAAATGGAATAGATAATGGTTGTTCTATTAATATAACATCAAATTATTATAATAATGACATTTATTACATTATATTATGATGTTTTTGAAATGTTTGTAAGATAATTGTTAATAAGAAAAAGTAAGGATTAAATAATACTAACTCTGGTACCTTGAACTTTATCTTGATAGTCTACTTGTAAATAATAGGCTTAAGATAAATAATTGATAAAATATGATTAAAATAATAATATATGATTCTATAAGTACAATAATTTAATATTATTATGAATAAAATTAATGTAATGGGTTTGGGATTAATAGATGGAAGTTTCTCCTTTTATAAGTATAGAAAAGGGAAATTTTGTGTACTCCCATTATTTTTCAATATTTGAATGATAATATTCAATAGTCAAAGGTCGTTTAAGGTATAAATAATGAATTTTTGGGTGGGATATTGTCAATAAATAATCTATCACCGATTTTAATTACTAATATCACATTATTTTTATGGTTTACCATTATTTATTTTACCATACTTGTTTTTTACCCTAGTAGTCAGTATTTTATAAAAAATATAAAGTAACTGTTGTAAAAAAAATTAATGTTCTGAATATAAATTTAGAAAAACATATAATCTAATTAAAATTATAAATTAATTAAAATAAAATATTTAATTAAAATTTTTAATATAAATATAAACTTATTTTAGAAAAATGTTTTTACTATTTAGTGTTCTTAATCATATATAGTAATGATTATAAATTGAATGAGTCGAAATATATTTATATATATTTTTAATGTTAACTGATGAAGCAATAATTTTCTGATATTTTATACTACAATTTAGTTCTTATAAACCCCTATAGTTCTATTTTATGGGGAATTTCCACATTTTTTAATTTTAGAATAATTTTAAGCTGAAATACAAAAACGGCTAAATTTGGGGATTTAACTATTTTATTTTTATCATCTAATTATTCCATAATGTTTTGTAAAATAAACCAAATTATGAAATTAATTTTTCTTATGATGAATTAAATATTTTTTTACATTTAATTCTTCAGTATTCAAAGCTCGATCCTTTATTTGGAAGCCCAAAATCATCTCACAATCTAGGGCTCGAAATCATTATGTAGATCTAGAAACATTTAATGGGGATATTATATCTCATATTGGGTTGGTACAATACAGCCAAAATTCTTCATGGAGCTATTAAAGTAATTAATGAACCATTTTTATTAAGGAATCCTAGCAAGAATCCTGTGTTTCAAGATCATTATGGAATGTGATGTTCGAGTATGGGAATACAAAGAGTTTGTGAGGAAGAATTAACTGTTAGGAATCAAACAGACATAACTCATTAATCTGGTTACCAATCGTGCTGAAATATTGTGGGTGAAGGAGGGTGGAATAATGGAATAACATTCAAGAATTTACCTTTTACCAGTTTTTTCATTTATTATTTCTAACATATGTGAACTTCTGACGGACAGAATTAGAGCGAGATTTCTATACCCATTTAACCTATAAATTTGTACCTCCTCTCCCTTTATAAAGGATATCCATTTAAATGGGGAAAGGTTGAGTATTGATTCTATAATTTTTTTTATATTTTAATATATATTATTTTAGTATTCTTATTCATTCATCTCTTTCTTATATTTTGTTATTTTATGTATTCTCACACAATTATTCTTTCCTCAAATCTACTAAAAACGGTGAACTAATCTTGGTGCTTGTTCGAGGGATGGAATGGTAATTTGATTGAGTTTCATGTTATTTAATTTTTTATATTTTTATCCAATTCTGATAATTTATTGGTGTTTAAATATATTATGATGAGTGGTTGCACCATTTTCTCTACCATCGATTTCTTCTTATCGTTAATTAATTTTCCTTCCCTTCGCTATCTGTGTCGTGCATACGGTGGAACATGACATGAGTAGTGATGGTAGATGAAGAGGTATCATAATTGATTTAAAGAAGATAATTATCCCATATTTAGAGGTCTCGATATGGGTGATGACATTCAAAATGATAAGGTGAGGTGTGATGATTCATGATCACATCATTGAGTTTAATATTGAGATTCTTTTTAAACAATGATATCAACCACCACAACATCCCATTGAAAACCTCTTTATTTCGTTATTCTAAATTCATTCTATATTTCATATAATTATTATATATTATATTTATATTTTATTCATTTAAAATTACCCCCCATTTATATTAGTATTAGATTCTTATATTAGTTAGATTATAATGGTGGCACTAGGAAGATATTTTGTGTGAGCAGCCTCTTTATAATCAACCCAAGAGTGTGCCACAATAGACCATTATGAGGATAATAAGAATTTATTTTAATAGTTGTTTGCAAAAAACCCATATCATCATTCACATAAAATTCATTACATAGAATAGATTAATTTAATTTATTAAATAAAAAGATCAAAACATTAATAAAAAAACATTCAAAATATCCTTTGATCATTATCATGATTATTATCATTAATCATAGTAACTATAAATTTATTCCTAAAAATTATATTAAATATATTTCATTATATGAACATATTTATATAAAATATTAAATATTTTTTTTTAGTTTTTATTTCTATAAGTGATGGAAAATTGTTTTTAATATAATTGGATAAAAATTGGTTTTCAGGTGAAATATAACTTAAGTTTCTAAAATGATGAACACGGGTTTCATAAATTGAATATAAATTTTTTAATTTTTTAATTTTACATTAAAAGTATATATTTCTATATAATGAAGTTTCAAATATTTTTAGTTCATGGAAATGACGATTTTGGCATGATCATTACTTTTTCACTATTCACTAAAAGATCAATCTTCTCAGAGAAATCTAGAAAATTAATCATGTAATAACAATGAATTTATTGATAAAAAAATTATTTTCATTTTTTATATTAATTTTTTATATTTATTAAATTTACATTTTACATAATAATTAATATATATATATATATATATATATATATATATTTCTTTTATTAAAAATGGAATTTTTAAAATTCATCAGCCTTTAATAATATTTCAGACAATGTTCATAATAATTTAAGGTTAGTTTATTAGTAAATAAATTTGAATATTAAATATTATAATTATATTTTAATTTAATTCAATATAATGTTGTAATAAAAAATACAATACACCCTTTTTTTAAAGGTTATTCGAAATGCATCATTTTAGAAATATTAATCAAATAAAATAGAAATATGTTATTAATGGAGTTCATTTTTTTCTTTCTATATACTAATGACTATTTAATTCATTTAATTATAACATTTCTTAGGGTTTTTTAGATGCTAAATGCATTAGTTTTGTTTTTCTGGTTAAGAAATATATTGAAAATAATATAAATTGAAAGCATCGATAATCATGGGTAATTGAAATACGTGACTAGTTATTTGTTATTGATATTGTAATTATAGATTATTATGTTTACGAACATTATTCAATATCAAACCAGTTTGAAAGGAATGAATTTTTACCCCCATATCCAAAACTCTGGGTCTATAAAGTACACTTGATCACCATAATCTATTATCTAAATAATTATTCACTTCTTTATGACCATATATTCTGTATTTGGAGCTTATCCTATATCACTTCATCCAAAAATAGATTCCACTACTACTAATTTCATTCTATAATATCCATGGAATGGGTGTTTTGTCTTTCTTTTGATCATCAAGTTTCATTACAAAATGTTCTTTTCAATGTTTTGAACACATAAAAAGAACATAGTTCGCATACATCAAAGCCTAAAAATATCTCACTATAGAATTGTTTTTATAGGTTAGTCTTAACAGTCCCCCACTTTATGACCATTTACAAGGAATACATAATGTTTATCAACTTTACTTTAAAAAAAAATAACATTAATCATACATTTTTTCTATCACCATTTATCCACACCATGGTAGAGATCATTCCCAATCCTCTAAGAAAAATCATCCCCAAACTTAAAGACTCTAAACACTAATTATTTAAACATATGAAACCCCCTAAATTCCTTTATGGACTTTATAATTAATAAAATAGGCACAATATTCATCATAATTTATTATGGAACCACCAATAGGTTGTTCCATGTACCATGTACATGGCTTCTCTCCTTCTATAACCAACATCTTAAAACTCTACCACCAATATTTTATAAAATGAGAGATGCATAATAAATTTAACTTCAATGATTTAAATAGAACCTTCCTCAATATGAAACTTATTCTCGAATGATGGGTATAATCATACAAAAATCTATCATTAAAAATAATCTCGAACCATTCATTCACTATTACCTAGGGCAATAAAGGAAACCATATCCCTTTTTCTGCCAGTTAATCTTAGTCTAATTTTGATCTATCAAGAATCCTTATATCACAATGAAAATTTTGAATCTGTAATGGACTTCTCTAAAATAGTTCTCAGAGGTAGAAATATTATATTTCCACTATATGATTATATTGAAACATGCATAGGAATATAATTATCTATCCTCTATAATTTAAAAAGGGGTATCTATAACATTCAAAAAAATATTAGGTGAGACACAAAGAATACTTTTACTCTTCTTGATATAGAGTGCCTCCATAAAATCTTACCCAAAATGTGATGATACTATCATACCATATAATACATTTCCCTAGTTTTATAGGTTTTTTTATCTTAAATATACAATATTATTTCTTCCTAGATCATTCCAATATCCCACTACTTCCGAACAATACCTCAAACCAATTATATCACACAACCCACTCCACCATCACTCGATATCTACCACACCATTGTTCTTCGTCAATGAATGTTTTAAAAACATTTAAAATTATTCTTGATGATGAAGCACATGTACTATCATTCCTCAACTTTAATAAATATTCAATGGTAAATTTCCCTTTGAGAACAACAAAAAATTTCCCGGATTTCAATTTCTAGTGACTCTCAATTTTAAAATGATAATACCTTATCTTGATTCATAAGAAAACAATCGTTGTTTGTTTTATACTATCTATATAAAATCTCATGAAATTATTTTATTTATCAATGTATTTTCACCCCATTATAACATTCATATCTAATTGAGGATTTCATATCTAAATCCTTTTCCATTAGTAAAGAATTTTTCAAAAACCCTCATTATAGATGAAATATTTAGATACACCATCCATGATAAAGGTACCGTGAAACACTCATTTAGAATATAGAAAAATTAATTATAAAACAAAATGGAACTATAACCTTTTCAAAAATATCATAAATACCTAAACTAATTCCTATTAAAAAAACAAATTCTCCAAAAATTGCATATTGAATAATGAACAATAAATATACTAATACATGAATCATTTATGATGGAGAATACATAGTAGAATATCAACCACCACATCTCGGATAAGGTATTTGAATAACATATAGAATCTTCTTTCAGAACATATATTTCCATATCAGCATCCTAATGTAATCTATATTTCCTCAACAATTAAATATATGAAAATTGTTAGAAACTAGAATACATCGAATAATTCATTCATAACCTTAAATAGATCATAGTAATTGAAAACTTCTTCTATATTATCTTTTTATATCCTAAATATATCTTCTTGAACATTCCATGTTTCTTTCCTATCATGGTTTCCCATTATGATAATAATTCCATTGGAGATGACTCTCCATCATTTGGAATTTCATAAATCTCAAGATGTAGTTACACCAACATCCTCTAATATCCATATTCTACCATATAAATATTTATGTCATAGAATTACCACTAACATCGTTATGATCTAAAAATGATGAGAATCCCTTAAATCTAGAAGAAAATTAAATTTATTAGGACTAGATTTTTAATTATTTAGATGAATTATAATCAAGATTCAAAAAAAGATTCAATATTAGACCACATCTTCATAACCATGATGATGGTGGAATTTTGATAATCCCAAAAACCCTAGAACCATCACTATCTAAATATAGAAAAAAATTAGACTTATTAATCACTCTACCAGTACTACCCTTTAGTTTTCTAGCCTAAATAGATATTACAAAACTGTTATTCTTCCACTACTCAATAAACAATGCATCAATTATCAGAAACCACTCTCTGATTCCAATTTTTAGTGATATTATTCCACCAATCATCTTGACCTTAACATTTGTTCCAAAAACATCAATTTGTATTGATCCAAACCTATAAAAATAGAAGTTCTACACAAACCTCAAACATGATACATGACCATTATAAGGATTCAATCACCACAACATCCTTGTGAGTATAGTTTTTTGAGCATTGAAGTCTTCAAAACCTAGCCACTCTACTAATCTATCATATTCTATTTTTAAAAAAAATCATGATCATTAGAAAGATCTTTCATGAACCCAAAATTAGTGATATACATGCACAAATAAATGGAATAAGAATAATACACATAAATGATGTGGTTAATATTTTACCCTACACTATGGGGAAACACAATGTAACCCTTTATTATAGAGAAAAAAAATCATTTTCTAGATAACTCCCCATCAAAAACCCTACCTATACCCAGTGACAATGTACTGAATTCAAAACCCTACTAAAAATATAAGAATTTGCATCCTAGTTCCTCCATTAGAAAACTCCTTACATAAGAACTCATTGGGGATAACCCCCCATCCAGAATAACACAACCCACCCTCTATATCATCTCTAATACAATCAATTTAATTTTTCATGAATCTAATAAATTACTTCAAAACAGTTTTTTATTTATGTGATCCACAATAGTAGGATTGTTTTGTCAGTTTAACATCTATCTAATCAATTTTCCTGGCCCACCACCTATCCAGGAAAACCATAAACATCCCCTTTTCTTCAATGACTCATAAATTACTTCTATTTAATATAGAGAGATCCAAATTATTATCCTCATTTCCTAAAACACATTAAATATTATAAATCACGATATATATAATCTTTCACACCTCTATTCAGCCATTTAGAACATCCCCCGTATCAAGAATAATTTTATAGAACCCCATTAGATTAATCTATCACAACCATTGAATGAAAAATTTGACCCTTATTAAATACTTTTTTAATGTCACAAATCTAACAATACCTTAAATAGTTGACTTCCAACTTCTCCACTTCATCCAAAACTACTATATGTGTCTGGATATCCTCCTACATCACATCCTATAGAAATTTTTTTTTCTGATACTTATACAATTTCGTATTTTCCATGTTATTAATGTGATAACTTTATCTTGTTTTTTAAGATTCATTTGGAGAAGTTCATTCTTAAATCTCCCAAAACATACCTTCAATAGAATTTTCATGCCTTAATACCTAATTGTGTTTCAAACAAGGATAAATTTTTCATTTTTATTATTCTAAAATATAATTATTTTTGTTTTATATTGATAGTATTCATTGGGAAAACTTGTTTTCATTACGGTTGAAGTTATTTTGTTTATAGGTGTGGATAAAGAGATTATGTGGTTAATGTATTTTTTATTATGATGAAAGGATGGTGAATGAAATGGTGAGTTGGATAAAATGTGTTTTTTTAATAATGAATTTACATAGAACTTCTTTGAAAATTTGCATTAAAATTATATATTCTTTCCCAAAGTATTTCTTATTTTCATTATTTTACATTTGCAAAGCAATGAACTAAAATTGTAGATTTTATAAAATGATGATAACATTTATTTCTTGCATTATAAGTTACACCCAACATAAATAAACCACAATGTATTAGAAAATAATTATTAATAAACCTATAGTAAACTCTAATATGTTAAGTAAATTAATAATTATTACTTTAATAAATAAAAAATTGTTATTTATAAAGAGAAACATATTGTCTTTAAAAATTAGTTTTTTACATATTCAATATTTTATTTTAAAAGATAAATTTTACAAAAATTAATGGTAATTTGTTAAAATATACATTATTTAATCATAAAATAGAATTTTTATATATAATTAATTTATTATCTTCATCTAAAAATTATTTTTTATTTGAAAACTAAAGTTTCATAAAATTTATAAAAATTCTGATTTTATTAATTTGAAATCCTGGACTAAAAGACTAAGAATCATCTTAATTAATCATATATTTAATTAATGAATAACAATATCCATTTTCATATAACATTTGATCTTATAAATCCTAATCATTAAGATGACATCGAAATTCATATTTTAATTTAATAAAAACTAATTTCAATATTTTATTTAATTGATCTATTTTCACGGTGAGAATCTATTTTGGATATCTATGAAATCCTCATAACCATATTTTATTTATTAAAATAAATTTATTTCATTAATATAATTATTATTATGAATTAAATTTACTATATAAATTAAAATTTGGGAAATATTGTTTTAATAAATACTATTTTTATAGGATTAATAATTATTTCCAAAAAATTACATTTCATAAAATTAAAAGTTATAAATGATACAATTACTTTAAAACTTAAATATATATTTTTAAAAGTACATAATAAGTTAAATTTAATTTATATAACTAAAATTATTTATTAAGTTAAAAAATATTAACTCCAATAAAAACTAAAAAAAATTAAAAAGAATTTTAATAAGTGGAAAGGCCAAAACAAGTCAGAAATTTTTTTTAACAAGATTTATGGAAATTATTTTCAACTCTAAACAACATTTTATTACAGTTCTTTGTTTTTTACTATTTAACATTAAATTGTAACTTCACAGTACTAAATAATTATAGGTTTCCTTCAAAACTACCCTTTAATCCTTTATTGTCATCAAAGTCATTAATATATAATATTTCAGAGATTCCAAAAAGACTGAACAAACATAATAAACACCAAAAGGTAATGATCACTATGGCCTAAAATATTGTAACATGAGGGTATCCCCTCAAGGTAATATCTCTCCTTTATGAGACATAGAAATAAGGTTTGGAGAGTATATGAGATCAAACCATGGCTAGGTAAGGAATCCAAATAATCATCTAACCCATTCCCCTCTCGCCATGTAAAAATGATGTCCATGTGAGAACCCATGAGGCTACGTCATTTGCAGATGATATAAGTGACTAACCAAGGTGTGGAGACCTTACTTTTCAGCGAGTTATAGATGATAATAGAGTCTATTTTCAATGCACCAAGAATAATGTTGAATAATCTCTCACTTCCAAAATCCTCTTGTTATTTTTTTATGAAAAAACAAAAAATTCAACAGTGAATTCCTAGAAATATTTCAAGTCCCTAATGTGACTACACACTTATTCTTTATGTTTCCTTATTAATTTTTTTGTTCTAAATTTATCTAAAAGTATTGTTACAATGAAATTTATATAATTTATAAAACTATATTTTATTATATTTTCTCAACAATAATTATTGAATCATTTATATCCACTAAGAATATAAAGTAGCAGTAAGCGTGTGTATGAGCATATTACTTCCCCCACAAAATAATGTTATTTATTTTTAATCACTACCAACCATGGATAATATCATGGATTTTTTGATGAATAATTTATTTTTCTTATTTCTCATATTAAATTCTAAAATGATCATTATTCAAATACTATCGTTTTTTCATTCATTGAGAAAATGGATTGTTAATCATGCGGATAGTAGGCTAAAGTATCCATGAATAATGAATTTCATTTGTCATAAACTCCCATATTGGATGGTTATATGAATATATTATTGGCTATATATGAGATTAAAAAAAATTATTATTATGAATATTTAATGTTATCATTATTTAAATATATTCCCCAACTCATGATAACATTAAAAAATATTACATTTTTTCACCTACATGAATGGTGTAATATTTTTATGCATTAGAAAATTATAGGATGAAATATAATTTTTATATCATGTTATAATAATGAGTTTTAAATTTATGATTTATACCATAAAAGGGTTTTTTCGATTTTGAATATTAATTAATATACCAAATTTTATCTAATTAAGCATGTTGAAACTAGTTTATAATGCTTCCCATTTTCAAAAACCATATTATTGTTTTTTAGTTAATGATAAAAATAAATAATGAATAATTTTAAAAAATATATTACTCAGTATTGAATGATCACGAGATTATGAACATCATACCACATGTTATTAATTGACTCTGTTATTGTGATTTTATAATATTAAAAACAAAAGAATGATCTAATAATCAATTGTGAAAACAATAATATTTTTTTAATTTAGTAGAAATTAGGGATTTAAAATAAAAATAAAAAGAGTAATAAATTTAAATAAGGACCTTAATTAATTACTTAAGTTAATAATTTTCATTATAAAGGATGTTGGATAAAGGTAGAGTTAACCCAAACTAAAGGTTAGGGTTTTATCTCAAAATTTACTTATTTGAGAAACATTTTCTATTATGCACCTAATTTCATTTAAATGGTGTTTATACACAAAATTTGAGATATATTATCATGATTTATATTTAATTATTTTATTTTAACATAATATGCATGCTCTATCCCATTAAAGGGGGTTTTATTGTAATTTTTCTTATGATGTAATGGTTTTGATAACTCAATTATCATACATATATTTATACTCTTCTTTATTGAATGTTATTATTAAAATATAGTTTTAATCATCACTATGATGATATTATGTTATAAACTCTCCCTATTTTAAGGGTAATTATGTTTTATACCCATTTATTTTTCCACGATAGTTTCATTTACAAAGTGTGGGATGACATATAATTACTATCATATTTTCTAATGAACAATTATTTCACGTGTCCTTATTTTCCCTTCCCAAAATTGATTTCATTGTAATTTATAAATATATTATGTTCAATCTCTTTTTATCTTCATATTTATCTTTACCACTTTTTGAAATGATGTTTTAATCATTATTAAAACTATTTTGGATTCGAAAAATGAATATTTTCTTATATGAAAGGCCATTAATCTCATGGACTTATATTTTCATACAACCCAAAATTTCATAGGAAGGAAAATTATCCAACCATGGTTACATATTTGGAAAAATAATTTTGTAAAAAATTCATTGAAACATTATGTAAAATATTTTGGAACTGATATTAATATCTGTTTAAAAAAATACAATATTATTAAGGAAATACTAAATTATATATTTTCATCCAATTTATCCACTATTTTTAAAATATTTACCTCCAATAGAGATTACAAGAACAAACCTATGTAAACCCTAAACTGGTCACCTGAGCCAGTCTATGGCATGGCCTAAAGTTCATTCCTGATCCCCACGAGATTGAAACTAGTGACGGGCATCAAAATAAGCTGTTGGGAATAATTTAGGCCAGAAAATAAAAGTCATATAAACAAAAAAAACTAGAAAAAATAGGTAAACATTATTGAAAGAAAAAATAAAATAAAGATAACCAGCTAGACATACCTCTTTGTGACCCCTAGGTCACCACTGAAAATAGAACCACACTCTCTCCATGATCGATGCAAGACTAGTACCTAAAACAAAAATGTAGTCATGAGCACTGAGATTCTCACTAGGAAATAAAAGCGATGACAACACCCTATGAACATACCATTAATAAGATACTCAATCATGTTGTATAAAAATAAGACATCTAAAAATAATGTTTTTCATTCTTTTCAAAGTCATGTAACAAGTTTACATATATAAGGAAAACATTTTTCATCCAATACATTTTCAAAATAGAATAAAAGCATGCATTAACATTCCCAATATGATAGGAAACCAACATAGATTAAGATGTGGTTTTTTGAAATGATACATCAATTGAGAAACAAATAAAATTCAAACTCACATAAAAAAACAATAAGTCACAAAAGAGCACCATGGACAATCTCTATAGGTAACTAGAACAAGTGGGACCCTAGAACATCACATATCTGTGAAAAGTAACTATAAAAATTATCTGTTCTCATGCACGAGACACTGGTAGGGAAAATACCCATAACCTAGTGGACCCTAAAATCATCATAATAGTTTATTTATTGTTGAACGAATCAAACTTTTTAAGTGAAATAGGGATAATACAACTCCGGATCACTATCACATTATTTTTAGTCCGCCCACCTTTATACATAGAATTACCAATGAGATCTATTTCAAATGGTGGTGAGGTTTTATCAAAATAACATAAATGAACATAACACATTCATTTTCAAAAACCCATTCACCCTCTCACCACCATTCTTCTTCCTTATGTGCATTCCCCTTTTTCTATAACATAATATCGCATCACCATCTTCATTAGGAACATATCCCAAATCACACATTTAACATACACATAGTGTTTCTAAAAAAAATGGGGCATGCCTTAAGAGGGGGTTTTCACATTCACAAATAATTTTCAAGGTGCCAAATGGGATTCATTACTCCATAAGAAATACTTTTCTTTAGAAAACATGTTCACCCAAAACCCATTTTAGAAATCACACTGTAACTCTTTGTAAATCAAACAGGGCATTACCCTTTTAAAACAAAATTAGCCGAAATGCCACATGTCTTTGGAAATACCGATCTCTCATTCAAAAAATCTTGAAAAAAAGATTTTTGAGAACCACAACCACTTATATAGACACATAAATATATCACATTCATTTCATATAAAAGCATAAAACACACTTTCAAAAAGAACACTAAGCAATAATGGAAATTCTAAACAAATATATGTGCATAGGGAACCTACCTCAGATAAGAATCAAGACATTCACTTCGGCTCTTGACAGTTTAAAAACAAAAGTTTTATCTCTCCCACAATGCTTATGCACCATCGCATACATGCAAGGATTCTTATCCCCTTTGCACAGATTTTCATGTCCCATGAACATTTGCATGGTGATCCTTACAGGTATTCTTATACGTATATACCAATCTCCACTCAACTGCGTACGCATTTTTATATATACACATAGAAACACCTATCACCATACATGTATATTCAATGACATGGATGAATATCCACATAACGGGGAAACCTAAATGTATATATTTACTTACATATGCACATGCAGGTGAGTCTCCCTTAGACCGGCTACTAGAAACCACTTGGAACAATCTATCACACTACACAACAATTAAAAGGAACCTTAAAAAATAAATGAAACCCCATAAATAATGTTTGAAACCAAATAGTAGCATAAGTTTTCAAACCTCAAAAGACGAAAGTTTTGACAAAGGCAGTCTGAGACTGCTTCACCTACACGCATATACATTTTCATATATTTATATATATATATATCCTTTTATCAAAGAACATAATCCTCGCACCATGAGGGACAATTCCCAAGGGGGATATGTATATATACATTCCTACCCATGCATATAAGTATAGGAATTTTCTTCCTACCACCCAAAATCACACTATGATGACCACAACTTACTACAAAAATTGCAGTGGAGAATGAAAATTATCAAAGAATCCAAATATAAACAAATTAACCAATGTAGCGACAGAAACCTCACCACGACTGGAGAACTACATATTTAAACAAACTGAAACAACGCAACACCTTCAATGCACTTTAAAATAATTACCAGGGACTCAAAAATAAAAAAACCCACAATATAAATTAATCCACAAAGAGAAAGGAAGAAAAAAATACCCAAAAACATTGGCAGGTTGACTAAATCAAAGGGAACCGCTTCGCCTTCAGTAGTGGTTGTCAGAATACCCATGAATGAGACCCGTGGAAGCATTCTCATAACCAAGAACATGAATAACAACAAAAATCTGGGTTAGAACCTAACCATAGTATTGGCCAAATTTCATAGGATGGATAGGAGACTAAATCACGGTCAGAAATCAAAATAGGAGGGAGGGAAGAGACTTGTCATGTCGATTAGAAGGACAAATAAACAAAAAATAGTGGAATCAGATAATTGGAGTTTGATCTCGAAGGAGGTGGGTGGCTCATATTCAGAAGGGTCTCAGCTAACGGGGTTTTTTTCATGCGGTTTTGAGGTGGAGACAGGAAAGGAGGGCACTCTGGATAGGGGAGCTCGGGAGGCAGAGTGTTATGTGGCCAAGAGGAAGGGGGTGTCGTCATGCATCAAAGGAGAGGGGGAATTGGTTGTGCAAGGAGGAAAGGGATGAGAGCCTCCCTAGGGTCACCAAATAAAATAAAAAAATAAAACAAGTAAATAAAAACTAAACATATTATTATTATTATTATTATTAACAATAATAATTATATTAGTAATAATATTAGTTTAGAGACTTGGTTTTCACCTTGTAATAATTTTTAATATTTCTAAATATATTTTCAGAGATAGGCGATGAGACGACATGCAATTTCGAGGTCCGTTGTGCCCAAAATAAATTATCCACAATATTTAGTGTTCTTTGTACTATTTACGTGATGAAAACAAGATATATCTTAATTGGTGGATCAAATTAGAAATCTAACATCGTGGTTGGATATGGAGCATGTCATTTCCCTTAAGAGGGGTATACACTTTGTCACCACAGCACCACTATGAGAAAATTCACTCAGGGGAAAAATAACATTTTTAGAATAATGACTCAGTGATTCTTATCACTGATGACTTTTCAAAAAACTCTTGAATGAAGGCTCAGAATAAAAATATAAGACTTTTGTTGAGTTTGAAATGGTGCATTTTACCTAGGATTTTATTAAATATGAGGGCGTGATGGTTTCAAATTCTTCTCTAAGTTGGGTTTTCTATAAATAGAAAAACTAGAGTTTGGGAATAAGGTTGGATTAATCCCTTCACTCCCTATAAGCTCTCTCTCTATCTATCTCTCCCCCCTAGTCATTCTTCACTCATGTTTTTCATATCGAGGAGCGATCATATCCGAAATCTTAGCAGATCGAAGCGGAATTGTAGCGGACACATTGACAATGAATAGATCGAATCCAGGTATGAATCCTATTGAATTTTCACACCCCAATTTCAATTCATTGATTATTCCTTTATTTTGTCGAAAATTACCTCATTTGGAATATCAATGATGATGGCCGAATAAAAACATCCATTGTCTGAGTTTCTTTTTGAATCTTGACTTTGGGATTTCTTCGTCATTATTCGGCTTATTTTCCTTGCTATGTTCAAACATCGATGAATATTTTAGTGGACGTCAGCATTGTGAAGGTCTCATCATGAGGACTCTGAAAATAGTCTTGATTTTTTTGGATGATCGAGGTGGTTATTGTGATCTGTGGAAGGCGCCATTTGAGTAACTCTGTCAGCGGTGGCCTGGAAGGCGGAGCGGGTGACTTGGTAGTGGGGCTGGGTGTGCGGCTTCAGTGGGTTAGTGTACTAGTTGAGTTGGGGGTGTTTGACGGCCGAAGGTGTGGTTCATAGGGGAAGGTGATGTTGGGAGCGAGGGTATAAGGCAGGGGAGAACCCCGTTGGGCAAGTTCTGAGGAGTGTTGGGGTCGGCGTGGTGCATTAGATAGCAGGGACGACGAACCAGAGTGGAATCATCATGAGCAGAGGCGTCGGTGTGGATGGAATGCATTGGGTAGTTGAATGTCGGTAGGTGCAGGCGGTGTCAGGTGGGGAGGCTGAGGCGGTGACCTCAGGAGGACATGTGAAATGAAGGTCTCCGAATTGTCACGGCATGCAAAGGATGACTGGCCAACCTAGTTAGTCAAAGTCAATTTAGGCGGTGGATGGCCAGGCCAGGAAGTGGTTGCTGGGCCAGGCTGCAAGACAGGTCGGTCTGTGGACCAGCTATAACGGACTGGGCCGGTTGGTGTGGGCCGGCCCAGGTGGGTGAATCTGGCCTGTTTGGGACAGACGGGCCCAAACCGGTCTGACGTACCTTCGAATAACCATTTCTCCTAAACTGTGTGTCCTAATGACATGCCATCTACGTCCATGGGTCCCTCTCCATGAGACGGACCATTTGAGATGGTTTTGTAAATATTAATTTATGTTCCCAAGGTTGGTGACCTGCGATTCTTATGTTTAATAAGAATTAAATATTTTTTATAATTCCAAAAAACTTTTATCAGACATATCTTTCAAATTGGAAGTCTATTTGACACCCCGTCAGAGGCACTGTGACCCAAAAGTTGAGAAGGATCTTCTAATATTGTTTCCAAAAAATTGAGGTTTGTTTTATTTTCTTGTATTCATGGAAATTATGATATCTAATAATAATAAATTATGTTTTATTATTTCTGGATCCTTACATTGTACCAAACTCCTAAAATAGACATCTGATTAATTCACTGTCAGCTACAGGATGACACTGATCTCTGTGCAGTTTTTTTTGAGATTATACTCTGAGTATTTTAATTAAAGGCAATCTGTGGGCCCCACATCACCATGTTTTCACGTTTTTCATTGAAATGCCTCTTTTTACCCGACGTTTTTTGGGGGTGTTCGAGTACTCATTTACAAGGTTTTTTCCAAGGGAACTGTAGTGGCATAATCTACCTACCTAAATTTAGTGTCGAGGCATGGTCCATATGAGGAGGCCATTAGGTGCAAATTAGTGTCTTACGACTTATGCTTCATAAGTTTGTATCGGAAAAATCAGTAGTCAATCCTCTTTATTTTTTTGCAGGGATCACAATGGAGTGATCCATTTAGATGTGTAGAGCCTTATTAGTGATCACATTAAATGTGGTAACATGAAAGACATATTCATGGAAGATCTATTTATCGTGTTGAAAATAATCCATGGGTTAGGTTAGCTCTGACACTTGTGAGAGTGGACAAGAAGTATGAAGAGATTCTGTAAATGTTCTGGGACCATTCGAGGATTTGTGTCATCAAACCAATGTTCATGACCCTTCAACATAACGATGAGTGTCGTGAACTTATCGAATTCCAGACTAATGTGTAGTGTACTATGAGAGTTAATTGACACTTATAGTGGAACTTATTAATTTTTGTTTCCAAATATGTTTGTGTCCATGGTCAGGTGATGAGGCAGGGTCTCACGCCATATAAGCCCCACATGAACCTTGTACCACCACAGTTTCTTCTACCTCTCGTATCTATTTCTTTATAACTCAATTTTTGGCCTGTGAGTAGCCTATCCTGGGTGTTTTTTTACATAGAATAAGATGGTTCCCTCCATTGTAGATTTTGAGGTATGATGTGAGATGCTGAAAGTGTGATACCTATCTGAGGCGACGCTCGATGATGACAGTGTTGGAAGTGTTGTTTTCAGAATCAATAGAGCAATCAGAGCTTACCCTTTAGCTGGGATGGGTAGTGGAATAAATCATTACCTTTTTGGATTACCCTCAACATTTGTTGATTAGTCGCATTCGTCGTTCTCTTTTGGGTTTACCCTTTAGCAGGGCTGGGCAGTGGCCTTTGTCGTTATCTTTCAGGATTAACCTCTAACGAGGTTGGGCAGTGGCGTTCACTATTCTCTTTTGAGATTACCCTCTAAAGAGGATGGGATGTGGAATTTTCAATTCAATTTTTTCTTACCTTATAGCTGGGTTGGGCAGTAGTGTTCCCTGGTTACTCTTCTATGCATACCCTCCAATACAGCTGAGTAGCTGGTTTATGATTTTGTGACATGATCTATTAACTGTGTAGCATGGTGACCAAACATACTTGATGTGAATTTGGACTCTCAATAAATAGGGGTGATTTTTTACCAAGATTAATTCTTTTGATGCGACCTAAAATTTTGAGGGCTAGATAGACCTGCCCTAAGCGGATAGTATCATGGTGCGTTGATTGATCCGCTTTGACTTACAGTTCTGGACAAAAATGTGGGATGCTGGGCATCAATGGTGTTTAATTCTAGAATTATTGGAAACTATTTTCATGGGAAGATCTAGTGATATGGATATCCCCTTACTCTCTTGTTTGGGCTTCTTTGGTTGAGAATATTTATATCGATTTACAGTACCCACTTCTTGGGTTTTGGTTACTCTCCTTCTAGGAGAGGTGAAGACATGTGGGGTATGCCATGTGACTTTCATGTCTAGCTTGTTGTGGTTGGACAAATATACTCTCCTAATATAGGTAGAAATGAATCAACAAGGAATTCATATCCTTACCATTTCTAGTTCCTCATGTTTAGACAAGCTTACTTCACTTCGTTGTTTGGTCGAACTATACTCTTTTGTTGTACATTGTTATATCTATTACATCCCTCTTTAATACCTCTGTTGCTACTTCCTTGAGCCTTCGGGGCATCCTAATGAATATTTTATAGTCACCCCTTCTTGGTATTTTCCCGCACTTGTTATGCCCTTGCAGATTATTGACAGGTTGATCATGACATTAGAAGAGCATAGGGATATAAGGTGCTTATACCACGTGCGGTGGTCATTGCTGGGGATCCAGGAGTGGGGCTCTCTCAGTTGTTTTACATTCCACATGTTTCTGGGTGGTGGAACTTTTCATACTGGGATTGTATTTTATCCCATTTCCCTTTCATTTTACTTTTATGTACTTGTACACTTTAGAGGTCGATGAATATTTATGGTTTATATATATAGGAGTTTAGTACCTTGTTTTCCTTTCCCTATGCACTTTTTCATTGGGTTGGTTGTGTGTGCGAATTCAGGTACTTTGGAGAAGGCCTCCCCGAGTTTGTTATGCCTCTAGTGCTGGTCTCCAGTCCATGGCCTATATGGTCGGGCTTGGGACAATTGCGCCTCGAGCCTGGATTTGGGTCTGGTCATGAAAAAGTGGTATAATTGGTTGATCATTCCTTGGGACGTTGTTCGGAAGACCCCTAAAATGGAATTGGTTGGGTTTTAGGGAAATAGTGTCAACATGTCTCAAGAGCGGCTCTCAGGCCCAGGAGACCATTGATGGTGTGGCATCCAACGTAGACATTCAATAGGACTCTTATTAACCGCTCGTCGACTTGGTGTACTAAGACACTTGTTTTAAGGAACAATGGTACATGCATTATATATGATTGAGTCTTTTACTATCCTTATTGAGTCATCTCCCCTTAATTTTTTGATGTATATATATGCATGCTTATTTGACCATTGTACCCCTTGATTGGATTCAAGATGCCTCCAAGATGACAACCATCCATGATACTAGCTTCGGTTCATGATGATGATTTCTTGAGAGACGATACCTCTGTTTAGGATTCATTATACGATTCCCCTTTCTCTAAGAGGGCGGGTAGAAGCACCTTCACCAGTTGAGGTGTAGTTAGTTCCAGCAGCGAAGGATGATGACGAGAGCAGGCTAAGGATTCTCCTTGAGTTCTATCATCACCGCTGAGGTTCCGTTTTGATCCATACCCTCATGAAGTAGAGGTTTGGCTATAGTCAGTGGTTTTCCCCTTCTTGATTGTTTAGCAACCAACAGGTAAGATTGTGTCTTTGATATCCAGACTTTTTTAATGGAGCATCTTGGTGTTGGTAGAGCTGGGTTACTTAGATGCATGAAGTGTCGACAAACTCATGGGATTACTTATAGTAGTTGTTTTGTGAGGAGTTCTACCCCTCCTGCTTACACTCCATACGATTTTAAGATATACTGCAGCTTCAGTGAGGAGGAATGACTGTGGTTGTCTATGCTACTAGGTTTGTATACCTTAATCAATAATAATTGGATGTCATCTAGGATGGAAAATTCCCAGCATAGAAGATTGAACAGGGTCTCTCTTGAGGATATTTGTGCCAACATAGTGTCCTTGTGAATCCTCACTCTTCTAGGGTGTTGGTACATGTACTAGTGTCAGAGTTATTTCTATCAGAGGGGAGACAGTTGGTCATGTTTAGTAGTGGGTGTATTAGAGTTAAGACTTATACCAAAGCTTGAAGATATTAGTTGGTAGGCCCACGACACAGAATGCCTCCCCTTGATAAGACCTAGGCACATGGTCGGGGAAAACATAGAGCACCGAGATATCTTATGGAGGGCTAGTGTTATGCTCATGATGGGTGAAGTAATGTGGCATGAGAATACCCGAACAGTGGTGTGGAGATTTTCCAATAGTTGGTAGATGCACTACCACAGCAGAAGAAATGACCTGATTAGAAATCTCTCCGTTGAGGACATGGTGGTCCATAGGGAGGTACTTCTGGAAAAAGGGCAAGAATAATTATGGTCAATGGACAATGTTGTGAGGTCCTTAAACTAACACAAGGTGGCCCATGTCAAGATGAGAGAGAAAGTGGTCGGGGTGGTAGGCAACTGCATTCTATGGATGTCTATAATCTTGTTGGATGCGATATGATAAGAGGTACCCTCTTTGTCTTTTCTACATTGTTTATTATAATTTTCTAGACACTGTGTTTGGTACTCCATTATTCCAACTCCTTACTCAAGGAGTAACCAAGGGTGATGCATGGCGTTGGTGTGACCATGTGTTGGTGTTGTTTGACATTTCTTTTAATGCATGAAAAATAGGGGTTCTTCCCCCATTGAGATGCATTTTTTGTGACACGAGAAAACCCCTAAGTGAGATTTAGTTCCATCCAAAGTGGATAGTATCGAGGTGTGGAAGAGAAATCCCTCTAGTTTGTGTTTTCGTGGAAGGGTTGTACAGTGATGTATCAGAGGAGGTCCTAGATTTTGTAGTGTAGTTTTGCTACTTGACCTTTCTATGTTTGAGGTTCAACTAGTGGGTTTGGTAGAGTGCTGTTTTGGAAATTACTCTCCTTAGAAGAGAGGAAAAGATTGGGGGTATGCCACATGCTTTTCATGTCTTTCCTCATCAGGATAAATGAGTTTTCTCACCTTCCCTATTCATTGGTACCTTGCGCTCTTAGTGTCAATCTTGATACTATTATCAAGTATAGGTCAACGCGATGGAAACCCCATAAACAGAACTACGCGACTCACTATGTGGTGCTGGCAGCCGTAGTCTTCACCCTGAGAATGTAGAGAAGCTACCTTCAAAGATATTTCTTTGTGGTTTCCTAAGAACACCATTTTCCTAGGTGTGTCTTCACCTAGTGTTTCAGGTGCACTTTTCGGTTTTATCATTGTTGATAATTGAACATGAGATGAAGGTGCTGGTTGAAATTATTGTAGAACTATGACTTTGAGGTAGTCTATACTCGGAAAAGTGGAAGCATTGTAGCAGATTCCCTTAGAAGGAAATCTTAGGCTCGCCCGGTGTGGGATGTTTCATAGTATTTATCTTCAAAACGGAAGACCCTGGTAGAGCAGGAGTGTGCAACTTTTCTCTAGTCGATGATGTTGAATCCTTCACTTCATGAGTGTGTTATGGAGTCTCATTATTGATCCATTAACTGTGAGATATTTCCTAACCAGATATCCTTGGAATTTTCACCATATGGAATCACGAGGCATTATTCTAGGGATAGACCGTGATTCCAGTCACTATATAGAATTTAGAGGTTCATCAAGGAAAGTATACTATTTTCCATGTTTCTTTAGGCCATTCAAAATCATACAAGAGATGGCGATGTTTCCTACAACCTTCCCTCCCTAATTGCAAGTGTGGGCCCACGATGTCTTCCCCTCATCAGAGATGATGAGATATGTGTCTGTTCATATGCAGGTCATAAAAAGAAGAAGACTGTTTGAAGACAAACCATCTATTTGGTTCATGTGTTGTTCCAACATGATGATGTGCAGGTTTTCCAGGGAGTGGGAGCACCAAATGTGAGCTGAGTATCATGAGTTTTCTTCCCTAGTTTTTCTTTTCCGGGCCGAAAATCTTGAATGATGGAATGATGTAGAGACCTGGTTTTCACTTAGTTAGAATTTAGAATATTTATACATATATTTTCAGTGCTAGGAGCTGCGACGACATGTGATATTAGGGCCCAGTGTGCCCGAAATAAATTATACAAAAATATTAAGTGTTTTTGTACTATTCATGCAATGGAAATAATATATCTCTTAAAAAGATAATCATATCATAAATCTGAGATCACGAATGGGTCTGTATCCTTTCGTTTACAATAGTATGGGTATAATATTTGTCGACGTAGAGCCTCTATGAGGAAAAATCACCCATGGGAAAAATCATCATTTTAGAATAATGACTTAGTGATTTTTATCCCTGAAATGTTTTCAAATAACTTTCTAACAAAGCCTCGGAATAGAAATCTGAGAATTCCATTGAGTTTTAGATAGATAGTTTTACCTAGGTGCGATATAAAATGTGAGGTTGAAATGGTTTTAGATTCTGTATCGAGCGTGTTTCTCTATAAACTGAAAAACTAGAGTTTAGGACTAGGTTTGGCCTAATCCCTTCTCTCACTAGATTCTCTCTCTATATATCTCTCTATCTAGGAATTATTCTCTGTTAATTGCTGGATCAAAGAGATATATTCTCTGAAACCTCATTATGTTGAAGAAGAATTAAAGTGGGGGCGTCGAAAAAAGGGTACATCAGAGGAACCCAACCGACGGTTGGTGGTGTCGGCCTGGAAGGCGGATCAGGCAGTTTGGTAGCCAGGTTGGGTGTACTGATTTAGAAGTTCAGTGGATCGGCAGAGCTAATGGATTTTGGTGGCTGGCAGTGATGTTCTGAGGGGATTTCGAGGCTGGGAGTGGGGGTGCAAGGTAGGGGTGAACGACGTCGGGTCTGGGCGGAGGAGCACTGGGGTCGGCACGGTGTAGCGGATAGCGGGGATGGTGGACCAGAGTGGCGTCTTCGCGAGTAGAGGCAACATCACAGATAGACGGTGTTGGATAGTGGAGCTCTAGAAGGCATGAACAGAGAGGTCGAGGTGGTGACCTTGGGAGAAAGACCTGTGAAATGCGAGTCTCTGTGTTATCGCAGCAAACGAGGGATGACCGACCAGCCTGGCCGGTCGGTGTCAGTGCTGGCAGCGGATCACACGTCATGGATGAGGTCACCAACCTGGTCCATGTGGCAGGTGGGTCGTGGGCCATCTATAGTGGACCAGGCTAGCCGATGCGGGTCACCCCAAGCAGGTGAGTCAAGACTGTTTGGGCCGGACGGGCCCAAACAGGTCCAGCGTACCTTCAAATAGCCTTTTCTCCTAAACGTTGTCTTTGATTAACGTGTCGTCTGCTGCCAAGGGTCCTTATCCATGAGACAGAGCTTTTGAGGTGGTTTTTTAAATTTTAATTTTTGTGCCCGATGGTGGGTTACATGATTTCTTACTTTAATAATAATAAAATATTTATTATTATTCAAAAAAAATTTATCAGACGTATCTTTCAAACCGGATGTCTGTTTGACGCCCCATCAAAGGTGTTGTGACCGTGAAGTTGAGACGGATCTTCTAAGATTGGTTACAGACTTTTTGATATTTTTCTTTGTTTTCCGACAGCATGAAATGTCTAATGTCTAATAATAATAAATTAATTACTATTATTTATGGATCCTTTCATCAAACCTAACACCTAAATGGGATGTCCGGTTGACATTTCGTTAGTGGAAGCATATACCTGATATTTGTGCGACATTTTGATATTTTTATCCAAGTGTTTTAGTTAAAGATAAACTGATGGCCCCACAGGGCCTAGTTATCATGTTTAATGGTGAAATGCCACTTTTTCCCCCGACATCTATTTTGGGTTTTCGAGTACTTGTTTCAATGTGATTTTTATAGGATTGAAATGGCACAATATCGCTACCTAAATTTGTGGTCGATCTGCAGGCCATACAAGGCAACCTTCGTGCTCAAAGTAGTGTCTTATAACACGTGCTTCACAAGTTCATTCCGGATGAAGGAGTAGTCAATCTTGCATATTATTTTTCAAGGATCGCAATGGTGTGATTTTTTTAGATGTGTGGAGCCTTTCTCATGATCGCATTAAATATGGAAACATCAAAGGAATATCATTTGAATATCTATTTTTTTTGTTGAAGAGAATACATAGTTTAGGTCAGATCCGACTCTTGTGAGAGTGGATAAGTTGTATAAATAGATACGGTCAATGTTCTGGGACCATTCGAGGAGTTGTGTCAGAGAACCTATGTTTCTGACCCATCATCTTAATGATGAGTTTCATGAGCTCGTTAAATTTATGAATAATATTTAGTGTACTCTAAGATTACCTTGACACATATAGTGGTACTTATTCACTTTTTGGTTTCCAAATATGGTTGGGTACATGTCTGGGTGATGAGGTGGGGTCCAACAATGTTTGGTCCCAACATGTTTCGTGTACCACTTCATTTCCATCTACCTCCCGTATCTCTTTCTTTTGAACTCATGTTTTAGCCTACGGGTAGCCTATCCTAATTTTTTCTGTATAGAATTAAATGGTTATTTCTTTAGTGGCTTTCGAGGTACAATATGATATGTTATGTGTGTGATAACTATCTGAGGCAATGCTCGATGATGAAAGTGTTGGAAGTGATGTTTTCAGAATCACTAGAGAAATCCCAGAATACCCTCCTGCTGAGTTGGGAATTGGAATTCACCATTCGCTTTTGGACATACCCTCTAGTGAGGCTAGGAAATGTAGTCCGCCATTCTCTTTCAGGATTACCCTCTAGCGAGGCTGGCCAGTGGCATTCGGCGTTCTCTTCCGGGCTTACCCTCCAGTGAGGCTGGGATGTGGCATTCATCGTTATCTTTCAAGAATACACTCTAGCAAGACATACCTCCAAGTGACCCCATGGGTCACCACCAAACAAAGAACCCGGCTCGCTCTAATATTGGTCTAATACTAAAACCTCAAACTGAAAATTATTCATGAGCGCCGAGATACTTAGTAGGAAATCTAAGGGATGACAACACCCTACACCCTTACATTTAATAAATAAATAAATCATGCTAGATTAAAAATAAGACATATTAAAATAATATTTTTTATTCTTTTCAAAATCAAGTAACAAGTTTAAATTGTTAAGAAAAACATTTCTCTTCTACTACATTTTCAAAATAGAATCCAATAATGCGTTATCATTCCCAAAATTAATAATCTTGGTTTTGTAATTGGATGCCAAATTTCTTAAGAAAGAGTTTAAAAATTAATAATTCCTAATTATAGAGTTAAAGACCAATTTGGCCCTAAATGAAAGGAAACAATCTAAGATTAATATTTAGTTTTCTAAAAATCACACATCAAGTTATAAACAAGTGAAATGAAAATGCACATAAAAAACAACATGTCACAAATGAGCTCCATAGTCAATCTCTATAGGTAACTAGAAAAAGTGGGACCCTAGAACCTCACCTCTCGGTGAAAAGTAACCATAAAAATTATCTCTTCTCATGAACGATACACTAGAAAGGATCATACCTATACCCTAGTGGTACCCAACACAATCATAATAGTTTATCTAGTGTTGTAAGTGTGAAACTTGCTATGTGATACAAGGATGATACCACTACGAATCACTAGTCGACTACTTCTAGTCCACCCACATAGATACCTGGGGTTACCAATGTGCTATATTTCAAATGGTGGTGAGGATTAATCAAACGAACATAAATGAAAATAACAATTTCTTTATCCAAAACTCATTCACCCCTTCACCACCATTATCACTCCTTATGTTCATTCCACTTTTTATTTCACATAACATCGCATAAGCCTCTTCATTAGGCACATAGAACAAATCACACATTTTACGTACACATCATGTTCCTAAAATAGTGTGGCATGACTTGAGAGGGGTTTTTCACATTCAAAAATAATTTTAATGCTGCTAAATACTCCTCATTACTCCACAAGAAAGACTTTTCTTTAGAAAACATGTTCACCCAAAACCCATTTTGGAAATCACTATGGAACTATTTGGAAATCAAATAGGTTATTGACCTTTTTATGAAAACTCGTCCAAAAGGCCACATATATTTGGAAATACCCATTTTAAATTCATAACATCTAAAAAAACATTTCCAGAACCACAAACAATTATATATATCAATATAATATTCATTTTATATAAAATAAGAAAACAGTCTTTCAAAAGAACACAAAGCGATAATGAAAATTCTAAATAAAGATCAGGGCATAGGGAACCTGCCTCGGAGTAGAATCAAGTCATCCAATTCATATCTTGACACATTCTAACTGAAAGTTGCAGCTCCACTACTAAGCATATGTGCATTCGTATACATGTAAGGACACCTAGCTCCTATGACCACATTCGCATGGACCATGAACTTATGCAAGGGAATCCTTATAGGTATGTTTATATGTGTATACGAGTCTCCACTATCCTATATATATATTTTTATATATAAAAATAGGAAAAATTATCCCCATACATGTATATTCAATGACATGGATGAATATACACATAACAGGGGAACCCACATGTATATATTTACATAGGAATGCACATGCAGGCGAGTCACCTTTGACCGGAGACTCGAAACCACTCATAAGAGTCCATCACACTGCACAAAAATTAGAAGGAGCCTTAAAACATCAAAAGAACACCATAAATCAAGTTCGAAACCAACTAGAGATATAATAATCCACACCTCAAAACATGAATCTTTTGAAAAAGGATGTCTGAGACCGCTTCACCTACATGCATATACATTTTCCTATATATATATATATATCCTTTGATCCAAGCACATATTCCATGTTCCAAAAGGGAACATGTGCAAGGAGGATATGTATATATACTTTCCAACCCATGTATATACATATAGGAATTTTCTACCGACCACCCGAACTCACACTGCGATAACCACAACTTACTACAACAATTGTAAAGGAGAATGAAAATTATCAAAGACTCCAAATAAAACCCAATTAAACAATTGAATGAGAGAAACCTCACCTCTAATGATGAATGATGTGTTTAGTTGAACCAAAAAAACAAAACACCATCAACACACCTTAAAATAATTACTAGAGACTCATAAATCACAAAAACCCTAATATAAATTAATCCATAAGAAGAATTGAATAAAAACTTACCAAAAAACATTAGTGGGCAGACCAAATCTAACTGAACCGCTTCACGATAGGTGGTGGTTGTAGAAACACACATGAATGAGACCCAAGGAAGCCTTTGCATAACCAGAACATGATGAACACCAAAAATATAAGTTATAACCGGACCCTATGTTCGGCTGGATTTTGTAGGCTGACGGGGAGACCAAATCACAGTTGGAAATCAAAAGAGGGGGGATTAGAGAGACTTACCATGTCGATTCGAAGGAGAAATTATATAAAAAATGGTGGCATGGAAAATTAGAGTTGGATATCAGTGGAGGGGGTGCCTCGCATGCACCAGGGTCTCAGCTTGGTGGTTTTTTCATGCGGGTTTGAGGGGGGGGGGGTCGGGAGAGGAGGCTTCCATGGAGAGGTGATCTTAAGTGGTAGTGTGTCGTGCACCCAATAGGAAGTGGGGGGGGGGGGGTCGTGCATCGAAGTGGCGGGGGAATTGGGTGTGGATGGAGAAAAGGGTGGAAGGCCTCCCTTGGGATTACAGACAAAAGAAAAAAGTAAAAAAAGAAAATATGTTAACAAAAACTAAACAAAATAATAATATTCATAATAATAATATTATTAATAATAATAATATCCCAAAAATGACATAATTTAAAATAAAAAAACAACGTGTCGGGTCAGGGCGCGACAAGAGATGTATTTCATTACCCACCTCATATATTCTCTTGCGTTATATTTAATTTGGGTTATAAATTTTTTTTATCAATATATATTATTATTAGAGATATTTTATTTGATACCATTTTATAATGACATGAAACAAATTCTTCATTCTATTGATTATTTTATGATGTGATGTTTTTTCGTCAAGTGCCACAAAAATGTATGGATTTTGTGACGTGTGAGACCTATATATCCATCTAATTAAAAGAAAAACGGATTGTATATCATTATATTGAAATGATATAAAAACATGTTAGTGAGTAGCTATGACCAGAAGGGGTTATTTTGATGGCAGTCATCTATAATCAAAACTTTATATGTGAACATGTTAGTAGGTATCTAGATTCACAATGTTATGAAATACACTGTTTCTGATTACACAACTTTATTTTCAAAATTCGATAGCTCGTTTTATGATAATCAAATTTTTTTTCAATCCATGGTAAAATTATTATAGACTAATATGATATTTATTTATTTCATCCATATGGTTAAAAAATATTTATTTATATTCTATTAAATCCTATATTTCTCCTTACTCAAAAATTTTCACATGTAAAAAATATATCCATTATGGACATTGATATGTTACCCCTTATAGAGAATTTTATATCACCACTTCTTAAATTTTCAATACCTAGTATTTGAATTTGTTTATGTGTCACAAAATGAATGATAGGGTGTTTAGTTTAAAGAGAAATATTCACAACATGAAAAATAAGTGTCATTATGTTTTTATTCTATATGATAGTAAACCTTTCATTCCTAGGGTTTTCTGATTGTTTTTGCAATGATTTATTTAAATAATTGAATTAATGTATTATTTATGTATGTTTTTCTTGGGTCCCTTTAGTTGGTATTAGAGAAGGTTAATTCATTTTTTAGATATTATGTTGAGAAATAATTAGTAAAAACCATGAAGATAAGTCTAACATTACATCATGATATTTTGGTAAATGGTGGATTATTTATATTTCCTAGAAAATGCATCCCAATATAGATATTGGAATGTGGATGGAATGTTTAGCATAATTTTACCAAGGGGTAATAAACTTAAATAGGGATTTTTTTGTCTCAACTCAACTGTGATATGGTTCATGACAAATAGGTATTACAATACACATGAATAGACACTCCTGAGGGATATCATTTGGTCAATAATTCTCTCTGTATCAAAAAATATGATGGATTTATTTCCTAATTTCATTAAGGGGGTAGGATAATATGTATGAGATAATAAAAATAAATGTATCATAGGTAGAACAAAAGGGATCATTAGAATAAGCAAGTATGATATTTTTGAAATTAAAGTATCAGAGTATTAAATGAAGGTGAAATTAGAAAATACATCTTAGGATTGATCATTAATATTCATATACTCTAACTCTTTTGAAAATAACCATAATTGTTTTTATATATTTTCCAAACATAGTCATTAAGATGAGTTGAAGAATAATATGTATAAAAAACCACTATGTTTTTAAACTGAATTATAGAGAATACATAAATGTGTGATAATTATAGAATATCCCAATTATGATAGAAGGGGTGGGTTTAATATTAATACCTAAGGATGTGGGGTTTATATCTCAATAGAAATTAGTTATTTATAATCATATCCCTTTTCCTTAGTGAGTGATATTTTTTGATTTATTCTAGTATATTCTTAAAGATATAAGGGTTAATTGAAATATCTAAATATTTTTCTTCAGTGGTTCTTATTTAATGGTCTTAAAAAATACATTTATTGTAATAAATAAATTTGAAAATTCATTTTATGAAAATTTTATATTTTTTTATGATACCTATTGAAGAACACAAGATTGTGCTATAGAAAACTCTTACATTAAAGATATTATTGATTTTATTCTAATAATTATTTTGGTTTTAGTTTGGACCAAAGAAGATAGTATTTATAACCATGGGGGTGATGGTTGTTTCATGTCTATATTGATAATAATTAGAACTTCGGATAACGGTATATATAGGTCAGTTTGATATTTTATGAATAATTGGTAAATATTATTTGAGGATTCAAGATATAATAGTCTTTTGGATGAATATATGATTTTTTATATAGTTTAATTTCTTGAATGTATAGGTTTTTCAATGAATGGAATGATATTTAGAATATAAGAATATGACATATAAAGAATTGAGAAAATTATTGTTTAATTTGTTAAATGAAAAAATGTATCTTTGCCCATATTAATATAGTAAGAGAAATATATCATTAGAGGCTATATATTGAGTAATAATGTCCCCATCATTCTTCACTAGTAAAAATTGGTGGAATTGTGAGTATGTGATTTATTTAATATTGGTAAAATATAATGACCGAAAATTATTGAATTTTTTTAACTGATGATATATTCAACAGCTTGTATGAAATGCAACACACAGTGTAAATGAACCACAATTAAAAAGAAGAATATTATTCAAAATGATATAATAAAATCTAATTCGGTTAAAATTCCAAAATATTTTACCATTAGAAGATGAACAATTAATTTGTTTTATTACTAAAAATTTTTATTTTTAAAATTCAGCATTCCATGTATTTCATAATTTATTTTAAAAGAGAAATTATAAAAATTTATAATTTTACCTTTTTAAAAATATCATTTCATGAATTCCTCATATAAAAATTTTCATAGTATGAATTTTTAGGTTCTAATAAAAATGAATATCTTTAGTAAAAAACTATTATTTTTATGAAAATTATAATTAATATGATTTTAGTAGTATATAATGGCATAATAGAAGAATAATAAACCAATGAATTAATCAAACATATAAAATTTATGTATTTTAATATATTTTTTGAACTTATTAATACTACGTATATTATTATTTGAACTAAATTATCATGTATGTTTAATAAAAAATAGTATTCAGTATTTTCTTTGAGTGATGCAATTTCAAGGTGAGATTCAAATACATATTTACATGAAATCCTCACACTATTTAAGTGATTAATAATAAATTTATTTATAACAATAACTTCTGTGAAAAATGATACTTTTATCTTAAATGTTAATTATAAAATGGAAAACTTTATGATTTTAAATAATACTTTTACATGACTGATTTTTTATATTTTAAAATTTAATTCTCATGTATTTAAAAGATTGATATGATAAAATAATTTTAGAATTTGATATTAGGATGTTTGAATTAGTTAATGTGGTCATTTTAAATTTTGTTCATTAAAATAAATTACATGATTAATAAATTTGGCACAAATATAAAATGTAAAATTAGTAAACATCCATTGACTAACTGGAAAAGGCCAAAATGTGTAAAAACATGTTTTCAAAGGATAATTCCTATAAAAGATTCATGTCTCTTAGGTGAGTACCTAGTTCTTCTTAGTTTTTGTTTTTAAATTTTTATTAACCTTACCTTCAATAACCATATTAAAATAATAATATCTGTATCATTAGTATAATAAAATTTCATTATATTATTTTGAAAAAAATTATTCAAACCTTTCAGTCCACTAGAAAAACCAAAAAATATCGATCGTGCATATATACATATTAACTCGTCCATGAAGTGATAACCTTTGTTTCTCATAACCACCTATCAATGATAGAATAATTCATGGATTTTATGAATAAATATATTCTCTATATCACAAATAAAATTACAAAATTATTAATTTTCATAGAGAAACATTCTATGCATTCATTGAGAAATGGTATCGTTAATCATGTGTATTGCAAACTATGGACTCCAAGGGAAATGAATATCATTATTCATAACCACCTAACATGGATGGTGATAATAATGGAATTATTGAGGATATATAATAATTTTAAAAATTTTAATTATATGAATATTTTATAGCATTTTTATCTAAAGGAATTACCTCTATCATGAATAAATTATAAAACATTTCCATTTAGGATAGCTTTACCACCCAAATAAATGTTGTTATAATATGTATTCCATAATTCATTATGCAATTTCATATAATGTTCATATAATGTTCATATAATGTTTTAATAATTAATTTATCTTGTCTTAAAGATACTATAAAGTTATAATTAATATTTTAATTATTTATTAACATACCGTATTACAATCAATTAATCGCGTAAAAAGTATTTTATCATGTTTTCCATTTTTAAAAATTGTATTCAAGTATTTTAAATAATTAAATGAATATTAAAGAATAACTATATAATATTATTTATTATATATTGAATAATCATGTAATTATAGAATTTAAACCACATAGTATAAATTTTCTCTATTACATTGATTATTTAACGATATAAAAAAATAATGATCTAACTTTTATTAGAAAAAAATAATAATTAACTAATTTATTTGAAATGTGGGATTATAAATAAAATTAATATATGTAAATACATTTAGAGTAGTTACTTAATTAAGTAAATAACTTAATTATTTTCAATATAAAGGATGTGATGTAAAGGTCGAGTTCATTGAGACTCAAGGTATTGGTTTAATCTATAAATATACATCTTTGAGAAGCATTTTTTATTTGGAACCTAATTTTAATTAATTTTTTTATAATTAAAATTGGATATAATAATATCATTGAATGTATTCCTTTATTTTAATTTATCTTGATCTTAATGATATCACTCTTTCGAGGCTTTTTATAAGAAAATTTCCTAAGAAATATGGAATTTGATTAGTCAATTATATTTTATTTAGTTATATTCCTCTATATTAATCATTATCATTAAAATTAAATTATTATAACAACTTTGATGATATTATGTTATGAAATCCCTTTATTTTCTGGTAAGTTATTTTTTATATATGGTTATTCTTCCATGAGTGTTTCATTTATAAAGTGTGACATTGAAAAGAATAATTCTAGTATTTTTAAATAATCTTTTCCATTGAATGTCCATATATTTCTTTACCAATAATTTTTTCCTCCCTATTTTTGAAATATATTATGTTTTATTTATTTTTAATCTCATATTTATCATTACAACTTATTAAAATTATTCTTTAATAATTATTAAAATAATGTGGATTATAAAAAATTAATATTTTAGTATATAATAGAAATATAATTTCAAGAACTTATATTTTCTTCTAACCAAGAGTTAAATTTGAGAGAAAATTATTCATCTAATATTTATTATTTCTAAAAGGAATTTCAGAAATGTATCTTTTAAAAATTATTTGGAAAATTATTTTAAACTCCATTTTAAAAATATTTTCATGTTTTTTAGGTAAATAATATTATAAATGTTTTTCTTCCAATTTATTACCCATCTATAAAACATTTACCTCAAATAGAGATTTATATCATGATTCATCTTATATAATATCTTATTGTTTATTTTATTTGGTTTAATAATTATTTGTATCATTTAATTTAATTGTATTATATATTTTATGATATACCATTTCAGAACATCTAGAATCCTAGTTTTTTTCTTTTTTTTCATTTAAAATTGATGATTTTTTCATGAGTCACACAAATATATGAGTTATTAGATGCGATATATATATATATATCTATTATGAATTATCGAAATGATTCTACCATATGAAAATGAAATTTAATGTCAATAGGGTAGAAATATGCATGGTTATCAAAGGTTTTCAATGATGGCAGTTAGATCTACTAAAAATTTTATATATTAATAGGTTGGATGGAAGCTATGTCCAAAAGTACATGATATATTATGATTATAATTTTGAAACATTCATTCCTAAATTCCGAGTCTCATGATTTGTACTAAATATTTTTATATCATGCCATTATAGATGCATTACAGTTTGAGATGATATGTATGTATTTTATAGTTTTGGTTAACACATATTGATTTGTGTTCATTAGAAAAAAATTTATCTTATTATTCAAATATTATTACATGTTTATGATTTTACCATTTTATCCTTTGATATTTTATCCATTACTAATAATTTAATGACAAAACTTCTTATGGTTTTCCACACCTATATTTGATGATGAATATTTCTCATGAAAATTCAATGTGGGATTTTGTATATGGAGAGATTCCTACAACACATAAAATAAGTGTCCTTATGTATCAAGTATCCAAGTTACTACACATTATGGTCATTAGGATTAGTGACTTTTTGTGCAGTTTATTACGTTAATTATGAAATTTATGTACTATTCTCATATGATTATATTGTATCCCATAAAAAGATATTTGGGGAGAATCTTATTTAGTGTAATTATACACTCACCCTATTTTTATATGTTATTTTTTCAGATTCAACAAATTGTGTTGATTGTGGTTCCACATGACATTAGAATAGTAATAAGATGATATGTCTGGGAGTATATGGAGTTTCAATTAGAACTTTATTACATGTATTTGATAGTTCATTTTCTAGTGTTTTTGTTTGTTTATGTAATCATTCAATTGATTACTCAAATATGGAAGGATTAACAGTCATATTTTCTATTTTATGAATATCATGTTTTTCTATTTATAACAAACTACAATACTTCTCATACCTATTATTTTAAATTCATTATGGTAGTCTCTACCATGTTTTTTATTAAATGGAGGAATAATGTCTCACAATTTATCTCATTACCATATTATAAATAGTGATGGTAGGGACTCGTAGTGAAAATGGAATCATGGTGATTTTTTAAGGATATGGTATAGAGTAGTATATAATAAATATTTCTTCGGTGGATAGTTATTTCATGTTAATTGAATTATCTATATGAAGTAAACTATGGAATCTATCTTTGAGTATAAGGATTGTTTTTGATTTTGAGTATGGGTTATCAATGTTTGTGGATCATCCATAAGGGGAAAATATACCATTAATGGGGTAGTTATGAAAGTTTGGGTTAAAAAATTATAGATAAGTAATTCATGATGATTTCATGTGTTTTATAGTTATTTCTTTCTTATTTGTTTAATTTTAAAAAAATGATAATTCTAATATGAAAATTCTATTAAAATACCAACTGTTTAAAGTTTATGTTATTATAAAAACCGATTTATACGTTGAATGATAATATGGGCATGTAAGGGGCGTTGCATGAGTGATCTCCCCGCGGCGACCTGGGGTTTGAAATCATAAGGTTTGCACCACCTTCTTCCCGCCCTCTGGTGGCTTCACCTGTGACAGGATTGGTCTGGATCCCGACCCAGCACCCACCTCTTGGTTACTTTCACCGATGACGACCCTGCGACATCCCCAGCACTATCCATGACTTCTTCCGGAGTGGCGCTGATCATGACGACCTCCCTCCTGGATCCCACCACCGCGAGGTCGCTACCATCAGCTCTTGGCTTTGGCCAATAGCTCCCCTCCCATAGGGTTCAGTCCCCTTGAGGATTCTTGGTGGCGATTACATCCTGGGATTCTTCGGTGGAGTCTCATGGTTCATATTCTTTTAGTTAACTGTTGTGGCAGGTCTTCGAGCTGTGACAGAGGCATGGGCTTGAGTCGGTCAGCAGGGCTACGGACGACGTTCTTCGAACTGTGACAGAGATCTATTCCAGATCTCGTTTCAGACCAGATCTGGTCAGAATGGGTTTTCCTGCCGACGGATCCGCGCATGATGTGGAGGGCGGTGATGGTGTTGCACTCCGATGGAATGGGTGTGGATTAGTTGGACGGTCGGTGGCGCGATGGTGAGCCGGTGGGTTCCCCAGTCATCGCAATTCCACCTGTAGTTCCAGAGTCTTCTAGACCATGCGGGTCACTGTGTTGACCAGGTTATGGGCTTTTGGACTTGGTCTTCTAGGACATGGGTTGTTATTGGTTTTTGTGGGCGTATTTTTTCACTCACTTATCATGGACATTATTCCACTGGGATTTTTAGCCACTTGACTTTGGTTGTGTGTCTTTAATTGGGCTTTGTTCCTCTAAACACATGGTCTAAAGCAATGTGTCTTTAGTCCTATAGACTTGTACTGGGTCTCCCCTTACCCTTCAAAAGGGACTCATACTTTCTTTTCTTTTTTAATAAAGGGTCTTGACCCCAACCTTTCTGATTTTTTGAATGATAATTTATATCTTTTTGAGAAATAAAAATAATTATTCATTGAAGTTTAAATATATATTATCAATAGTATGATATGATCTATGAGAAGGTAATATTAATATGGAATGTTATCAAATAAGTTATGTTAGTTTTATTAAGAACTGATTAATGAGATTATGTTAAATAAAAATATTGAATTTTTATTCATTATTTAACGATTAGAGTATCTTATTTAATTGGAAATGATATATATGTTGTAGGAAAGTATGTAACATCCAAACTATTTCACCATAATTCTAATTGTCTGTATACTGTATTATAAATATTTGGGGTTGAAAATTGATATTTATCCTATATAAATAAAATTAGATAGGATTTTTAAAGTGATAATAATATAGTATTGTTAAATGGATAAGAAAATTAAATATTTTCAACCTTTATATTTTATGAACAAAATATTATTTTGAGTGTTAATAAACTATTTTGTTTATTATTCAATTATACCATCCGAAAAAATTATTGATTAATAATGTTATTTATTAATGTTAAATTGAGATTATTTGGGAATGTATTTTCTTGGCATGATTGTTTCTTAATTGTGATTTTTGTAATTTTTTACAATGAAATAAGAATATTTTTCTGTTATTTTGAACACAAGTATTACTAATATGATTGGTTTGTATTGAGTTCTCCCTATGTCAAAGAAAATAATCGTTTAAATTTTGGAATTATGGTGCATATGAAATGAGTGGGTTTATTTGGGTGTGATGGTTTGTGAATAGTTTAATGTGGGTTTTATAGTTTTTCTTAAGGACTGAGATAAATTATGAGTAGATTGTGGTTGAAGAGACAGATGAAGTTCTCAATGAGGAACCACACATGAAGGGTGATTTTTTTCATTGGATTTTTTATTTAGATATTATGTTAACATTTAACCTATACCTAGGGTGATTTTATCATTATTTATTTCGTCAAATGTTTTTTGGAATTTTGTGTTATTTTAAATTTTCTTTTGGTTAATTTTTGGGTTGATACATGATAAATTACATACCTTTCAATTAATTAAATTTTGAATTTAGAAAATTTTATATTTTACCATAATTATATTTATCCTAGGTGATATGTAATGATTTTATGAAATCAAGTGGATGTGATTTAAAATTCTTATGATTTATTGTGTGTTTGAATATTTCTACTGTCTAATATCTGGTTAGTTTTTTTATAAGTAATTTTATAATTTCATTGATTTAGGTTATTTGATTAGGGATTATAGATATGAATATTTTTTATTCAATAATGGGATGTTTAATTTAATTGATAATTTTGTAGATTTTGACACAGTTTCAGTAATATAGTATTGAAGTGGAAATGGATTGTTGAGTGTTGTTATGATTTATCATTATATTATTATTTATATGTTTGGTTTTATTATTATATGATTAGGTGGTCAGACATTTTATTTTTGGATGGATGAATGTGGTTAGATATTAGTGGATCAGCGGTTATGTTACCGTATACCCAATAAATAAGAAAAAATTTCAATGTACTCACTATGTTCTTGGATACTTTCTTGTGTCAGGTTATGTATAAATGAAATATACAATTATTTTTTATAAATTTTTAGTGCATACTTTTTGTAAGGATGTTAGTTTGGTTAAATGAATTAAGGATGAGGTAAATGTGATGGGGGAAGTATTAATTATAGGGGTAATTATGGGAGGATGGATTTTACAAGGAATTTGTATTCTCAAAATGGGTGTTAAATTATTTGAGGATGGAGGTTAATAATGTTATTGTTTTGTAAGGATGTCTCTTTTAGTGAATATAATGTGATTATTAAGTATTTTAATAGGATATATGTGGCATTACCTTGAGGAATAGTATAGTTTAATTATTCCCACATATCAAAAAATTAAAGAAATAATTAATATAATTTCCATTTGATTGATTAGGGATAACATGGATATTGGGGAGAGTGTGAAGATCTTAATTGTAGGTAGAAAATTTAGGATCACCAAGAGAATGTTAATTGTATAAAATTTACTCATCTTTCGTGTGTTTTAAGGGAGCACGGTGTCTTAGATGAGTGTACTTAGGAATGGGAATAATATATAAATAATTAACATCTTGGGTTGAAAGAATAATATTTTTATGTAATACCCATAAATGAGTTGAGTTTTTATTTGGATATGGTTATGGAAATTTTTAGCTTAAGTGATATTGATATATAGATTTGATATTTAGGGTTTCTGTATATTATAAGTTGGTGGTATTATGGTTTAATGAGTATTCTTTACAATTTTTTTTATATATTTGTATGAGGTTAATTGTTTTGAAAATGTAGGTCTGCATTGCTGTGTTTTTGAAAATGATGTTTATTGGTAAAAATAAGTATTGTTTTCAAATATTTTTTTCATGTTTTATTTTAAAAATTAATACATATTTTTAAATACATGTTTATCACTTTCAAAAGTTGTGTCTAATATTATTTCTATAAATACAGCTCCATTGATTATGGAATTTGCGTTTTGAAAAATGCACGAACTTCATTAAACGGCTAAATTCTAGGTTTTGTTAAAAAATGTGAAAAATAGAAAATATGGTTTTCATAAGTTTAATTTATTGAATATTTCAGTCAATTAAGGAAACTTTTGTAAGGGGTGAATTTATATGAGAGTTTATAATAATTCTATTTGGGATTTATCTGGTTAGAGGTAGGTTATTTTAATTATGTGGAACTTATATTAAGGGTGTTACTGTATTTTCATTTGGGGAATTTTTCTATGTTAATTTACTTTATAGGTGATTTTATTTTCGTATTTTGGGATTTTCCCAATAAAATATATGTTTTATTGTGGTTTTAAATGTTTTTTGGGAAAATATATGTGTTCTATTAGAGTAAGTTTCGTGGTTAAGGCATAATAGATGTATATAAAATGGTTTTTTCTACATAAGGGTACCTTAGAACGATTTTATCTGATGTTTAAATGTTTTAGATAAAAAAAATTTAGATATGATATGTTGAGATATGATTTTTAATTTATCGATGTTGACTGCCCTATTAGAAAGATGTCTCCCATAGTATACATGTTTTTAAAATTTCTTTTCGCATTTTTATTCACATGGATTAATATTATTTGAAAGGAATATAAAGCAATGAACCAAGTCATTTATATGTGTTAGTTTTTAAATTTTGGTGTGTTTGAGAAGGAATGAATGAGATTATGCGTGAAATTTGGTTGATAAAATTAAAATAGGGCTTTGAGAAAACTGTGAGGATGTTCCATAAAAAAATCTATGTTTTCACTACTAAATATTTTTTTTATGAACTCATCTTGATGAGTAGTCCTTTCTTTTGGAAGATGGTTTAGTGAGTTTCAATTCAATATAAGAGAATCAATTACATCATAGATTTTTAATTACTCTATTATTAATTAAGAAAAACATCTTCATTCCATAATTCATTTTGTAGATATATTTCATTAGTGTTACTATTAAAAATGGTGAATTAAAAATTAATGGTTTTTAATAATGATTCAAAATGATGTGGTTTAGAGAAAATAATACATAGTGACATATCTTTAATTAAATATAATTCAATGACACAATAATGATTCCATTTTTATAATGGCATGATTTTTGTTAGACTAATATTGTTAATAAGGAACAACATCAGCAAATATAAATCAATGGATTTGATTATTTAGGTCATCATGGTGTTTAGATATTCCTAAACCATATCAAAAAAAATCCTAATGTATTGTGAACTATGGTGTTTAATTTTTTATTAATTATAAATTAATAATATCTATTATTTATTTTTAGTTATCACTTCATTATAAATTCTATATGGTAGATAAACCATATTTAGATATTTTTACAATTCTTTAGTAGATTAATGTGTTCATTTTCTCATAGGTAAAAATCTATGGAATTTGATGTGTTCTTAAATAAATTCTTTATTGTTACAACTATTCCTAATTTTTCTAGTGGTTTATAGATAATTGAAAATTTATTAATTTATTATGGGTTTAACATGATGTTAGTTTAAATTAGTTTGTTTCTAGTTCTTTAGGATTTTATAAATGTTTGAATATATAAGTCTTATTAATTAAAAAAAATTGAGGCATGTGATTATAACATTTCATTTTTTATATTCCAATTTAATTTTCATAGTATTTTTGATGGTTTAATGGGATATTTCTATTAAAATCATGAAAATATATATTATATAGACTAATTAGATGGATAGTGTGTGGATGTGAGTATTTAATTTAAATGTGTTGAATGAGAGTTGGTAATTTTGGTAGAACGTGATGATTTTATTTGATAAGGAATAATGAAGTGGGTAAATAGATTAAAATAATTCAAATTGGGGTTGATAGGAAAAAATATATAATTTCATAAAATTACATTTCATGTGAATATGAATTCATTTATAATGTTATATTTTGTCATGAATCACGATTACTATTCAGTTTTGGTTTTTAAGAATATGGGAAGAAATTTGTCTAGTAGATAGGTATGGATTAAAATATTTTCAAAATATTTGGAATATTATAGTGAACTATAATAATTTATATGGGTATATAATAATAATATGGATAAGGATATGTAAATAAAAATTAATAGATGAGAGAGTGTGAAAACTATAATGTTAGAAGGTTAATGATGAGGTGATCATGATCTTGTAATGGGGTATGTAATGTTAATAATTTTTCATGTGGTATGGGTTTTTGATCATGAAACATGTGTGGTTGCTAAATGTTATGGTTTATTAGAAACTCTAAAGAGTTAATTCGATTAATATGTTTTGTATTAATTAATTGTGGGGGAAAATTGTGGGGGAGATTGGATTTATGTGATCAAAAGAGCAAGTTTTAATTGATATGTTGGAATTTTGATATCACTTTGGATTGTGGTTTTGTAATTAAATTTTTGTGGTTTCTATGTTGTGATTTTAGTGGTAGTGTGTATTTTTGTTATATATTTTCATTTGTTGTGGTGATTTCATCAATATTATTTTTAAAGGATATTTGGGTTATGTTATTAGAATTATGATAGTATTTCTTAAACTGGTTCATATAGTTTTTTCAAGATATTGAATTCCATTATATTTATGACATGTGGTAAATAGATATTGTATTATATAAGATGTTTTATTTTCTAATGTTTATATAGATGATGTATTTATTATTCTAGCAATCAATATTGTTTTCTTTTTTGAAGCTACAAAACTATATATTTTAAGTTACCATAGTTTTCTAGTCCTTGTTATGTCGGCTATTAGATTTTGTGTTAGGAGATACTATTAGTATAAGTTTGGATATGTAAAAAATGATTGATTTTTTATCTATTGTGGTGATGTTCCATTGGCGGAAACAATGAGGTGGATGAAATTTTAGGTTGAGTAGTTGATGTGGATATTATTATTGAATTCATTGTTAAAAATAATTATATTTAAATATGTCATTTGTTTGGGCTTTATAATATCTATTAATCTGAATCAAGGGAGGTAATAAGAGAAACCTACTGTGTATCGTTTTTTACTCATCCTGTTATTATATTTTTCCAGTTTAATATGATATTGTTGGGGGGGGTTAAAGATGATGTATGTTCAGGAATGAATTGATTTAGTTAGGAGTTGGTGGTGTTGTATATTTATGGTTATTCAATTTGTTTGATATATAGTTTTTTAGTTTAGTCATTTGGAACTATACTCATACATACTTTTACTCACCTATGTGGATATGTTTTATCAAATTAATGGTTATAGTTATTAATAGGTTTTTTATTTATAAATACTGGTCAGTCCACCCATATCCATTGTTTTATATACTTTGTTCTATTCACCACACAATTTTATATTAGTTTTCATCATTAGCGAACACTCATTATACAACTTTCTTCTCGTGAATATTTTGGTAAGGATCATGTCATGCAACACACTCCAAATTTTTTTGTCACTTTATAAAAAATGTATCCCTATTCACACAACCATTGAGTTTGATCCTGCATCTTTTTGTAACATTAAATTCAATTATCTATTTTCTAATCCAATATTATATATAAGGTGTGGCCTCTATAAAGTAATCAATTTGTCTCAATCTACTAATTTATTTTGAATGATCTCCATTAAACACATGCATTCCCACACTCAATCCCTCTGGATATATCAAAAATATTTTGAAAAATTGATGGTGATAGTTTTGTGACACCTCAAATTTATAATTTTAAAATTGGTGATAAAAAATAAAAATAGAATTACCCAAATAATTTATCAAGGATTTACCAATATCACTAATTTAAATTTTTATTGTTTATTATATTATTTTATGATTGTTTTATTAATAATATATTTTTTTAAACTAAATATTACTTGAGGCATTATTTGAAAAATGAAATTAAAATAGGAAATAAAATTTTAAATATGATGATATTATAATTTAGGGAGATGCACACAAGAAAATATCCACATAATTCAATAATTGTTTTAATATAATAATTTCATTCTTAACTCACTCAATGGAAAAATTAAAAATGATTACATCTACTAAACCATGATATTTATAAAAATCATTGTGTAATAAATATATTTATCCTTATACCCAAATATTAGCTCATGTATCCATTACAATACACTAAAATATCATCCTATATAGTAAACTACACCATGTGAAAATTTTATTCAACATGAGAATACATTTTCTCAAAAAAAATTATAAACCTCATAGATGAGTAATTAGAATAATGAGTGCCATCTCACCTTCTAAAAATAAATATTATCATCTGTTTTTATAAATTTTAATGGAAAAAATGGAATCATTATTATTTACGTCACCATGATTCAACAATGATCATATTATAAAAATGAATAATATGAGAAAATAAAAAATAAAAAATAAATCCTAAATCATCTACATGCACCTTGGATCAATCATTCACATTAGTTTTCCATTGATATAATGAATTTATATCATAATAAAAATTTATATAGAACCAAACATGAAATAGAATAAATTAAACCCAACCTGAATTTCAATTCATATAATGGAAAATAAAAAATATAAAATTAATAAAAGGGAATAACTGTACTCAATTGGGTGATTAATCCCTATATAACTCCCCCATATAATTTTACATGTGGTAATGGAAATAACTAAATTATCATTGTATCTAGATCTGATATCCATGTATTATGATTTTGTTATTAATTTATTTTATACACAGTAATTGTGAAATTAAAATTCTAATTTAAATTTAATCCACCATGTCATTCCATAATAGATTACCTTAGATGTTTTCAGATTTCCAACCACAATTCTTTTTTATTTTATTCCATAGTATGGAAAAATTTTCTAGCCGAATTAAACTATAGAAGAAAAACAATATCTCCTTCAAGACTAAATCACTAGCCTTTGGATATAGAAACTAATATATTGGATCCTAGATTAAGAAAAAAACATTCTATTCAACCAAACCAATGAACCATTGATTTTTTTTATCATCTCAAACACATTATTCAATAAAACTCAGTCTCCCTAGTATTTCCCTTTCACTGATATACTTTACTGAATCATAAAATAAAACTACTAGATAAAAATAAAAATTTATCTATTGATATTTATAAATTTTTTAGTATAGTTCACAAGAATCCATTGTGTGGAAGCATCAAACATGTAGCCCTAGTAACCTCTATTAGTCTCCCTAATTTTTATCCTTAATAAAAAATATCTATGAAATATAATTTTTAATATTCATAGAAACTCATTCATGAATCATAACCATAAAGGTATATCATAAAAATTATTTCAATAATATTTTAATAGATAGTGGTCATCAAGCCTCTCATATATCAGTAAACAAAATGGAACCTAAGATAAGGTTCATGTCTATAAACATGCACTTATATAAGTTCAAATAACTTCCATGTACATCGCCTCTAGAATAATGATCAACAGATCATGATTTATCTTAGGTGATTGGATGGCTTAGAGATAAAACTATCTTTTACATATTTAGTTTTCTAGGAACCAACTTAAATATTCTCAACTAACGCATAGACTATACCATATTATATAATCCATTGAAGTTTAATTATTTTTTATTCCTAACATGTGTGTCCTTGTCCAAAAAATTCTATCCCTTCAATCAAAATATTTCCAAAATACATAAAATTGAGAAAACAATAAAGTAAAAGAAATTTCAAAATGGTAAAGTATATTATTATAAATATATAAGAAAATATGATTCCTCAATTATATATCAAAATTTAATATAACAACCTAGATTACCCACTCTTAATACATTATCTACTTATGGAATAATGGCTATCAGGATATTTTTTATCTCAATATACCAAGAAAATACACCATTATGGTAGACGCACCCACACCACAATATAAATGGGTTCTTTTTTCTAAACCTACTATGAAATGTGACTCTATCAAACCCCATATGCAACTACCAACCTCCCAAGGGACAAATATCATAACTAGCACGTTTACTGGGTTCTATCTTCGATACTAGTTCATAATACCCTAGATTGAGTAAATCATATGTCATATATTAGGGGACACAGAAGAGGGATCCAAGAGGTCCCTCATAGTAAAAAATACTAAGAATTAAAAATTCTACATGATGAATAAATACTAAATATAGTATAATATGTAGATATACAGAAAAATAACCATCAATATAAATTAACAAACTAGATAACTAAATAATATAGTTATAGTATAATAATTAAAATTTAATACATAATGTAATTTTTTGAAACTCATAGAAATAAAATCCTAATGATTACTCAACTATAAAATAATTCCCATATCTAGATCCACAAGACTATCTCCAAGATGACACATGTCCCCGAAATAAATCAAAATGTTCTACCAATGTGCATCAAAACCTATGTTTTATACAATGGAAGGGATGTTTGAAACCCAAATAGTATTCCCATGAACTCTTAATCGTAATGAGTGTTATTTTAATCAATTAAATATTGATTAAAAAAGTATAATACTACAACTTCAGTGCTCAATTTAATATAATAACATAGAATCAAAACCAATGCATGCATATATAAGGCTTATAATCACATCATTGGGTGCTATAAAACCATATAGTGAGTAGATATGTCATAAAAGATTATTTATATAATGGGATGATTCCCCCATAGGAGGAACAAAACAAGACAGAGAATTAGCTATCACCTCATAAATAAACAATTGTGGTGATTTAAAAATCACTAGGTGAACAAGTCTTCATTATGTGATTTAACAAATATAATGAAAAATGCATCTTACGGTGATTGATGCATGGCCACATCACACCAAGATGAACGTGGTTTAATCATTAGAACTACATATCACTACAAAAAATGGAAAATTAGTTATCATTAAGTTAATGATATACCACTATAGCCACAAAAATTTTTAATGATGTATCATCTGAATAATGATATATCACACCAACAAAATGGATAATGGGTTATCATTTGGTGAATTAAGTGTCTCCAAAACCACTAAAAGGGTGAAATTTATGTCACCATGTTAAATATATATCACCAAAAGTACAAAAATAAGGGGGTATCACTAATTGAATGATGTATCACCATATAAACTACAAGGTAAAATGATGTATCATAAACATAATGGTGCATCAGTACCACAACATAGAGAATGTAGTACCTAAAGGTGAATGATGTATCAAAACAACCACAATATGGGTGATTAATAAATCAATTAGTGACTTTTGTAACACAAAAACGAATATAAGAGTGAGCTATGTATCTCTATGTAAATGAAGTATCACCAAAGTACAACTAAATGGTGGAAAATGCACCACCAACATATAAATCAAGAGTGAGAGATATTACTATAAGAAGAAATAAAATGATGGATGATATAGAATTGGTATAAATATTTTGTATTACATTCCACTGATATGATTATCAAGCTAAGATATTTATAAATAATTTAACATAAATGTGCATGGCCAACCACTAAAAAACAAAATTTTGGTGTACTATATATCACCAAACATTGATAAATATGGTGAATGATATATAAAAATAAATACTATAATAAATTATTCTAAATTAATAGCCATAAAAAAACACAAGAACTATCATAAAATAAATATAACCATGGTGAATGTGTCTTCAACCTTGGAATTTTTGTATTCAAACCATATGTGCTGACTAATCTAGAAATTCCTCGATTGTATGATCTTGATCTTTTTTGGATATGTATTGAGCATGGTTATATGTACTATTTTTCATTTTTCAATATATATCTTGTTTTTGTTTTACCTTGGGGAGTTTTTGGTGAAATTTGAGAATATTGGAGAGGTTCTGGGAAGTTCACAGTTGGTGAACATTTTTCTATAGTGTGCGCCCTACCTTAGAAAACTATGCACCACTAGAAAGAGAGGAATTTTCAAGTTGGAAGAGTATTTTTCAAAATTTTATCCATTTTAGGATTAATCGTGAACCCCCCCCCCAATGTGCTATGCAGTTTAGAATCGTAGTTTGAAAAATTGTTCCCCCCTTACCAAGAAACCACGTGCATGGTTTTAATTAACCTGAAAATTAGATCAAAATTTTTATGAACCCCCGTATTATATACCTAAAACCCATATCATGATTCTAAAACTACTTTTCTAATTTTTTTGAGGTTTCTAGATAAAAGGGGTATGTTTTATACAATGTTTGTAAGGGTTTTGATCTAGGATTTATAGATTTTTATTCTTTTAAAATTGGATATAGGTTTAGAATCAAGATATCATTCATTATCGTGTTCTTGATCATTCCAATTTAGTTGGGGATTTTCGTTGGTGAGTGTTTTGTAATGATATTGAGGTAGTTGGTCTGGTATTCCAATATTAAAGTCTTCATTTCAATTATGTGTATGTAATTGTAAAATTTATACTAGATTTTTTGAAATATAATTTCTTAAATTTTATTATTTAATTAAGTGATAGTGTAATTGGTTAATTTCTGGGGTTAGAATAGCGGTCAATTAATATGTTCATGTAATTGGTAAACTGTATAATTTGAATTAGTTAATGGGTGAATTAAGTAACGTGATATTGAGATTTTGAAATTGGATTAATTAATTGGTAAATTAACTAATAGGATATTTGGATTGTGGAATTTTACTATTCAATTGGGAAATTAATTAATATGATATTATGATTATAGAATTGGTGGGATATTTAGATTTTACAATTGGTTAATCAATGTGATTATGGATTAATTAGGATTTATAATTTTGTTTCTTGATATTACCTTAATGGGTAAATGGGTTAGATGGTTTAAATGTTGAAAAATAGTTCAAAGGTGAATTGTTCATATTATTCAATGTGATAGAATAGAAGAACCATATTGGTTGTAATGAATTGTAATGATGTATTTGTTATAAAATTTGGTAAAAATGATTACTGTTGATTAATCTTAAAAGATTTTGTGTATGTGATATGCATATGATATTTGTGATTTTTATGTGTGTTACATGGGATGATGCTTCAAAATCCCATAATTATACATGAGTTTGAGACAAGGACTGGTACTCCCAATACACATATGGGATTTTGAGTGTGGTATATGGATTGAAGCTCCAAATACCCATGTGACAATAAAGTTGTGGTATAGGGCCTTATGCTCTAAAGAACCATGTGATTCAAAGGTTTGGGATAGGGACTGAGTCTCTATATACCCATGGGGTGTTGTACATGATGTTTTATGCCCATGAGATCGCATTGGACTATGGTTCCAATTTTATGTGATATGATTTGAAATTAAATATTCAATTTTGAATATGGTACTATGGAATGTGATATCCCATAGGGATAGTTCATACACAATCATGGGTTCAAGAAAATATTTACGTTTCAGGTGTCCTTAAGAACCAGGATGATTATGTGCAAAATTAATGAATAATTGAAAATGTGATAACTATTTAATTATAAAAAGTAATTCAATATTTATATAACTTCATAAAATTTTAATGACCTTATATTTTTCTAGACACTGTTGGTGGTGGCCTACTGAGTTGTACTCAAACCCTACTTCGGATTCCTAATTGGTATCTGAATAGATTTTGTGGTTTCAGAATAGGATAAATATAATATCCATATGTTAGACGGATAAGTCGGGATGGAGGATGGGTAAGGAAACTAGACTTGGTTTCATAACCCACTTATAGTTGTTAGTTTCTTACTTTGGGGGTTTTAATTTGACACTTAACAAATATTTTTCATGTCATATCACCAATTTCAGTTTGGATATTTTATTCTGATTTTATTTTTAATGTTATCCTAGTTTTTTCTAGTTATTTGGTTATATCAATTGGCTATTGATTATTTATTCAACTATTTTGCTGCTTTGATAAAAAGGGTACAGTCTCCCCATGATCTATACTACCCTCGCTTATATTTAACAACCTCTAGCATATGTGGAGGCATTTTTTAGGTCATGCAACCGATCGGTTTAGGACACCTATATGTGGCAGCTGGGTTTCGATGTTACAAAGTGGTATTAGAGGAGGTTTTATTTTAATTTCTTTTCATTTTTATTAATTTTTTTGAAATTTAGCTGAGATAATATGATGAATAGTACCCTGGATAAAAACATCTACACAGGATTAACTAACCCATGTATGGAAGAAAAAATAATATTACACATTATGCTTGTTTTTATTTATATGTTTTTTTACAATTGAATGTCTTTTGACCTCGAGTGATGCGCTTGTTATGTTATGTGATTATTGTTTCTTATTTTTCTATTATATTTCTCATTTCCCAGATTGGAATGATATTTTTGTGTTTATACATTATACTAGGCACTCGGGAATATTATGTAACATGAATCATTTTTAGGAATGCATGGGAAAATGGGATTTAGGTAAGTCGTTGAAATTGAAATATTTTCATTACTTGGTACCTTAAATTAAAAAGGATCCTAATATGAAATTATAAATTTTAAATAATGGAATATGTGAATAAATGGGATTCTAATGAGAACATTAATAATGAAAATGAGTTTACCCTTGTTAACCATGTACTGTATGTTGGATGGTAAAGTGTAGGGATCTCATTTTTCACCGTGTGGAGGAAAATTTTGGAATGACCTCATATGGTTTAGTGTGAATCGATATTCTTATTTGTGTTAATGTTCTATAATGTGTCCTAACACGTCTGTTTGGAATTTTCTAGATATTGCGCCATGTAAATGTTTACTTATAGGAAGACATGAGGATATTACTAAAAAAGATCATCTAGTAGTGGAACTTGAGGCACCAATAGTGCCATGTGAGAAGTTACATGATAAAATTTCCCACTTCATGCAATTTATAGAGAGATGCCCATAGTGGATTTTGAAGAGTACGCATGATTTAGCATAGTAGTTTTAGTTATCTCACCGTATTAATTTCACTATAGAGGGTGGATCTAAGGTAGACGATTTTCGGATTGAGTCTATGCAGTCTATACATGAACATTTGGATACATCTACTAAAAAAATCTTCAGGTTGGATATGTATTTCCTATGAGTATTAGCATATCACTGGTGGGATGTTTAGGCCCAAACCGGGAAGGAAGACAGTATGGTATGGAATGACTTTTTAGAGAAGTTCATGGTTCACTTTTATCTAAATAAACTGATACTAGAGAGTGAATATGAGTTCATGCAGTTAAATATTGGGAGTATGTCCGTGATGGACTATGATGGATGTATTACTAACTTGCAGGGCTTTTCTCTAACATTGGAATGATATTAGACCACTATAGATATTTGTTTCCATGATGGACTTAAATATGATATTTAGTCCTAGGTTTATATCATCTGGTTAAAGATGTTTGATGAGGTTGGGGATCAGTATCACATAGTTATTGGGGACATGAAGGATAATTCTAGTAGAGGATAGGTGGTTTCTACAGGATGATTAAAAGATATGTCTTCTGAGGGTACGAAATATTACTCTGTTAATGATGAGAATATTAGTGGAATGATGAATTGCTAGTGAAAAGTATTAAATACTCTGGATCTTAAACAAGTTCTTTTCTTGAAGTGTGGTAGTCATGGCCATTAACGTAGACACTATCATTGAGTACCTGTATAGTTAAAATCATCCGGTAGGATGGGAAATCATTAGAAGTTTTGCAGGAAGCCACAAAATATGTATAATGATGGGGAAGCTATAAAGAACTAGAATATGTGAAAGGGTTATTCTACACTATAGCGGTATAGCAGTTGGAGTTATACTTGTCATGTTTGTATAGTTAGTGGACATGGATATTTTTTTGAATGAGAACTCGTATCACGAGAGTGAAATAGCTTAGAGGACTCATAATTCATCACAGGGATGAGGGCCAGCACAATTTCATGTTGTTCAGCCTATACTAGTGGATATCGAGGATGGACTGTCGGTAGTTAGAAGTTCTATTCCTGTAGATTCTACACTTTCTAGTTCCTTATTTGATACTTGTTCCACAAATTACTTTACATCTGCACAAATTTTGAATGGTTTGATCATGGCTGTAGATTTCATGAGTGGGGTGTTGAGGATAGATGCACTTTTTGGATTACAGTTGAGAGGAATATGATTTTGAAATTACAGATCTCTTGAGGTTGGGGAGTACTGTTTTAGTAAGGATCTTTACATCCTTGAGTTATCTATTTTTTGACCTGATTATGGGTATCTAATGCTTAGTATAATACCAAGACTATATAGATTTTTACCATAGGATAATGACTTTTATGTCTCCTGAATGTGATAATTATATTCACCGAGAAGAGTGGAATATCCAAACAGACCATGTAGGGATAGTTAAAAAGAAACTGAGAGAGATTAACACTTAGGATTCAAGTCTATTGTTGGATGATTGGGGTGTAAATAATGACGTCTTACCACCCTTAGTGCACCAATTTCAAGATATGTTTCCCGAAGACTTCTCATGGATTCCACCTGGGAGATATGCTGAAATTATGATTGGACTCAGGCCGTGGGTTTATCCAATTTCTATTCCATCATACAAAATGGAACCAATAGATGTCGAGAAGATTAATACACATTTGGATGAGTTAATGGATAAGGGGTTTATCCATCCTATTATTTCTCTTCTAGGTTATTCGGTCTTCTATGAAAATATAGAAGATGTTACTCTACACTTATGTGTTGATTATAGGAATTTGGAACAAATGAATGTGAAGAATTGGCATCATCTTCCTCATATCAATGACCTCATTGACCAGTTTAAAGGATCTTGTGTCTTTTCCATGACTAACTTGAGATCATGGTATTGTCAATTGAGAGTTTGACCATCTAATATAATGATGAATTCTTCTAGAATCATCTATGGCCTTTATGTTTTCATCTTAGTTCCAATTGGGTTAACGCGTTCTCTAGAAGTTTTTAAGGCCTTACTTAATAGAATATCCCACCAATACCTGTATTAGTTTTTGTTACTACTTTTGGATGACAACTTAGTGTACATGGACGTGCCCACATGCGTCGTTCAGTTTGTACAGATGGAATTTAGATTATAATTGTGTGTCCCAAATAATACAACTATAAGGGCATATTATACTAGATGTGTGGGGTCTAACCCATGAAGAGGAAGTTGTTTCGAAGGAAGATCACTGGCTTAAGAAACTTAAGAATGAGTACTTTCAAATTGTATTCATGTATGGGTGTGTACTAATTCTATATCTGGAAGGGAATTTAAATAATTAGTGACGGGTCGAGATCAATTGGGATTTATATGTAAAGAATGATCTTAATGTTGAATCAATAAGGTTCTCTTTATGACTTTTCCATTCATTCTTATTTTTAAAATCACAAATACCTTATACTTAAGAAAATCTATATTTTACTTATATAAGGAAAATTTCCTTCTCAAATGAATTTACCCATACCATATTTTAATTGTTAATATCAATATTTTTCTGAAGTATAAAAATCAGATTCATATCTAAAATCACGGAATCGTATAATAAATAGATATGAAGCATTCTGTTTTGGGATCTGAATTCTAGATACGAACTCTCATGAAGTTCCACTCCGAATTTTGGAAATGAAATCTCACGATGTTCCACTATAAATTCTGGATACAAACTCTCATGAAGTTCCACTCCGAATTCTGGATACGAACTCTCATGAAGTTCCACCCCAAATTATGGATACGAACTCTCATGTAGTTCAACTATAAATTATGATTATGAACTTATCTAAGTTCAGACTCCGATTTCTCTAAATTCAGACTCCGAACTCTTATGAGTTCTGACACCAAATTCCCATGAACTCTGACTCCTAACTTTGTAAGTTATGGTTCCAAATTCTGATGAAAGTAGACTCCAAATTTCCCTGAAATTCAGACTCTGAATTTCAACAAAATTCAGGATCTGAATTCCTACAAATCAGAATTCGAATATCTCTTTATTATAGACTCTGAATTCCATTTTGGTTAGACTTTGAACATTTATTTTCTAACATTCTGAACGTCAGTTTTACTTATGCTTACACTTGTTTCATTAAAAAATGATGTCGTACTTTCAGTTATTGACTAACCATTGGTTGAGTAACATGTGTACAGATCCCTCCGAAATTCAAGAATAAATATGACCGTTGGAGGAGGGATCTGACCATTGTAGCTTCTTCTATAAATAAGAGCTCATTTGAAAATAAGCAACAACTTATACATTGGTGATTACATGCTATTAAAGAGATTTCTAGAGAGAGATGCTCTTATCAACTATCAAAGCTTTGTGCAGAAAGTTTGAACAGATTGTTCAAACATTTCCTTGTGCAGACTGGATTCGTGCGACTCTGATTGTAGCTGATTAAAATCGAGGGCTTCCAAGGATATGAAGATAGAGGTTCCAACACCTTGTAGTTGAGGGCTTCCTTGCTAAGGAAGACAGAGGTATCGACTACCTAATAGTTGAGGGCTTGCGGGGATAGCAAGATAGACTCCGATATTTGTATCGAGGTTTTACCCTAGTGTGGGTTAGATATAATTTCTTGAATGTATAAATCAAGGGACCTCTTATCTAGGGTTGTTGGATACCCTTCTCTTTGGGTTAAAAGAGTTATTGTTTGTTACTTTTAGTTTTTACTACTTTTTTTTCTGCTGCATTTTGTATTGTTACGGAAAGTATAAATTTCTTATACTTCTTTACGTGTACTCTAATTTAGTTAGATTTTATACAATTTAAGGTAGAATCTTAGTTGGTGTAATCTTTTAATATATTTCACTTACGGAATCACTTTTTCAGAAACAAGAAATTCTTTAGAAATTAGCGGAGTTATGAATTTTGGTTACCAAAAATTTCCTAAGGGAATTTTTTTATAAGTATTCAATTCACCCCTCCCTCCTATTGTATTTGTATCTCATTGTACTTATTCAATCCTACGTTTGGTATTGTAGAGTATATCATACTCAGTTATAACATCATAACAATTAGTATCAGAGGTTTTGGTTCAATCTGAATTAATCTCACGATTTGATTCAGAAGTTTTTTTAAACATTCAGAACTGATCATTTCGATTCATATTTCCGTATTCATACTTTGCGGAATCTATTTTTTGGAATCACATTTTGATTTCACTTTTTTACTTAGAGATACAATTTTTCTTTCTTAGGATATTTTCTCTTGTTTACAAACTTATACTTCTAACAAGTTTGTGTGCTGATGTTTTTCTTAAGAATGGAAGGTTTAAATGTTGGTTCTATTGACAACTTAAATCCTACCAGACCACCCACTTTTGATTGTAATGATTACGAATATTGGAGAGATCATATGAGGACTTTAATTATCAACACTGGGGTAAATAACATTTTCATGCATACTGAAGGATATAAAATTCTTGACTGGGAAGTTAGTGCTTTTACTAATCATGAAAAGCATGAATAACAACTCAATTATAAGGTACGCAATACTTTTCCTTGTTCAATGACTAGGAACATATATATCCAAATTTCTTCTTGTGAAACAGATAATTGTATATGGAAGAAACTTGAAGTTACACATTTTGGTACATCTAAAGTGATTGAGACTAGAAGAGCCATGCTCAGAGCTGAGTATCATGGTTTTAATTTTCCTTATGGAGAACCAATTTGTAAGGTGCAATAGAGATTCATGAATATCATGAATAACTTACAGTCTATGGGAGATAATGGTCTATATGATGAATCCCTTGTTGACACGATCATAGACATTATGCCCAATGAGGGGGAATCAATGAGAACTGCTATCGATGAAAATAGAAAGGTTACTCAAATTTCAATTGATGAACTGTTTGGAACTCTTCTTCAAAATGAAAATATAATGAAGAGAGATGTTGACAACATAAAGAAGAATAATGAGAATGGTAGTGTTGATTTTACTACAACTTCATGTCACATGAAACCTAAGACTCCTAAAAGAGTTACTAGATCCAAATCTAAGAAGATTATTATTCAATCCGAATCTAATGAGAGTGAAGTCTCAGAAAATGAGTAAGTTAATCTTTCTCTATGGATGAAAAAGATAGCTGGACAGAGAAATTTCCAATCCAAGTATATGAAGAAGTAAAGGAAAGATAAGAACGATTTAGAGATCACATTCTATGAATGCAAGAGAGTTGGACACATAAGACATGGTTTCCCTATGCTCAAAAGAAAAGAGAGAAAAGAGAAGAATTGTGAAATGAACTGAAAGATGTATTACAAGTCCAAAGATAAGAACATTATGAAATCTAAGGACACCTCGAGTGCTAGTGGCGGTGACTCTTCAAATGAATCTTCTGATTATGAATCTTCTGGATAGAAGAATATTGGTCTTATAGTCGGGCGAGGAATTGATAATCATTTATTTATGGCTAAGGTACACAATGATGAATCTTTGACCAATGTTTCTCTAAATGATAATGATAGTAAATATCATAACTCTTCTGATTAAGAATCATCTTCTAATGAAGAAAAAACTTTACCTGCCTATGAATCTGTTTTTAGGTTTTCTGAAATTCATGAGATTGAGAACTCAAAAATCATGAAAAATATGGATATGGAAAACCCTAGGAATATTATTCTTACAAAGGAAATATCAGATCTTTTTAAAGATCTTTATATGAAAAATGATTATTTTGAATGAATTTCAAAAAATCTTGAGGAAGTAAGTTCTGAAAAGAACAAACTTTCAAAAGATCTTGAAAATGAAATATCTAAGAAAAATGTTTTCGAGCCAAACTATTGTTGAAATGTTTTTGAAGATAAGAACTTAGTTATCAAACTCAAATACTAAATATTTTCCTTGAGGAAGTGTTTGTCATATTTTACCCATGGTATTGAGAATTTTTATAAAATTTATTCACAATTCCGACCTCGAAGGAGTACTTCCGGTTTTGGTTAAACGAGTTCTAAACAGTTTTTTAGTAAAAAATACTTTGTTTCTCAAAGTTCCCCATTTTGCACAAAGTGTCAATGTGGTGGTCACTGGGAAAATAATTATTCTTTAAACCAAACCAAATCATTTGGATTTCATAAGGCTTATTTTTCTAAGAATATGTGGGTTCCCCAAATTTTACTTTCTGAAATTTCCGGATCCAAGAAGGTCTGGATTCAAAAAACCTAACTTTTTTATATTTTTAGGAAAATAGGGAAAGTACCAGCAATAATACTTGGTACATGGATAGTGGATGTTCCCGGCATATGACTGGTAACAAAAACAATTTTTAAAAGATTATCAAGACAAAAAAGAGGAAAAGTATCTTTTGGAGATAATGCTCAGGGAGAAATTATTGGTTTAGGTAACATCGTTCTTCTTGGTAAAACATTGATTTCATAGGTTCTGTGTGTTTAAGGTCTTAAGCACAACCTCATCAGCACAAGTCAATTATGTGATGAATGAGACCTTGTGAATTTTAGGAATGATAAGTGATTAGTACACTATTCCAAGGAAGAATTTATTCTTTTGGCCAATAGGCAGGAGAATGTTTACACAATAATCATAGAAGACCTTAGGAGCCAAGACTTACCTTGCCTTAGTGCAGTGGAAGATCATTCTTGGTTGTGTCATAGAAGGTTAGGACATTGTAACCTTAGGAACTTATGTAAGATTTGTAAGAAAGGTTTAGTTAATGATCTGCCAGAGCTCATATTTGATTCTTTAAAAGTTTGTGATCCTTGTCAATATGGAAAGAAACATAAATAAAGTTTTAAATTAATCGGCGAAGTCTCAAAAACTGATGTATTACAGTTGGTGCACATGGATCTTTTTGGTCCCACACAAACTGGAAGCATTGGGGGAAAATATTATGTATTGGTTTTGGTTGATGATTAAACAAGATTTACATGGGTCTATTTTCTAGCATAGAAATATGAAGCTTTTTCTTATTTTAAAAGTTTTAGAGCCCAAGTAAAAATTGAGAAAAACCTTCCATTGAAAAGTATTCATAGTGATCTTGGAGGAGAAGTTCAAAATTCTAATTTTGAAACTTTTTGCAGTAGAAAAGTTATTACTCACCATTTTTCAGAACCTAGAAAACCAAATCAAAATGGAGTTGTTGAAAGAAGAAATAAAATTCTTCAAGAGATAACTAGAACCATGTTGAGTGAGTATTTTGTAGACAAACAATTTTGGGCTGAAGCTGTAAGTACTTCTTGTTAAAATATAAATCGAGTTTTGATTAGACCTTTTCTTAACAAAAATCTTTATGAGTTATGGAATGGTAGAACACCTAGACTTTCCTACTTTTAGGTTTTTGGTTCCAAAGTATTCATTCTGAATACTAAAGATAACATACACAATCTCGCACCAAAATATCATGAAGGAACATTCTTAGACAACTCCACAACATCTAAGGCTTATAGAGTTTTCAAAAAAAAACACTTGCACTGTTGAAGAGACAGTACAGGTCAAATTTGGGGAAACCGATCCCTTTGTTTTCAAACAACCCCAACATACATCTTCAGATGTGTTTTCAAAAACTGATTATCAACCTTTTTTAGAAAACCTTTTTGATAAGGAAAATGTTCAAGAATATACTTCTGAAACCTTTACCCCAGAAGATTTCCTACCCTATGTTTATGAATAGGTTCTTCAAAACCCAAATAATTAATTTCTTAAGAATCATCCCAGTGATAGTATCATTGGTGTTGTGAATCAACCTTTAAGGACTAGAATTTTCTTAAGAAATTATGTAGAACATCTAGAATTCCTTTCCTAATTAGAACAAAAAAGCACTGATGAAGCTTTATGGGATGATGATTGGATAAAATCCATGGAATATGAACTAAATGAATCAAAATGAATAATGTATGGACCTTGGTTTAAAGACCTAAGGAAAATTCGGTCATTGGAGTAAAATGGGTTTTCATAAATAAGTGTGATGAAAATGGAATCACTGTTAGAAATAAAACTAGATTAGTTGCTAAAGGCTATAATCAACAAGAGGGAATAGACTATGAAGAAACCTATGCTTCAGTAGCTAGACTTGAATCTATTCTTATCTTAACTTCCTTTGGAACATTCATTAATTTAAAACTTTTTCAAATGGATGTAAAATGCGCTTTCCTTAATGGTTATATTCAAGAGGATGTTTTTGTTGAACAACCTCCGGGCTTTGAAGACACAAAATATCCTAATCATGTTTTTAGACTTACCAATGCTTTGAATGGACTTAAACAAGCCCCTCGAGCATGGTATGATAGACTTACAAGATTTTTTCTTCAAAATAACTATGTTATGGGAAATACTGATCCAACCCTTTTTATAATGACAGATAAGAAAAATGTTCTGATTTTTCAAATTTATGTTGATGACATTATATTTAGTTAAACTTAGAAATATTTAACTGATTCCTTTGTGGATCTAATTAAATCTGAGTTTGAAATTATTATGATGGGTGGGTTAACATTTTTCCTTGGTTTTCAAATTTCTCAAAAAATAGAAGGAATCTATATATCCCAATATAAGTATATTAAAGATCTTCTTTAAAAGTAAGGATATGAAAAAACTAAAAGTATTAGTACTACCATTGGTATGTCAAAGACACATGATCTTGATGAAGCATGGAAACCAGTGGATCAAACATATTTTAGAGGTATGATAGGAAGCTTACAATACATAACATCTAGTTGTCCATACTTGATGTTTTCAGTATTATTATGTGCAATATATCAATCCAATCCTAAGGAATCTCATTTAAAGACTGTGAAAATAGTTTTACGCTACTTAAAAGGAACCATGGATTTAGAACTCTTTTACACTTCTAGAAATGATTTTGTTTTAAAGAGATTTTCAGATGCTGAATTTGGTGGATGTAGAATGGATATAAAGAGTACATCCGGAACTTTTCATTTCTTAGAAGATTCATTAGTTTCTTGGTCTAGAAAGAAGAAACACTCTGTGGAACTCTCCATTGCTGATGTTGAATATGTAGCGGCTAGAAATTGTTGTTCTCAAGTGTTGTGGATGAAACACACACTCATAGACTATGTCTTGAGTTTTACTAAGACTCAAATTTTGTGTGATAACACAAGTCCCATTTCCCTTAGTAAAAACCCTGCACATTACTCTCATGCAAATCACATAGATATTTGGAATCACTTTCTTAGGGATCACACACTAAAAAGAGATATCATTCTTCAATTTATCGGAATTCAAGATCAACTTGTTGACATTTTCAGAAAATCATTACCTTCCGATAGATTTGAATACATTAAACAGAACATAGGAATGATAACCGTAAGGTAGTATTCCTTCATTAACTTCTTGTTAAACCATTCTCCTTACATTAATAAACTTCTTTTCATAGGGAGAGTACATTTGGTAGTTAGGCTTTTAGAATTTTTGTAATGAGAATTCTCGTAATGAGAATTTTCATAATGGGGATTTTTGAACCCATACATTTCGTACTAGAGTTTTGGTACTTAAAGCTTTTACAATAAAGTTTTCGACTTTATGATTTTTTTCATAGTAATTATTTCGTACTGTGTTTTTCGTAGTGAGTTTTTCGTAGTAAGTTTTTCGTTGTTAGATTTTCTTCAAGAAAAATATCACTTATTACGAATAAACATCCTAGCCAATCTGAAAGGTATGACTTCCTTACATGAGTTTTTGTAATCATTTTTAGTTGCTGATAGGTTCTTTTTCTTATAAAATTTCTCCGATTCATTTCTTCTTAAATTTGAATGTTTGTGTTAAAAACTCAAATGATTGGATTCAAGATTTCCTTGCGGGTATGTTTTCACCCGTCAGATCAGATCAAAGAGTTTTTCAACCGTTAAAATGGTTTTGAAAGTTCAAAGGTCACCACCATCTCTTATATAAAGGGGACACCCAATGGTTGTCCCACATCATTTTCAAAGCCCTCGCGTGTCAAAGCTCTGCCTTAGTTCTTAAAGCCCGTTCAGAATCATTCAGTACTCCTCCATTCTGAATGTCTGTAGAACCCACTTCCCAAGATTTTTCTTCTACGAAGACAATCTCAAATTTGTTAGTATACAGGAAAAGGTTATTCCATCGGGATTTTATCAGTGGGTATGATTTCCTAATTTTTAAGAATATCAAACTCAATCAATGGAAAGATTTCTGCATACCGAAACGAGGGAATCTTCATGCTGTTTATAAAGATTTTCTTGTAGAATTTTATGAGTTTTTTTCCTTATATAAATAATATGGAAGAGAAGGATTTTCTTTTAATAGCTATGGTAAGACATACAAGCTCTCTTACACTAAGACTGAAAGCATGGTAGGCTTATCATATGATGGTGAAGCCGAATTGTTTTCACATAAGCTACCAGATGTGCAAGGTAGTTTCAAAAAAGTGAAGGCAATGGAATGCCTCAAACTCAAAGATGATAAAAGAGTTAATATTTCCCATCTCTCCACCAAAAACCGGATTCTACAGTTGTGGGTTCAAGGGTTTTTCATTCCGTGAAGAGGTGATAAGGATAATCTAAAGAAGAGTGATATATACATGTTGGATTTCTTGGTAAATCTAAGAAAGATTAATCTGATGAGGAACATTCAAATTACAGTTCAGAACATCAAGAATGGCAATTTGAATTCTCAAATTATTATATACCATGATCTTCTCTCCTTGCTTATTATTTTGTGTCTTTATTCATTCAATGTTGCTTCCTCTTCCAAGATGTTAAATTGTAAGGTGATGATGATAAGTGATGACACCTTAAAGAGGATGAAAGCCGATTTTTCATAAGAATTAGGTTAGTTTTACGATCTTCCAGAGGAGGAGGTAGAAGACTTTCCGGAAAATGTGTAGAAAGGTGAGCTAGTGAATAAAGTTAGTAAGAAGAGGAAATTGAAGCAAGTGGTGGCTGAAGACAAGATCCTGAAAGCTAAGGAAACCCAATACGAACCTCCCAAGACGAAGAAACAAAAAGAATATCCAGATGAGGTGGTTTCTAAATGGAGGGAAGATAAGGAGAAAACGAAAGGAGGGGAACCCCAATTCGGATTAGACCCATCTGAAGATAAATCCTTAAGGGAGATGACAACTGAATAACTTGAGAAGGTAGAAAGAAGAGAAGAAGATGACGAAGAAGATGTCTGAATCTGAGGTTGTACAATCTCTTTTAAGAGACACATAAATAACTTCTGAGAAGATTCCTATTCCAGAAACATTTGTTGTCCAACCATTACCGGAGACCCTTTAAATGAACTACTTCACTCCATAAAAACATAAATAGAATTTTTTTTTGAAAGATTAGAAGAAGAGGAGGAAGTATAAGAAGAATAAGAAGACGAAGAAGAAGTCAGTGGTGTTGTTGATGACTTTATTAAACAAGTTGAGGATTATCAAGAAAAGGCCGAATCATCAAAGCATATCACTCCGAGAAAGGGAGATGAGAAAGACGGTAAAAAGATGATGAAAAGGAAGAATATAAGGAAAATGAATTATTTAAGGAAGAATGCTATGAGAAGCATTTTCTTGAAAAAGGAGTAGAGAAGGAGAAACCAGATGAAGAAAAAATTATTCAACTATCTGAAAGTGAGGAAGAATCTCCAGATGAAGAACCCATTCTGAAAGTAGATAAGGGTATGAAAGTGCATATGGAAACCCCAACAAAAGATATCATAAGGAAAAATCATGTTGGTGGCTCTTCTAAAATAAATTTGGTGGAAATTTAAGAAGAACAATCCCCGAGCAAGGTGTCTGATTCAGAGTCATCACTATTGGGACATGACTTTGTTGTTGAGACTTTGAAGAAATTGGTGGATACAATTCCAATCATTCCCACCATATACTCCAGATGCCAGATGCATTAACACAGCCTAAATCAAAAATCATATTTCATATCCAAGGTCATGGATAAGTCAGTGACGATTGAGGCTGAGCATAGAAATTTTCTTATCAATTATGATGTTCACAGAAAATCATGCAGCAAAATCACTCTATGGTCAAAGAAAGTTGATGATGACTTGGCTGAGTTTGATCGTTTTCACAATGATGTAAAAGATGTTTTCGATACCGAGGATTCAAAGATAAAGAATCGTGGGGAAAAGCTGACCCTTCAGAAAAATACTCAGAATCAATAAGTGAAGGATATGAATGGAAAGATTAACTCGGTTGCTCAAAGTTGGAAAGGGGAAAGAGATCTCCGGATTGAGATCGAAGAAAATCTTGTCAAGCAGGATAAAATTATTAAGGCACAGTCTGAGGCTCTAAAGCCTCAATATGAAAGGATTAAATCCTTATAAAATCATGTTGTGGAGGACTAGAAAGACATGAAGAACCTAAAAACCTTGTTGAAGAAGTTAATCCCCAAGGAAAAGGAAGACAAATATACCAATCTGATTTTTTGTTGTAATGTCTTTCCCTGTAAAAATCATTTCAATCGTAATGAAATGTTTGGTTTCTTGTGTTCTTTGTGTGTCATTACTAATGTTTCAGGTTATTTATTGTTTTTCCATTCCCTCAATTCTTTTTGAAAATCAAAAAGTTGGAGAAGGAAAAAGAACTACTCAAAAGGAGGAAAAGGAAAAATCTAAAAGGGAGATGAATGTTTTCTATGTAAAGAAGAACTATCCCTAAGTAAGGGGACCTTATCTAAGGGGGAGTTTCTCATTATGAAGTTTTTCATTATCATGATAATGAAATTTCTATTCCAGAAATCGAGAATAAAAACCTTAGAGTTCCAATTCCCAAGGGGGGGGGGGGTTAGTTGTATTCACCATCATCTATGAACAAAGGAAGATAAGCTTTAATTTCAATGTCTATAAAATTCTATATGTTCTTATATTCTTTTTTCAAAAGGTTTTTTGTGCTTTCCAAAATGGGGGAGATTTTTTATTCAATAAGGTTCTCCTTATTACTTTTCCATTCGTTCTTATTTGGAAAATCACAAACACCTTATACTTAAGAAAATCTATATTTTACTTATATAAGGAAAATTTCCTTCTCAATGGAATTTACCCCTACCATGTTTTCATTGTTCATATCAATATTTTTCTTAAGTATAAAAATCGATTCATATCTAAAATCTCAGAATCATATAATACTTAGATATGAATCATTCTATTTTAGGTCTGTTTTAGGATCTGAATTCTGGATACGAACTCTCATGAAGTTCAACTTCGAATTCTCGATACGAACTCTCGTGAAGTTCCACTCCGAATTATGGATACGAACTCTCATGATGTTCCACTCCAAATTCTGGATACAAACTCTCATGAAGTTCCAATCCGAATTCTGGATACAAACTCTAATGAAGTTCCACTCTGAATTATGGATATGAACTCTCATGTAGTTCGACTCCAAATTATGATTACGAACTTATCTATGTTCAGACTCCGAGTTCTCAAAATTCAGACTCCAAACACTTATGAGTTCTGACACCGAATTCCTATGAACTCTTACTCCAATCATTGTATGTTCTAGTTCCAAATTCTGATGAAACTAGACTCCAATTTTTTTTTGAAATTAATACTCTGAATTTCTATAGAATTCAGGTTCCAAATTCATAGAAAATAGAATTTGAATATCTCTTTATTATAGACTCCAAATTCCATTTTTATTAGACTTCGAACTTTTATTTTCTTACATTCCAAACTTATGTTTTACTTATTCTTACAGTTGTTTCATTACAGAACGATATCGTACTTTCAGTTATTGACTAACCGTTGGTTGAGTGACACATGATCAGGTCCCTCCGAAATTCAATGAGAAATATGATCGTTGGAGGAGGGAGCCGACTGTTGGATCTTTTCCTATAAATAAGATCTCATTTGAAAAGAAGAAACAAATTTGACATCGGTGCTTATATGCTGTTGAAGTGATTTATAGAGATATAGGCTCTTATAAACTCTTAAAGATTCATGTAGAAAGTTTGAACATCTTTTTATAACATTTCCTTGTGCATACATGCTTTGTCCTACTCCAATTGTTGTTGAATACAATTGAGGGCTTCTGGGGATAGGAAGACAGAGGTTACAACACCTTGATGTTGAGGGCTTCCTTACTGGGGAAGACAGAGGTGCCGACTACCTAATAGTTGAGGGCCTGTGGGGATAGCAAAAAGACTACGATCTTTATATCGAGGGCTTACCCTGGTGTGGGTAAGATGGACTTTCTTCAAATTATAAATCAAGGGACCTTTTATCCAGGTTTATTGGATACCCTTCTCTTTGGGTTAAAAGAGATATTGTTTGTTACTTGTAGTTTTTACTACTTTGTTTTTCTGCTGCATTTTGTATTGTTAAGGAATGTATAACTTTCATATACTTCCATACTTGTAATCTGATTTAGTAAGATTCTATATGCTTTAAGGTATAATCTTAGTTGGTGTAAACTTTTATTAAGTTTCACTTCTGAAATCAATTTTCTGGAATCAAGAAGGTCTTTAGAACTTAGAGGAGTTTTGAATTTTGGGTATCCAAAATTGTAACGCGCCGACCCTAGTTACCCAGAGTCAGTACATTATTACATAACATTGGAATGATCACAAGAAATATCAAATCTTGAAATACTGATTAGTTTAGTAGCCTTGGAAACACTAGATATATTCATAAGTCGTACATTACATCATAAAAATGAAAATTACAACAACATAGTCTCTATAGTCCACACTCATATCCACACATAATATCCTTGAAAGTCATTCATAAATTACTTCTTCACATACTAAGAAAAATAAATCATTGAAATGGGTGAGTTCAGATGCCCAGTAAGGATAACAATATAGAGAAAACATTCATAAATAAGCATAAACATTTAAGGCAATGTATAACTAAAACAAAAGCCTTTTAAACTTGAACTTCAATATAATATGGAAAAGATAAAATGAAATAATTCCATTTAATTATTCACATGAATATTCCACTGATCGAATAATCACATGCAATTTCAATAACCACTTTCATAATGATGGAATGCATAATGCCAGACTATCATAACCACATAGTCAAGGCCTCGTGCTAAGACTACAAATTAGATTTTTTCCAGGCCTCGTTCCAAGACACTGGTTTTTATCATGAGACCTACCGATGCATCGAGGAGCTATAGTAGGCTCCACCTGTCACTTATTATGTCCAATGCATTCATCATATGAACAAGTTTAAACATAACATAAACATTCATATTAAAACTAGCATACGGAATGTCAATACTTTCTCCATAAACCATGAATGGTATAAAAATAACACATCTACAGTCAAACATATCACAAAATCTTCAATACAAAATGGATGATTTGTATCATAATAAATCAACTTCAAATAAGCTGAAAATCAATCAAAAGATGTTAATATAGATGAAATCAAAACTATTTGAGAGAAATATCTCTTTTTTTAAAATCATTTAAAAGTCACATAATTACAAAATAAAATATTTAATTTGATAATATTATTATAATCTATTAAGGGAATCTTTGACGGTTTATAATGGCGTTAAATAGGTGCATCCTCCGTATAAGTTAAAACAACATTCTTACCTTAATTCCGTCGAAAAGGTTAAAAAGGACCTTGTTAGGAAGCCGACAGAAAGATTTCTTTATAAACTTCTTAAAAAAAGTCAAAAAAGGGTATAAATGACTTTAACCCATATTCTTAATGATATTAAGAATGTTTTGAAATACATTTTTAAGAAATATGGATTGGATGGTAAAGAGGTCCCAATAGATAATTACATATAAACAACCTCGAATAATGAAGAGATTGTAAAATAAACCCTTAACTTGTACTTTTCCTTAGTTTATGGCAGGTTAAAATCCTTTATAATGATGAAATAATTGTTATTAAATTACACAATAATCATATACATTAATATGATATCATATATGATCTTTTAACATTTATTTTTTAATAACGTCTTAGTATTATCGTCGTTTCGAGTGTTAATGGATTCATTTTCCTTTGTGTGTTTTGTTACATAAGCTATGTTTTTTATGGATAGGTTGTATCTTATTCATATCCATAATTATATTAAGTCTTTAAACATTATTTTTAACCATCAAATAAAAATTATTCTTGAATGGATACGATGGGGAATGAATCTCATCGCGTTCGTGGAGACGGTAGTCCGTACGTATGCACGAGCGACAATATCATTCTTTTGATATTAAAATAATATATAATTTGATGGTATATCATATAGAAAGAATATTTATCATGTTATATTTATTATTTACATTAATTATACATAATTATTATACCCATCTAAATAATAATATATTGAATAACAATTACACCACAACGTGGAGACGGTAGGTCGTACGTAAGCACGTATGGTGACATGTCATTCAAGGGATGGATAGAATAATGAATTTGTTTGTTCCATATTTATAATAATATCAAAGTATATATAAGATACTGGAGTTATTATTTTAGAATTTAAATAACAAGGAATGAAGAAGTTGAAGAAGAAAGAAACTTTAAAGAGGGTGGTGAAGACGTTACCTCTTCTTTGGGTTCTTCCTTTTGATTTGATCAAAAGGCCTCTTTAGGTTGGATTTCTGATCAAACTAAGGCCTCTAGGTTTAATTGAGGGAAGTTGGGAGGATATTTGGGCAGATTTTGGCCAATCCAAATGGCTTTGAAGGTGTGAATTAATGAGAAGGGGGAGTTCCCTTTTATAAGAGGGGTGAGGGGCTCCTTTGGAAAAGCTAGAAATATTATTTTATAATAAATCCATATTCTGTGTGTAATGGCTCATAAGTAGATTATTTAAAGTTTAAGGTGGGGATAGGTCAAAAACAACTCAAAAAATAGATTTTAGACAGGTTTGGGTCACATTATGAACCTTATCTTTTATTTTTAACTCTTAGTTAATTAGTTTGACACTTACCATGTCACTTTTTATTTTTATATTATATACTTAATAAACTTACTACATACATCCAAGAGACCCCAAAGTGGTCCATTAATTATACACCAATACTTATATAAGTGTTTTGGCCAAACCATTGATTTTTAGGAATTAAATATCAAATAATAATATAATATTTGTTTTAAAAACTCTTTTATGTCAATTTTGACACTATTGGGTATTTTGTTTTTGATAAATTCATAACAGCATTATTACATAGAACCTAATTCATTTAATAAACTCTAACATGTCATATTAACCTATTAAATTCGTTTAATTCATTAAAAGTCTCAAATTATATTTATTTGGGTATTTATAATATCAATTATTTTAATATTTCACTAATAAGGTAATTACTGCATCATCATTGAGTCATAAATAAATTAAATTATTTAATGTCTAAAAATTATAAATAAACTTTCATTGTGTAGTAAATCGTATTTTCTTTATAATTAATATTTATAATCGAATTTATCTTATGTATAACCCTATATTAAAAATGTTTTAGTAATTAAACATTGATTTTAACTCTTTTAACTCTTCTTTGATATTAAATATTAATAAATGTCCTAATCAAATCCAAGTGGACCTACATGATAATATTATATTCCTAATGTTTTTTTGGTTGAGATATACTTGTCCAAAATAATTAGGACATGTGTTAGGGTAATATTAATATCATTTTTACCCTTAATTACCCTATTTACTTTTTACCCTGGTAAATAAAAGCAAAAAGATACTATTCACCAAAAATTATTTTTATCTTATTGAACCACATTTTACTCCTTGATATTAACCGTGTATCTCTGATTTTCAAAATTCCACTCACAGAAGCCGTAAAATTATGTTTTATGTAAATTTCCAAATTCTCCTAGGAGGTGGGTAAAAGACGGTAAAAAGTTCAATAAAATTTTTATATGTCTAAAATTATTCTAAACTAACTATAATGAATTACATTGAAATTATATAGGTATTATTTATCTATTATGACATTCATTAAATTTAAATAAATAATTATTTAAATAAAAATTCGTTTTTAAACAATAACTCAGGGCTTTTTCACAATTTATCATAAATTGAAAGTTTTCAGAAATATTCCAAAAATTCACCCTAGGCTAATTTCGATATTCTGAATCCAAATATGAAGTCCATTTTGAATGATACAATTTACAAAATTTAAAAAAGTGGTATTACTATTCATAATGGCGATTTTGATTGGTCGCGGTGTGTTAGAACTCGATGTTTCGTACAACACACACTACTATATTATTCAAAGAGAATCGTACTATAGAATCTTGGGGTGTTAGATTCTCCCCTCCTTCAAATAATTGTGTCCTTGAAATTTCTAGAAGATTACTACATAAAAAGACTCGGGTGATTGTTCATCATAAGTTCCTCAGGTTCCCACGTTGCCTCTTCCATCTTATGGTTTCTCCTTAAAACGTTTACCAGACGAGTCATCCGGTTTCTCAGCACTTGTTCTCTTGTATCAAGAATCCTGACGGGCTCTTTGCAATAAGATAGAACGGGTTCCAGTTCTAATTCCTCATAGGTGAGTACATGCGTTGGTTCAAGCATGTATTTTCTCAACAGTGATATGTGGAACACATCTTGAACTTTGGAGAGATTTGGAGGCATTGCCAAACAGTAAGCTACATCCCCAATTAGTTTTATAATTTCGAAAGGTCTGATGTACCTGGGACTCAATTTATCTTTCTTGCCAAAACGTATTACTCCCTTCCATGGAGATACCTTCAAGAAAACATGATCTCCCACCTGAAATTCAAAATCCTTTCTTCGGTTGTCAGCATAGCTATTCTACCTACTTTGAGCTGCATTGATGTGGTTTTGGATTACCATCACCTTTTCCATCGTTTCCTCCACCAGTTTTAGGCCTACAAGTTTTCTTTCGCCAACGTCAACCCAACAGGTTGGTGTGCGACATATTTTTCCGTACAACGCATCATATGGTGCCATCTGAATACTTTAATGGAAACTATTGTTATAGGAAAATTCTAAAAGTGGAAAATATTGATCCCACATACCCTGAAAGTCAAGTGAGCATGATCTCAACATGTCTTCTAAGGTTTGAATAGTTTGTTCTGATTGTCCAGCAGTTTGAGGGTGGTAGGTAGTGCTCATACAAAGTTTAGTATCCAAGGCCTTCTGAAGACTCTTCCAGAATCCTGAATTAAACAGGGATCGTGATCAGAAACAATTGATAGGGGTTATTCATGATGTCTCACAACATCATTAATATATAGCCATGCTAGACATTAAAGTGGTAAATCCTCTCTTATAGTAAGAAAATGTGCTGACTTGGTAAGACGATCAACAATGATCCATATTTCATCATTCCTTCTAGGAGTATTTGGTAGTCCCATGACAACGCCCATCATGATATTATCCCATTTCCACTCAGGTATGGGAAGAGGTTGCAATAATCCACCAGGATGTTGCCTTCCAGCTTTCACTTGTTGACAAACCATACATCTTGACACAAAATCAGCAATCTCCCTCTTCATGTTTTCCCACCAGAAATGTTTTTTCAAATCTCTATATATTTTGGTGCTCCCATGGTGTATGGAGAAATTGGAACTATGAGCATCATCCACCAATTCTCTTTTTAGATCAGGTATATCGGGAACACAATGCCTCTTCCCAAACTTCAAAATTACATCTTCATACACAAGGTCCCTCAATTTCCCATTATTCCCAGCTTTAATATTCCTTTGTAACTCTTCATCACTAGTCTGATAACTCTTTATCATTTCTAGTAAAGATGGTTTGGAAACCATTTGAAAAAGAATTTATGTTTCACCTTCCATGGTGATTCCTATATCCATCTTCACTAGATCCATGAAAATAGGATCCCTTTCAATTCTCATCATGTTCAAAACGTCATGATCCTTTCTGCTCAAAGCATCTTCCACCTTATTTGCCTTCCCCAGGTGGTAGTGTATTGTGCAATCATAATCCTTGAGTAGTTCAATCCCCTAAAAGAATCCTACTCAAGATCACGAGTAGGATAGTTTTTCTCCTGAATTTTCAGCTGTAGTGATGCATAAGAAATAACTCTATCATTCTGTATAAGGACACAACCATGTCCTTTCATTGATGCATCACTATAAAAAATGAACCCATCATTCCCCGATGGTAGATTCAATATAGATGCATTGACTAATCTTATCTTCAATTATTCAATACATTCTTCACACTCTTTTTTCCCGACAAATTTAACCACATTGCGTGTGAGCTTCGTTAATGGGTTATCCAGTCGGGAAAATTCTGAACGAAACGTCGATAATAACCTTCTAAACCAATAAAATTGCGTACCTCGGTTATAATCGTTGGTGTTGGCCATTCGTTGATTTCCATGGTCTTAGAAGGATCAACAGAGATTCCATCCTTAGAGACAATATGGCCAAGAAAATAAATCTCTTGAATCCATAATTCACACTTTCTAAAATTCCCATATAATTCATGGCTTCTCAGAGTCTTCAATATAATGCGCAAGTGATTTTCATGATCTTTGTATATTTTGGAGTATACCAAAATATCATCAATAAACACCACTACATAGTCATGAAGATATTCCTTGAAAACTATGTTCATTAGATCCATGAATACAGTGGGTGTATTAGTCAGCCAAAAAGGAATTAATGTAAAATCGTAATACCCATACCTTGTTCAAAATACTATTTTCGGAATGTCTTCCTTCTTCACACACAACTGATGGTATCCTTATCGAAGGTAAATATTTTAAATGTATTGATCTCCATGCAGTTGGTCAAATAAATCATCAATGCGATGTAGGGGATACTTGTTCTTCATTGTTATAGCATTGATCTCCATGTAGTCGATACATAACCTCATAGATCCTCTTTCTTTTTAACAAAAATAACAGGGGCTCCCCGTGGAGAAACACTAGGGAGAATAAATCCCTTATTACTCAATTCCTTTAGTTGTTTCTTTAGTTCAACTAATTCCTCAATGGAAATTATATTAGGGGTCTTTGATATAGGCCTTGATCCAGGAATTAAATCAATGGAAAACTTATCTTCTCATTCTGGAGGATGTCGAGGTAAATCTTCTGGAAACACATCTACATATTCTTTCACAATAGGTACATCCTCTATTTTAACATTACATTCCTCACCCACAGTTATTTCATTCACTTCCTCCTGGATAATTGAAGTTAGTTGAGCTACTGGGGGTGGATCTAGATAAGAATTAGGTGGTGATGATTCTGCTCTAAAGATAAGGTGTTCCTTATCATTATCATCAAAAATCGTAACCTCCTTCTTCTTAAAATAAATATTTGCATCATGGTCCAAAATCCAATCCATACCGAGGATTATATCAAATTTAGTCATGGGTATGACGATGAGATCAGTAGATAAATAAAATTTATATGCCCTAATGGGAATGTATCCACAGAACATTGTAGCAATGATACTTCCCTTAGGGGTTTTGACTGACAAATCTCTTGTTAAATAAAATTGGGAATATCTAATTTTCTTAGCAAACTGGGATGATATGAAACAATGCGATGATCCAGAATCAAATAAAGAATTTTCTAAACTTGAGGAAACCATTAAATTACCTGCCACCACGTCTTTCGGAGCTTCTACCTCAGCAGTAGTGATAGCATAAGCTTGGCCTTGATCCCTTGGCCTTTTCTAAGGCATGTTCCCCTGACTCTTAGGACATTCATTTTCATGTTGTCCCATCATTCTTCAATTATATCATTCCACGTTCACAGTAACTCTCTTTCCCTGGAAATCATGAGCTTGGTGGCCTTTTTCACCACCCTTGTAATAGACTCCCATTCCTTTTAGGAAAGTACTGAGGTGTTTCTTCCCACATTTACTGCAGGATGGATTTTCAACTTTTCCCGTCTTCCCCTTATTTCCATTTCCAGATTGATCAGCAGATCTCTTCTTCTATTGCTTTGCTTTAAATTCATAATACTTAGAGAATTACTTTTCTATCTTGATAGCACACGAGACAATATACTAGTACGAAGAGAATGTTTATGAGACTAATTCTCAACAGATAAATGTTTTTAAACCATCAAAGAAATGATCAATATTACTTCTTTGGTTACGTATATAATATGCATCATACCTCACTAACTTGGTAAAGTTATCCTCATACTTTGCGACATTATCATCCTCATTCTGCCTCAGACTCAGAAATTGACTTTCCATATCTGCTCGATGGTCTCAAGGAAAGTATTTTTCTATGAACAGCTCTTTGAACTCCCTATATTCCATATCTGATACTTCATCATCTTCCTTCGTGTTTTGTATCAATGACCACCATTGATCAGCATCTCCTCTGAGGCGCTAAGCTGCCATGATAACTTTTTCCCTTTCACTACCCCCCAAGGAATGGAATATTTTCTCTAAAGAATTTATCCATTGCTCAGCTACCAAGGGATTTGTATCCCATTTAATGTTGGTGGTTGTTTCCTCATGAAGCGATCTAACATTGATCCTCCACGCTGTGGATCAAGGTGCTCTATACGGGTAAGGTTATTATTCATAACTTGAGTGAGTTATCCTAGTACGGTGATAAGCTATTCAGCACCCGTTGCATCACTAGCTCCACTATAATTATCTTGAGAAGGAGGGAAATCCCTACATTGAGTGTGTTCATTTATATAGTTTCCTTTCCTTTCACTAGGCACCATTTCTAAACAATTTCATAAACTAGATTAGTTTATGAATAGAAATACATAATTACAAACTTGCAAAACACTTAACAAAGATTTAACAGTTTATGGATATAATACATAATCATAAAAATATTTTCTTTGAGAAATTATATACTCATAAACGCTTCATAAATGGTTTTTAAGGAATATGAGAATAATCCTAAGCATATCCCCTGGGAGTGTCGTAACCAAGATTGCAGCAAGGCCCATTGTCGTACACCAGTTCCTATTCGAGTCTAGCTCAAAGCTGTGTTTTTGGGTTTTACCCCTATGTACATCTGTGCCAGAGCCGCCTCTACCTACTTGTATCCAGACATGGATTGATTGCTCAGAAAACTCACAAAATCTCTACAATACCAAAATTCTAGGAAGTTCTTCTATACTAATCCTCAAAGTCCATATTAGGTCAATTTGCTGTAATCAGAGTTTATCTAAATATAGCTTCCATTGTTTGTACTAAAATTCCTCTGATACCAACTGTAACGCCGAACCCTAGTTACCCAGAGTAGGTGAATTATTACATAACATTGGCATGAACACAAGAAATATCAATTCTCAAAATACTGATTAGTTTAGTAGCCTTGGAAACACTAGATATATTCATAAGTCTTACATTACATCATAAAAATGAAAACTAAAACAACATAGTCTCCATAGTCCACACCCATATCCCCACATACTATCCCTGCAGGTCATTCATAAATCACTTCTTCACATCCTGGGAAAAATATAACATTGAAAGGGGTGATCTCAGATGCCTAGTAAGGATAACAATATTGTGGAAACAGTAATAAATAAGCATAAACATTTAAGGAAATGTATAAATAAAACAAAAGCCTTTTAAACATTAACTTCAGCAAAATTTGGGAAAGATAAAATTAAATAATGACATTTAATTATTCACATGAATATTCCACTAATAGAGTAATCACATGAAATTTCAATAACCACTTTCATAATGATGGAATGCATAATTCCAGACTATCATAACAACATAGTCAAGGCCTCGTGCCAAGACTACAAATAAGATTTTGTCAAGGCCTCATGCCAAGACACTAATTTGTCTCATGAGACCTACCGATGCATCGAGGAGCTATAGCGAGCTCCACCCGTCACTTATTAAGTCCAATGCATTCCTCATATGAACAGGTTTAAACATAACATAAACATTCGTATTAAAACTAGCATACAAAATGTCAATACTTCCTCCATAAACCATGAATTATATAAAAATAACACATCCAAAGTCATACATATCAAAAAAAACTTCAATACAAAATCGATGTTTTGTATCATAATAAGTCAACTTCAAATAAGCTTAAAATCCATCAAAAGATGTAGACATAGATGAAATCAAAACTATTTGAGAGAAATTTATCTTTTTTTAAATCATTTAAAGCCACATAATTATAAAATAAAACATTTCTTTTGAAAATATTCTTATAATATTGTAAGGGAATCTTTCACGATTTATAATTGCGTAAAATAGCTGCATCCACCGTATAAGTAAAAAAAACATTCTTACCTTATTTCTGTCAAAAAGGTTAAAAAGGACCCTGTTTGGAAAGCGACGGAAATATTCCTTTATAATCTTCTTAGAAAAATTCAAAAAAGGTTATAAATGAATTTAACCCATATTATATAAAATATTAATATTTTTTTGAAATACATTTTTAATAAACATGGATGTGGATGATAAAGAGGTCCCATTAGATAATTACGTATAAACAACCTCGGATAATGAAGAGATTGTGAAATAAACCCTTTCCTTGTTCTTTTCCTTAGTTGATGGTTGGAAAACCTCCTGTATAATGGTGAAATAATTGTTATTAAATTATACAAGAATCATGTACTTTAATATGATATCATATATGATTTTTTAACATTGATTTGTTAATAACATATTAGTAATATCGTCATTTTGGGTGTTAATAGATTCATTTTCCTTTGTCTGTATTGTTACGTAAGCCATGTTTGTTATGGATAGGTTGTATATTATTCATATACAGAATGATATTAAGTCATTAAACACTATTTTTAACCATCAAATGAAAATTATTCTTGAATGGATATGATGGTGAATGAATCTCATCGCGTTCGTTGAGACGGTAGTCCGTACGTACACACAAGCAACAATATCATTATTTTGATATTAAATTAATATATAATTGGATGGTATATGATATATAAAGAATAATTATCATGTTATATTTATTATTTACATGATTTATACATCATTATTATACCCATATAAATAATAATATATTGAATAACAATTACACCACAACGTGGAGACGGTAGGTCGTACGTACGCACGTATGGTGACATGTCATTCAAGGGATGGATAGAATAATGAATTTGTTTGTTCCATATTTATAATAACATTAAATTATATATTATATACTAGATTTATTATTTTAGAATGAAAATAACAAGGATAGAAGAAGATGAAGAAGATAGGAACTTTAAAGAGGGCGGTGAAGACGTTACCTCTTCTTCGGGTTCTTCCTTTTGATTTGACCAAAAGGACTCTTTAAGTTGGGTTTCTGATCAAACTCTGGCCTCTAGGATGAAGTGAGGGAAGTTGGGAGGATATTTGGGTTGAGGGTGTCCAAGCCAAATGGCTTTGAAGGTGTGAATTAATGAGAAGGGGGAGTTCCCTTTTATAAGAGGGGTGAGGGGCTCCTTTGGAAAAGATGGAAATATTATTCTATAATAAATCTATATTCTGGTTCTAATGGTTCCGAAGTAGATTATTTAAATGTTAAGGTGGGATAGGTAGAAAACAACTCAACCAATAGATATTTTATAGGTTTGGGTCACATTATTAACCTTATATTTTATTTTTAACTATTAGTTAATTAGTTTGACACTTACCATGTCACATTGTATTTTTTTTATTATATAGTTAATAAACATACTATATACATCCAAGAGACACCAAAGTGTTCCATTAATGATACACCAATCATGATATAAGTCTTTTGGCCGATCCTTGTATTTTTAGGAATTAACTATCAATTAATAATATAAAATGTTTTTTTAAAACTCTTTTATGTCAATTTTGGAACTATTGGGTAATTTTTTTGGATAAATTTATAACAGCATTATTAATTCGAACCTAATTCATTTAATCAACTTTAACATGTCATATTAACCTATTAAATTCGTGGAATTCATTAAAAGTCTCAAATTATATTTATTTTGGTATTTATAATATCAATTATTTTAATATTTCACTAATAAGGTAATTAATGCATCATCATTGTGTCATAAATAAATTACATTATTTAATGTCTAAAAATTATAAATAAAATATAATTATTTAGTAAATATTTTTATATTTTTAATGAATATTTATAATCGAATTTATCATATGTATAAACCTATTTTAAAAATGTTTGAGTCATTAAACTTTGATTTTAACTCTTTTAACTCTTCTTTGAATTAAATAATAATAAATGTCCTAATATAATCCAAGTGGACCTAAATGATAATATTTTATTCCAAAGGTTTTTTTTGGTCAATATATATTTGTCCAATAGAATTAGGACATGTTTTAGGATAATATTAATATCATTTTTACCCTTAATTACCCTATTTACTTTTTACCGTGGCAAATAAAAGTAAAAAGTAACTATTCACCAAAAAATTTATTTTTATCTTATTGAACCACATTATACTCCTTAATATAAACTGTGTCTCTCGGATTTTCAAAATTCCACTCACAGAGGCCGTAAAATTAAGTTTTATGTAAATTTCCAAATTCTCCTAGGAGGTGGGTAAAAGACGGTGAAAAGTTCGATAAAATTTTTATATATCTAAAATTATTCAAAACTCACTCCAATGAATTAAATTGAACTTATATAGGTATTATTTATAAATTTTGACCTTAATTAAATTTAAATAAACAATTATTTATATAAAAATTCGTTTTTAAACAATAACTCTGTGTTTTTACACTATTCATAAAAAATTGAATGTTTTTAGAAAATACCAAAAATTCACCCAAGGCTAATTTCGATATTCTAAATTCTAATATGAAGTCAATTTTGAATGATAAGATTTATAAAATTTCAAGAAGGGGGTATTACTATTCATAACGGTTACTTTGATTGGTCGCGGTGTGTTAGAACTCGAAGTTGCGTACAACACACAATACTGTATTATTCAAAGAGAATCGTACCGTAGAAGCTTGGGGTGTTAAAAAAATTTCCTAAGGGAATTTTTTAAAATTATAAAATTCACCCCCCTCTTGTATTTGTATCTCGTTTTACTTATTTGATCCTATGTTTGGTATTATAGAGTATATAATACTCAGCCATACCATCCTAACACTTAATTCTAATCATGGAAGGTCCCTATGGTTTACGATATGAAGGAAATGGTGGTTTCTAGTGGACTTTGTTCAAGTCACCTAATTCTACATAGTACGTGACTATTCCGTGATCAGGAGATAGTAGCAACATAAGTGAATTATGTTTGGCTTCTTTGAAAAAAAGTATCCTAGGCTAGTGATCGTAGCCTAGTCTACATTAATCAGGATATGGTCGTTTGTTTGAATATTCCATTTTCAGGGATTCTCGCACGAATTGGGTTGACATTGGTTATTTATCCAAATTACTAATTCATTAGGGTATCCAATATTAGATTGAAGAATTTATTATGGGTTCAGAAACATCTACTTTCGATCCCTACCCCTGAGAGATTAGTTCCTCATAGCAGGTGGAGATGTGATTAATGAAATAAATAAATTTATGCATGAAATGATATTTATGTCTTATGGATTCAAAATCATGCAATGGTTTGGGTGTAAAATGGGGATGAGCATGGAATTGGGTCTGTAAATGATAAATTACAATAAGAATAAATATCTTACTTGAAATAGAAGCTAAAACATAATCTAACACATGTCATTGGTAATCGAATATAATGAATCGAAAAATATGCAATGTTAATTTGAAGTCATTGAATATAAATAGATACAAGACTCTTGAATTGAAATAAAATTTAAAACAATGAATACATTTGAGTTTTAAATAGAAAAGGGGTGAACAAACTCAAAAGGACCGAAAAATAAATAAGAAAATTATTTGGAATTATTGTGAAATTATCTGTTTCATTTTTTTATTGATAGAAAATATTGTTCATGGTGTGTACTAGGGGTACACATCACGTACCATTGATCCACATAGATTTATATGGATTTTTGATCTCTCATGTACCTCGTGAATATCTGGAGGATTTATGATGATTTACAGACTACGCATCATGTACGGAATGTTCACGAAGTGTACTGGCCACCATCTATTCCAGCACATATATTTCTCATGGATTTCTCACCCAACTGTTATGACTGGAATTACAATGTGTACTAATCTTTCATTACAAGTACTGGTTGTTTCTTCTACTGGCTTCATGCCTTGGTCACGGCTTACCTCACGACTTGATCAAGCTTTGAACTACAAGTACACGATGTGTATGCCTGGGCCATGATGTGTACTGTCTAAAATATGTATTTTTCTGCATTTCTTCGATGGAATCATGTGCAACCTTATTCTTAAAAAATTGATCATACACCAAGTGAATTATTGATTAAATCAATAAAAAATTAAAAAATGACAATAAAAAGTGTATATAATTTCTGATTATCAAATCTCCCCACACTTGAAAAATATATTTTCCCGAAGAGAAAATTTTTCAACAATGATTTTAAAAAAGGATAAAAAATTCTTACAACAAGAAATATCCATTAAGTCATAGTTACTAAAATTAGGTGTAATAAGAAAAAGGTCAGCTTTCAGAAGTATCCCTACATAGAAAGTCAGTCATGTCTCCTATTATAGATTTTTTTAAAAAAATCTATCCATTTAATTACAATCTTTCAATTTTTCCTTGATTTATATACCCATTTTCAATTTACCTCTAAATGAATTTTATCTCATAACTCATGGATGAATTAAATTGGAGTTATGATCATACCATGAGTACATGTTTCTAACCATTTACTTTCATTGGTTAAATAATATTCACTTAGTAAAGACAAGTACATAACTAATCAGGGGGGATTTAGCATTAAGTTTCTGATGACTCTCAGGCTATAGGTAGGTGGGAAACAAGTGAAAATAAATCTCAAAATTAGGTTAAGATCATAAGTATAATGAATTATTGTTGAGAAAAGTGTAATGAAATTTCTCCTTCCAGCTAATCATGTCCATACTCTACAACTCTGGTTAGGTAAATATATGAATATTAAGTACATAATGATGATTCTATTACATTCATTTTTTTCTATTTTCTGAAAGTTATGTTTAGGAATTTTAAAACATGGATTCTATGATTTTTCCTAATTATCATTTTCATACATTTACCTGGGAATAATGTTCATCATGTTTTACACAATTCTTATCATTTTGAAAAATGTATCCAATATAGGTCAGAAAAAATAATAGTTCAAGTGTGTCATTATTGAGAATCATGAGACCCCCCTACACACACATTTATAAAGATATAGTATATGCACTATATATGAAATGTTTGTGGGTGTGTTCTAGAAAGAAAAACTCCAACAATTTGAAATTGAGTTTGTGAAAAATCTAAATGAGGGAATCAAGAGCTCCCTAGATAGGTGACGTGCCAAGAGGGAATTTGAGTTGTTGGTATGATATGTCTGGGTACATAAAAATGGGTTAGAGATAAAATCATGCACTAGATGAAATATAAGCCAATTGGTAAAATCATTATTACAATATAATAATTGGTAGGTACATAGAGTAATAAATAGAGATAATCATTTTATTTATGTTTTTGGAAAATGTCAACAATTCAGTTCAATCAATGAATTATAAAGAAAAATGAAAAATGACCCAACAATAATGAATCTATCTAGACAAAAGATCAACTATTGGTTTCCTCCCATAAAGTGCTAACAGGATGTCATCAGCCAGATGGACGGACCAATATTTTCTTTAGTGGGTCCACAGGTTGAGTTTCTCTGTTTCCGCTTATATATATTAGAGGATGTATCTTATAGTTATCACGTTGGATTGGGATGTTTTATATCATTAGGTACTATGGCATGAGTGTGAATTAGGTGAGGCAGGAAACGGATCATAGATCGGGGTGGTTGCTGATGTTTATGGATTTCCATGGAATGTTCCAGAAGTGGACATTCTATATCTATTATGTGGTGGAGTACCATTTCTTCCAAAACATATTGTGATATTTGACCATCAAGAACCATAGAGGATTTATATGGTCTAGAAATTTCCATGTAAAAAAATAAATGATAATCAACACAAAAATAATGTGAAAATCAAATCCCATATATAGATATCAAATTTTAGTACAAAATAAGGGAAACAAACATGACAAAAATGAAAAACCATACTGATCACAAAATGTCCCAAAGCATAAAAAGTTATATCAGGAATCTGGGCCAATGATCTCCTCCAACTTCATCCTTCCATCATGTGGTGGGACAATCTGTCCAACTATGTCAGCATCTATTGTAGTAGCAGTAGTAGTCAGTGGAGCGGTGGCTGTAGTGGATGGTGGGATGGTGTAGGTAGGTTAATGGGCTAAGGAGGGTGGTGGAAGGGTACTGATCTGTACGGAGGCCATGTAAATGGTATCTAGATCCACAAATGGTACCTTAGGGGTGGAATTGGTGGCTATCTTCTTCCCCTCTGGGCCTACTCTGCTATGAACTCCCACATAGTTGTAGGGTTTACAAGGTCTGGAGGCAGGTTCGAATGGACTATAAGGGTGGGGGAATGGTGGACAATGAGGGGCTGAATTGGGTTGGTGGTGGTGTGGTGAACTCGGTTTTCATAATTAAGGTAAGGTGTAGATGGGTAGATATCTACCATAGTATTGGTAAGATACACTGATGAGTGGACCAGATATCAGTCAGGGTGGGGTGAGAGGGTTGAGGAATTGGAGATGAGGTGGGGGGAGAGGTGTGGGGAGGGATGGGTGGTAGAGGTGTGGGGGTAGAATGTAGCAGAATCGGTGGGTTTTATGCAACTGCTTCTTGTGTCTCTTGGGGTGTGGGGTTGTGGACTCCTAGCACACAAAAGTTTCTGTCATCCTCCCTCACTAACATCTTCATATTGTGCAGCATCATAAGATTGATCATCTCGATAGGTCCTAAAGAGGTAAGGGGTAGTGTTTTCTTGAAAACATCCAGGTGCTAGGAAAAATGAGTAATGAAGGATCCACCCATCAATATACCACAATACCTATGTTCCTTTATCTTGTAGTACTATGAAAACTATTCATCCATGTTGATGGGAGGACCATGCATAGCTGTTTCAAGAATCAAGACATCAACCTAGATGATTCTTCTACGAGTCTTGCACTAGAAAAACCATCCATGTTCCATGGATTTGTGTAGGATACATAGTAACCGACCCCATAGCTGAGTATAATTCATGAGGCAAGGGTTATCATGTGACTGGGGGTCATGAGCTATCATCTTCCAAAACTATGGGGTAGATTTTTGGGGTGGTTGAAGAAGAATCATGGGATATATATCTAAAATGAAAAACTACTCAGTGTAGAGGCCTAGACCGGTCCTGAATAATGAAAAAGATAGCTCATTGCGTCTTCCAACCAATCATAAATGGAGGTAGGCTATGTCCATCTTGAAGGTTTCTAAAAATCTGGAAATAAATCTCATAATGTTTCCTCATGGACCTCTAGAATGTGGTTAATGTGTAGTGTCTCTAAGAGGTTCAGGATAACATCAATCATATTCATTCGGGCGATAATGTGAATGTCCAATGTCTTGTTTGTACACAAGGACTTTTCCTTCAACTTGATAAGATTGAACCAATGTTATGGGTTAGTGAAATGGAGCATAGAGTTAATGTTCAGGTTTTCATCGCTTTATGTAGAGGTAGTGTCTTCCTGAAGAGTAGGGGAAGCGTAGCATACAAGTGATGTAGAAGCTTCAGTAGGCATAGCATGGGAATTCTTGGAAGCTATTTGTTCCTCTAATGGTGAGGATGAGTAGGAATTGGAAGAAGAGGAAGGTTGGCGTCTTTTTTTCTCCATGAAGGAATGGGGTGCGACTAGTAGGGGTGCGACTATCAAGGGGAGGAGAGGTCGTGGTTTGAGGGGGATGGATCAGGGAGAGCCACGTAGTTGGTGTGAAGGCCAAGGGAGTAGGCTATGGAGTAGGGGGTTATGAGTGGTGTGTGTTTTAAGGTTAATTATATTAATATAGGGAGACTAGTGGAGGGGAGGTTTTAGTTTGAGGGAAGGGGGTTTCAGCAGATGAAGGGTCAAGGGGGTTGTGCAGGTCATGACCCACAGGTTCACAACCTATGTTTTTTTAAACATACTCTACCTAGTACATGACATGTACAGATGGTTCATGTCATGTATGGGAAAAACAAAAGTGAATTTTATATGACATAGTTACACAAAATTAAACATAGGTTTATGATGTGTACTGAAACTTTTTCTCAACTTTTGTACTCCTTTCATGCCTTTAGCTCATGCCCACCAAAAACTCGTCTAAGATGATCCTACTCTAACCTAGTCTAAAAATTTCCTACCCTTGGTATCCTCCCCGTCATCACATAATTTTATGTAAAGATCCTGACTCTATTTAATATTAAGTACATTTATGGACGATGACACGACCTTCCAAGAAGGGTTCTTGAAAAATCTTCAGCCTTCAAATGTTCACATTAAATAGTGGCCCACCATCTCACTGAAAATCAATAGTTTCTTAAGGAAATACTTGAACTACTTTGAATGGTCCTGACCAACAATACTTCATCATTCCTAGTAATAGTTTCAATATCGAGTTGAATAATAGAACCTTATTCTTAGGTAAAAAAGTACCCCTTGCAAGGTGTTGATCATATCATTTATTCATCTTTTCCTTGTAGATATTTTCATTATAATATGTGTATCTTATTATCTATTCTAAAATGGTCAATATCAACCTCCTAGATTCTCTAGCTTTCTCTGAATCCATATTGATTTTCTTGATCACAAAAAAGGAGTGATGTTAAAACTCAACTGGATGATGAAATGGATTTCCATAAACCAATCTGAATAGGGTGGTGCCCAAGGGTGTCTTGTAATAAATTCATCAGGCACATAGTGCATTGTCAAATTTGAGTCTCCAGTCATTTGTATTTGTATTCAAAGTCTTTTACATTATTTTCTTAACCTCCTTGTTATACAGTTCTACTTTACAACATGTTTGTGGGTGGTAGGGAGTTCTTATATTATATCTGATGCCATATCATTTTATCTTTCCTCTCATAGGTTGGTTTTTGAATTGTGTTCCCCGATCATTGATGAATAATCTTGTAATGACAAATCATGCAAACACATTATTCCTTATAAAGTTTATGATAACATTTTTCATGTCTTGTGCAGTTGCTTCAGCTTCAAACCATTTTGAGAGGACTGAACCTCAACCAAAATGTTCATATTTCCATGTGGTGTTGGAAATAGTCCCATCAAATCGATTCCCCAAACACCAATGACTTTGACTTCCGTCATGGGGTATTGTGGAATCTCATTTATTTTGCTAATATTTCTGGTCCGTTGACATCTTTCACATTACTGGAAAAATCTCATCGCATCATGGTGTAGTAAAGGCCAGAAAAATCCACTTTGTAGAATCTTTCCCACTGTATGCTCGAATCCATGATGTCCTCCAGTTGGAGACATGTTAAACATCTCAACTACATAGTGGTTTTTTTCTTATAGGATGCAGTGTCTCAATAATACAACATCACAATTATTGAAAAATATATCGTCATCCCAGTAGTAATGTTTTTCATCTAGAAAAAACCTTTTCATTGTAGGTAATAGAGTTCCTGATTTATGAAACACATGGAAATATAATTGATAATATCTGAGGAACACGGTTGATCCTTGATACTAAATATGGGTTTTTCTAGAAAATACACTTCAATGGTCATCTCCTCATCTTCTTTGACTATGGAGAGAGGGAGTCGAGAGAGATGATCTGTAATCACATTCTCTATCGATTTTTCATCCTTGATCCGGATATCGAATTCTTGTAGTAGTATGATCTAATGTATTTGCCTAGGTTTGGTATCCTTTTTTTCATATGGTACCTGAGGTCAGAGTGATCAATGTAAACAATGAATTTGGATAGAAAAAGATATTAACAGAATTTCAAAATGGCATATAAAATAGATAAGAGTTCATTCCCTTTAGCTGAGTAGTTTACATGAGCTTCATTCAGTATGTGAATTTCATAATAGATGGGACATAAGATGTTTTAAATTAATTTTTTCGAGAAAAGCACCTGTATTAAGGATGTTGGAATCACACATTAACTCAAATTCTTTCTCCTAATTGGGTGTAATGATGATTGGCTATGTTGTCATACTTTTATTTAGCAAATTGAAAGATTGTCGGTTATCCTCATAGAATTCAAAAAAACATAATTTTTAACATATCTTTATTTGGGTGGTCAACTTTAGAAAAATATTTCATGAATTCACTTTAAAAACTATAATACAACATTAAACTTCTGATAATCTTGAGAGTTTAGGGTTCTAGCAGATCATTGATGACATTGATCTTGGCGGGATCAATTGTGATGCCTTCTTTAGAGATTTTTTGTCTGAGGATTATTGATCCATGTACCCTGAAATGGAATTTTTTCAACATTTAAGACTATGAACATTTCTTTTCAAGATTGTATGAACAATTCTAGATTTCTTAGAAAGACTTCAAATTTTATTCTATAGACTGAGAAATCTTCTTCGGAGGTTTCAAGGAATTATTCCGCAACATCATGGAAGATATGTGTCATACATATCTGAAATGTTTTTTGGATCATTGAAAATACCAAATGACATTAACCTATAATCAATGATACCAAATGGGCATGTAAAAGTGGTATTCGGGCAATCTGAAGGGTTGACTGTAATTTGATTGTATTCTGAATATCCATCCATGAAACAGTGGAATTCATGCCCCAATAGTCTTTCTTGAATATTCTCCATGAAAGTTTAGGGAAAATGATCCTTTCTAGTTGTTGAATTATGACATCTATAATCTACCTAGACTCTCCATCTAGTGATGGTTCATGTTGAAATTAGTTTGTTTTCATCTCTACTTTCGACCGTGAGTCCACATTTATTTAGAACAATGGGGAGGGGGCTCACCCATTCACTATCTAATATTTGAAAAATTATTCCAACATACACGATCTTTATCACTTCCTTTTTAATGAATTATTTCATTAGGGGTGTGATACACCTTTGAGTTTGTCATTTAATATTTTGAAATTCTTCAAATAAGATTCTATAAGTCCATTGCATAAGATTTATCCCCATAATATCTACAACTCCAAGGGAAATTTATTTCTTTTGTATTTTCTGAATATCAATAATTATATCTTATTATGCTTGAGATAGTTCTGAGTTTATAATGATTATTAGAGAAGATGGAATTCCTATGTATGATTAATTCAATGTACTGGGTATAGGTTTCAATTCTAACTGGGGTGGATGAATTACAGAGTGAATAAAAGGTGGCATGGTGTCCCTTGGGAGTGGCTCATTCAAGTTTAATTTTTCAAAATCATATTCTTCTTCCAACTCTAATATTTAATCTTCTCTATCTTCATCAATATCCATGTACTCATCTCTTTTTTAGGTGAGAGATATGGAATTACAGTCCACAGAATCATCTGAGTGTTGGATATCTTTAATCAGATTGAACACCGCATGTTCTTCTCCACCTCTAAAGATTATATTTCCTTGATTTATGTCTATCAAATCCTTTCATAAGGATAGGAATGGTCTTCCATGTACTATGTGGATGTCACCGTCTTATTCCATATCTTGGACAAGGAAGTATGTTGGAAAGATTAATTTTCTAATCTTAACCAAAACATCTTCGAAAATGCCACTGGGGTACTTCACTGATCGGTTGACTAGCTGGAGCCCTAATCTAGTTTTTTTAAGTTCATGGAGTCTGAGCTTGTGGAAAACACTCATCTATATCAAGTTAATTTTAACTCTATGATCTCATAGTCCTCTTCCAAACATTCATTATCCTATAGCACAAGGAATTGAGAAGCATCTGAGACCTATCATATTTAGGGGAATCTTATAATGCACGATAGAAAATCATTCCTCATTTAAAGATATGACCCAAGATCCTCTATTTTTCTTCTTTAGTATAGTATATATTTGAGAAATTTGTAATAAATAGGCATCTGAGAAATGTCTTCTGCAAATGGTATATTGAGGTACAGTTACATAAACATCTCTAGTAACTTCTTGTATTATGCCTACTTCTTACCTTGTCTTTCTATATACTAGAAGAGAAATGGTGGCTTGTATAGAGGTAGGGATATATAAATAGGTTATTTTTTCTATTCAGGAGTGTGGTTCTTCTCTACTAGTTTTTTTCTTAAGGTGAGAGGGGAATGGTCGTATCAACTTCTTCATCTGCTGGCAGTTTCTTCTTAGGATCTTCCTACTATATTTCTTCTTTTCCATTGGGTTTTTGATAGTCTAAAAATTTTCCACTTATTAGCACTACCACCTTGGTTTCCTATATTGGGTATGTCTCAGTGTTACTAGGTAGAGTACCTGGTAATATATATGATAAGGTCTTGGATATTTTAACCATTTAAATATAAATATTTATTAAACAATCTCACAGGTTCTGTATTTTTGTTTCTTGAGTTGTCATTCTTTGGTCTTACTTCTGAACAAAATTATCCAAGAGATTCTCTAGGTTACTTTTAGTAGGTGGATGTGGTTTTTGTGGTCTTGGATGAGGTGGCAAATTTTTTTTCTCATGTATTGGTGGGAAGGGTTTTCAATGTACTTGTTTATGTGGTATGGGTGTATGGTTCATTAGTGGATACCCTGGTATTCCTTGATTATGTAATTGTGCATGACCACTTTGTGGTTGAAAATATCATTGATTGTTCTATGTTTTCTATTGAGCATACCTCTTCTTGTAATATTTCTTTTATTGATGAAGTGGTTGGTTCTATGGATTGTAATTGAAATAATTACAATCCTTTTATTCTTCATATCCTACCTTTCAATCCTGGTAATGTTGTGGGCCACTACTCATCTCACATGATTGAATTTATATTATTGGAGTATGAGGGAATTGATTTTGAGGTCGTGTAGATGACATTTGAAAAGATTCATGTTTTTTGTGAGCACTTATACTTGCACTGCTAATTTGGTTCTCTAATAAATTTGGTGGAAACCATTATGTGGTGTTCCACAATCAGTTTTCCATAGGATTTCATTGTGCGACACTTCATCAAGAATTTATCATCCGGATTTGGGGGTCTTAAACAACAATCCTATATTAGTGGAAGAATCAAATACAGTTTGTGTGGTTGGCTGGATTCCTTGAAAAAATGTTTTGAAACTGAATTCATGTATCAAGACCATGATGTGGAAACTTTAACCAAATATCCTTAAATTAGTCCCATGCTTCCCGCACATATTATCCTTCTATTTGAGAAATGTTTTTAATATCATTATAGAGCTTCTGGTTCCATATTGGGGAGAAATACTTTTCTAAAAAATTCTTGGAAAGATTATCCCAAGTTGTTAACGACTCAAGATATTGGTTTTTAATCAATTCCATAGCTCTATCTCTTAAATAAAATTGTTATACACATATTCTTTTGGAATATAAAGAGACTCCCAAGTTGAGAAACGTGTCACAAACTTCAAGGAAGTGGGAAATGTGTTGATGTTGGTATTCGCTCTGGAGACCATTGAATTGTCCCATATTCTATATCAGGTTAATGATTCTAGGATTGATCTCAAAACTGTTGGCTTGATTGGAAAAAAAATTCTAGGGGTTGTTCCAAATATTGATGGAAATCCATAATCCATGATTGTCTTTTTGGGATTTATCTGGTGTTCTCCTAGAATTATCTGATGGGGGTTTGGCGGGTTGGGTCTCGCATGATTGTGATGCTCAACCATTATTGACTAATGATCATTAAAGAAATTCCTTTTGATCTCGAGATTGATGTTCAAGGGTTATTTCAACTCAATATCAATTGAAAGAGTTAAGGGACCTTGGTACATGCATAGGTGTGGAAAACAGAGATTCAAGGGTGTATTATAACAAAGAGAAAGAAATGGGGTGAGGGAATAGTAATCCAAGGAATTAGACTAGAGTTCTTCAAAAAAATAGTCGATCTCCATAATGGGGCCAAAATTTTACATTCAGGCACACGTTGTTGGCTTCGTACGGGTGGCGGTCATATTAGAATTGCCTATCCTAAACTTTATTAACTACAAGGGTTTATTATAGTATAATTATGGGGTTAAAACCATAAGTAGGATGTTGTTTCAAAGGGGGTCACTTGATTGAGACCCTTGTGTAGGAGTCCTTTCAAATTTTCTTGGTGTTTTTAAGCATACTAATTCAATGGATGGAGTTGACTTCAAATAAATCATGAGTGGTTGGGATCAATTGTAAGTATCTAGGTAAAATATGATCTTAATTCAAATCTTGATAGGGTCTAAAGATTTTGGCTGTGAAGAAAACGGTGGTAGCTAGTTGACATTGGTCAAGTCACCTAGTTCTACTTAGGTAGTGACTATTCTATGATTAGGATATAGTACCAGCCTAAGTGAATTATGTTTATCTTCTTAGGAGAAAGTATCCTAGAATATTGATCATAGCCTAGTCTACTTTAATTAGGATAGGGTCATTCATTTGAATATTCTGTAGTCAGGGATGCTTGCATGAATTGGGTATAAATTGGTTGTTTTTTCAAATTACTAATTCATTAGGGTTTCCAAAATTAAATTTAAGGATTGATTCGGGGTTTAGATACATATACTCTCAGTCCCTACCCCTAAAAGGTTTAGTTACTTGTAGCAGGTGGATATGTGATTAAAGAAATAAATAAATTCATGCATGACATGATATTTAAGTCTAATGGATTCAAAATCATGCACGGTTTTGGGTGATAAATGGGTATGAGCATGAAATTGGGTTTGAAAAAGATAAATCAAAATAATAATAAATTTTTTACGTGAAATATAAGGTAAATAAATATTACAAGTGTCGTTGGTTATCAATGATGAACAACAAAATATGATGCAATAGGAATTTGAAGGCTTTGAAGACAAATAGATACATGTATCTTGAATTGAAATAAAATATAAAAAATGAATAAATTTGAGTTTTCATGAGAAAAGGGGTGAAGGAAATCAAATGGATTAAAAAGTGAAGAAGAATCTCATCTAGAATTGCTGTGGAATTCTCGGTTATAGATTTGTATTTATCGGAAGAATTGTTCAGGATGTGTACTAGCGGTACACGTCGTGTACTGTTGATTCGTGAAGAATTTCGTGGATTTTGGATCCCCCACATGCCTCATGCGTATCTAGCTGATTTATGAAGATTGAATAACTACACTTCATGTATGGAGTGTTCACGATGGTTCCTCCACACAGATTTCTCATAGATTTCTCACTCAACTATTTTGACTAGTGTCACGATGTGTAATGGTTTTTTCCTCTACTAGAATCATGGATTCGTCACAGCTTGGCTCATGACTTAGTCATGCGGTGAGCTGCCCATACACACCGTGTATAATCTGGTCATGAAATTTACTGGCTAAAATCATCATTTTTCTGTATTTCTTCCTTTGAATCCTATGAAGCCTTATTCCTATAAAATTGAACATATACCAAGTTCATTATCGATTAAATCAATGAAAATCCATAAAAATTACAGCAAAAAGTGTATATAAAATTGTCTAATCAGACACCCAGAATCATGATGATCACAGCCAACATCTTGAAATCATCTAGAGTACACTGAGAGAGAATAGTCTATATTCCAATATATTTAAGATCCTATTTTGGATTTATCATGTACACTTCTTTGTTCACATCTTATCAGAGGAAGGTGTGTCAGTGGACCAAAAGATGGTGTATTTAGTTGTTTCTTGGGAGAATCCCAAGATTTTTTTTCATATCTATAGCTTTTTGTGGTTGGAATAATATAATTATAGGTTTTTCTAGGATGATTAATTATCAAAAAAATTCCACATTATGTTTTTGAAAATATGGGATTAAATTTTTAATGGTCATAAGAATGTGGGAATTTCATCTAGGAGTTGTAGAAGCACTTGAATATGACACCAATCATGATCCTACCCTAGCCCGGTAAAGATTTTACAGTGTTTCATAATGATTATTGGATCTTTATTGGATAATTTTATATGAAGGGAGAACGATATAGGGTATAGGGTTATCATAATTTGAGTCCATGTGAATAGAAATACCCTACGCACAACCTCGAATTAGCTACATTGGTTTATTCTTTGAAGTGTTGGTCAAATTAATTGTTTGGTGAGACATTAATTATGAATACTAATCCAAAAGCCTTAAATTATATATTTTAATAGAGTTACTTTAATTTCATGCATTAGAGATGGGTTGAGTATTGAATTCATTCGACATTGATATTTCATATATGCTAGGGAATATAAATTGTGTCGTAGATGCTTTAAGCAAGAAAACATAGTCTCAAGAAGTTCACGAGTCTGGTGATGTGTGGAAGATGATGAATTTACTAGATGATATGCATTATATAGTTTAGGAGGTCAAGGAGCAGATGACTCTCATCTCATTTCCAGTGGAGTCTACACTTTTTAGTCGAATTAGAGACAACAATCTGAGGACCAATAATGTTTGTCCTTAACGGAAATTCTAGAAGGTGGGGAGAGACATTTCGACTATAATGTAGATGAGGATGAGATGGTCTAAGTCAGAAAATAATTTTTTCTGCCTATGACCATTTTGGGGAGATGACGTGTGAATTTCATGCCTTACGGTGGGAGGTTCATCCATGTGTGACTAAAATGTATTGTAACCTATGTTGAAAATTTTGGTGGTCTGACATGAAAATGGAGATAGTCGTGTTCATGAGATGATGCCACACCTGTCAATAGGTGATGGTCCAGAATCAATGACATGGTTGTTTACTAAATCCATTTCCTATTTTGTAATGGAAGTGAGATGACATTAATATGGACATTGTGTTGGGTATTTTGAGGATGACTCAAATGAATGATTTTATTTGGTTGGTTGTGGACGGAATGATAACAGTATATCATTTATTGAAAATATGAGACACTTTATCAGTACAATAAATAGGTGATTTTACATTCTGGAGATATTTTGTCTTCATGGGGTGACACAAAGTATAATTTCATACCATGAATCATGTTTCACATCATTCTTATAGAGGGGATTATAGAAGGTGCTTGGTATACAAGTTTTATTGAGTACAGAATTCCTCCCATAGATAGATGGGATGTCATAGTATACTATAATGGTGCTTGAGGAGATTCTTTGGTCCGGTATCCAAGACTTTGGTGGGTCTGTAGAGAATCTCCTATCATTTGTAGAGTTTTTAAATATTAATAGTTATCATGATACTATTTTGAAGGAACCATATAAGGTTCTTTATGGTAGGCCATGCGGATCACCTCTATGTTGGATGGAGGTAGGTGAGTTAGAGTTGTTGGGACTATGTCTCATACTGGAGACATCAAAGAAGGTTCAACTAATTCGAAAGCATATGGATAAATCTCAGAGTAAGAAGAATTCACATGCTTATAGATGATAGTAACCCTTGGGTTTTACAAAGGTTGATCTTTTATTTCTTCGAGATTCACCTATATTGGGTCATCATAGGATATGGATACAGGTAATGTTTGTAGTCAGATTTATTGGACTGTTTCCGGTTGTAGAGGGAATCGGGACTACGGAATTCTAATTGGATCCTCCAAAGAGGTACAGTGATTTGAATGATATTTCTCATGTGTCAAAGATTTGGTGGTATCAGCCTAACCCTTCCCATGAGATCAATGTGGATGATGTTGAGCTTGAGATATATCCGTCTTTTGCAGAGCATCTGATATGTGTGTCAGATCACAGTGAGAATGTTTTCTGGGTAAAGACCATGTCATTAGTTTTTATATTGTGGAAACATGGGCATGTTAATGAGGGAACATGTGATAGAGTAGTAAATATAAGGGATGCAGGCCCTGATAATTTTACCTTATAATCTTATAGATTCTTGGGAGTACATATCTAGGAAGATCTTTTATAAGGTAGGGATATTACAAGATCCCAAAATTTTCTAGAGATTTCCTGAGCTTGGTTAAAGGTACTCATTTTACTTGTTCTGGGTATATCTATTTTAGGGTTTAACTTTGGGAGTTTTGGGTGAGATAGGAGAATGTTGGAGAGGTATTGTTCAGTGCATGGTTGGGGTATACCCAAAACCATGCACCCAGCCCTTGCGAAATGTACAACACCGAACAAAGTGGGATTACAAAGCTGGCACACAATTTTTCAAAAAGTGAACCCTTTTAAGAGTAATTATGAACCACCCTTTTAAGTGGCACACAGTTTATCTTCATGGTTTGAAAAAAGGTGTTCCCCTTCTTCGAAAATCATTGTGTGGTTTTAATAAACCCCAAAATTAGATGTAAAATTTCATGAACTCATATTTTATATATGTAAAACCCCTAGCTTGACCCTATAATGTCTTTATATTGTTTTTTTAGGTTCTTGAAATAATTATAATGCTTTATAGCCTCATATATTGTAAAATCAATGATCAATTGATGGATCTAAACCTCTCTAGGTTTGTGGTTTATTCTCGATTAAATATCGCACTCTTCCACTCCTCTTTATGAATAAAAGAGTAGGGTTTTATCTACTTTTGGCAATGGTTTAGATATAGGTCAAATATATCTTTATTATTTTGATCTTGGATGTTGGTTTTGGATCTAGATCTCGTTCTTGGCCATTTTCTTGATTGTTCTTCTTGAATTGGGGATTTTTGTTGGAAAGAATTTGTTAATGATCTTGAGGTGGGTTGTCTATTATTCAAATCCCAAAGACTTGAAAACAATTATGTTAATGTAACTATTGATTTTCTATTGGATTTTTAGAAAATTAATTCAATAAATTAAATTAATTTATCTTTTAAATTTAATTAATTAAGAGATTTTGGAATAGATCAATTAATGAGTTTAAGAATTTGTTAAGTAATTGGTTAATGTAATTGTTCATTTATAAGATTTGGATAAATTAATTGGTGGATTAATTAATGGGATATTGGGATTTTGAAATTGGATTAATTAATTTTTGAATTATATAATGGGGTATTCAGAATTTCGAATTGGATTAATTAATTGGGGAATTAATTAATGAGATATTATGATTATGGAATTGATGGTATATTGAGATTATGTAATTGGTCAATTAATGGGATTAAGAATTAATTGAAAATTAGATTTATGGTGGTTTATTTTTACAAAATCCAATAATTATTTAAATGTTTTAAATGTTACAAATTAGTTTAATAGTAAATTTTTCATTTTATTCAATGAGATTAAATTGAAGAACCATATTGGTAGTGATGAATTTAAATTATTTATTTGTTATGAAATGTTGGGAAAAGGATTAGTGTTTATTAATCTTGAATTTTTTTATGTTTGTAATATACGTGTGATATATATGTGATTTTCAGGTGAGGTACATGGATTGATGCTTCAAAATCCCATAATGATAAATGTCTGTGGGATATGGGATGATTCTCCAAATACCCATATGAGATTATGAGTGTGAGATAAGGATGGATTCTCTAAATACCCATTGATAAATGAGGTGTAGGAAAGGGATTGATCCTCCAAATACCCATGTTATATTGAGGTGTTGGACAAGTTCTGATGCTCTAAATACCCACGAGGTGTTAGACATGAAGTTTTACGCTCATGAGTTTCCATTAAACTTTTTTTCCAATTGGTCATGATATGATTTGAAATGTAATGATAAATGTAGACTATATTATTTTGATATATGATATCCCTTTGGTATTTTCCAGAAATTGGCACAGGTCGAAGAAAGTATTGAGGGTTTGGGTGTAATCTAGAACCTGAAGGCTTATGTAGTTAATTAATGAATAATAGAAAATGTGATAAATGTTTACTTATGAATTGTAAATTTTTCATTATACAACTGCATACACTATTATTCAAGGGTTGTTATTATAGAATCTATTAGTTATAGCCTACTAAGTTGTACTCACACCCTAGTTGGGCGACCTCACTGATACCTGAATTGATTTCATTATTTTGGGACAGGATAATAGAACGATCCATTTTTTAGATGGATGAGTTGAGATGGATCATTGATGACGTAACCATAATTAGTGCCTGGACCTTCTTGGAGTTTTCAGTGTCTAACATTTTGGATTTTCATTTGACAGTTGGAAGAAACGTGTAATGACATATATAATTTTTTTGTTTGGATATTTTATTCCTCTTGCAGTTATCATGTTATCCTAGTTTTGTCTGGTTATTTAGTTATATCATTTGGATATTGTTTATATATTATGTTGTTTTGATATTTTGATAAATATAGTATATTCTCCCCATGATTGGTATTAAACTGTCAATACTAGTCAGCAACCTCTGTCATATGAGGAGGTGGGATTAAGGTCATCTAACTAACCAGTTTATGGAACTAGTGTGTGGAACCTAGGTTGGGATGTTATAACAATTTTGTTCACATTGGACACATAATTCAAGCATCAGCTTCCATAGCATGTATTTTGATCTCCTTCTGTCACCCTTATCACACGGTTAATGCAATTTTAGGCACTCTCCATGATAAAGTACTATCAAATGGATAATTCACAACTACCATAACCACATTATGAGTTATAATCATAAAATGAATCAAGGAAACACAATATAAGGCTCTAAAAATAATCTTGGGTTAGAGAAACCACTTATGATTTGATTCTAAACATATATCATTACTTTTTTGGGGTAATATATCTATATATATACACATGTTCAATACATAATTTTCAATGACATAAAACTATAATAATAGTCCATTGACATTTATCAAGAATAAAAAAAATATTGTTCAACATTGGGTTATAGTGACATATTTTATAACCCCCTTATATCATGACACTATACTAAAATAAATCTATGGTCCCAACCATATCCATTACTCTTTGTGGGAATCTCATTTAATCGAAATAAATCTATAGGCCTTCTAGGAATTAAATCAAAAACGATACCCGTCCATGGATTCTAGAGTCACCTTTAGTCAATATTATAAAAAAATGTATCCATTGTTAATGAAATAATATTGTATAACACATGATAACTTTCTATAAGTCTAAAAATACTCCATGGACTCACCTGAAGTGTAACATGAAGTTCCAATGGATCCATGTCAATTAAAACCCTAACTAGTGTCTCAGTCCATCCCAACCAACCAATAAGTCAAGTGAGGTTTATCCTTTTGTTCCTATGATATAAACAATCATCTTGACACAATAGATTTCCTACCAAATAACCATAACCAAGAATTAAATATGTAATTATACAAGATTTATAAAATAAGGAATCTCCCCAAAATTAGTTCTAATACAAATAAATTATTAAACATTCCCTCCATTAATTTCCTTTGAAAAATGGCTTGATATACTCATTGATTTCCTTTAAAACACTATCCAAAAACAAATCAAAAAGAATGTATTTGAGAAGGTAACTCATTTAGTTTCTTCATAAACAAGTCTATTGGCCAAAATATCATATCATTTTTCTTTATATAAAAATATTATTTATAGTAATTTAAAATCAAAACTTTTATCAAAACACTTCTTTAATTTTGAAATCCTATTTGTAAACTATTTCTCTATCCAAAATATTTCAAATTAAAATTAATCTTTAAAAAAATCCTTTTTCTAAAATATTTTATAAAAGGAAACTTGTTTACATTCCAAAAAAACTAATGCTAACTTAATTACCTTAAAATGAGCCAAAAAACACTGTTGAATCCTAGAGGACTATGAAATACCATTTTAAATTTTTTCACTCATTTTTTACAAATTCACCAATAGGATATGACACTATTCATATGGGGTTATATCAAAAAAAATATCATGAACACATGATATAAAAAAGGAAAATGATCATACATTGACCAAATATTACCAAATGACAAGAATAATCAGTATTGGTACAACCCCTTACCTTGATAGTGCTCCACAAATTAATCTTATAATTGTATCATGTTGAAACTATCCAACTAGAACCTAAACATTCTATAAACAATGTTACATCAATAATATTAATAACATTTACAACTAATTACATGAACTCAAATAAATGACTTAAAACACATTTGGAAGTTATAAAATACAAAGGGAAAAAATATATGGTGTCTAGTACACTCTTATCGTACACCTATACCTAATCTACGAAAAATCCCCAATTTAATAGACTGGTTTTTGGGAAAAAATTCAAAAAATTACAAAAAACACTAATCAAATGAGAATGGCAACATGCCTCGTGATGAATAATAAAAAACAATATAAATTACTCCCTCCTAGATCTCCTATATACTTTTCACATGAAATTTCAAACATGATAAATGATTCCATCATACTTCAGTAGAATCATTATAGAAATCCCTAGGTAGCTACAATGAAATTTTAGGAGAAGAGAAGAGAAGAATAAAGGAAGATAAAGGGGTGAATTACTATGAACCGAAAGAAAAATATTCATTCTATCAATGCATAATAAATAATGGCAAAGGGGGAGAATGGAATTTCCAATATTTTTCTCTCCCCTTCAATTACACAACATCAAACAGTAGACCTAAAGTGAGGATTCATATAAGAGAAATTGGAAATTACTATTTTACCCCATCATTAAAAAGGTTTATGGGGCCTACCAATTACCCAGTGGTCCCCAAAATTTTCATGGTGGGTCCACCAACTACCCAATATTGAGTACGAGTTACATGATGTCTTGTTTATTATATCCTCACACATAGATCTCCATAAGGTATCCACTGACATACAACTAGGTACCTGGTGTCATGTGGTTGCCACATCCTATCACGTTATTGGGAAAAACACCTAATCTCTCACTTAACGTATTATAGTACAAAATATAATACCAAAAAAATTAATTATTAAAACATCTCCAAAATATACTTATATTGAAGTATAAATCAAAATTCAATTTCACAAATCTGCCATGATAGGAAACATTTGGCCCACCACCCAATCTGCAGACACTAACTTTTTCTCATTTTTTCATATACAGAAAAAATAATATATTTTTAGAAATAATATACAATAATAAATACAAAAATATTATTAATTAGGATAATTTTATATCCAAATAATAATTTATTTCATTAAAATCCAATTTTTCAGATAATACCACTATTTTAAAAAAATCACATAAAATTACGAATAATGTGAGAAAACATATATTTTAATATGAAATTACTGGGTTAAATGAAGGAAATGTAAATTAAATATTTAATGAATATTGTTTCATGACTCCCACAGAAAAATATATTTCACTCCTTGGATAAATCTACATCAATGCTATATTAAAATTTTTAGATTTCATTAGTTGAAGTGAGTGGTTCATTATATAAATTATTTATCCAATAAAAATTATTATAATCATTCTTTTTTGTATTTTTTTAACCAAATTGATTTCAGTATTTATTTTCCACCCTTGAGTATTACACATACATTCCATTGTAATTTTTTATCCGAGCAAAAGGAATAAATAATTATTTTAAATGTTTTTTTGAATCTCAGAAACTAGTAAATTTTAAATAGGATTTCTATTTTTTATTAATTCTACACTTATTTTAAAATAGATAATATCAATAAATATGTATTTTATATATGTAAAATGATAAATTTCATGGGTCGATTATATAATGGTTAAAAATTAAATTCTTGAATGAGGAGTTTAATCTGTTGTGAAAATTTCTTATTATGATTATTAAGATTAATAGAATTATAATTCCCTTATATATTGTTTATTCCTATATCATATTACTCATTTTTAGTTTATATATTCCTAGAAACTAATATTTAGTTTCATTAATTCCACCCTCAATGTCTTTATTTTAATTTTTTTTTCAAAATTGATTTCACAATTTCTTCAAAACAAATAGCCTTTGAGGTGCCAAGAATTTCATTATTTTATGTGGAATTCTCTATCCAATTTTGATACAAATTAATAATAAATTATCCTTTTAATAATAAACTACATCATTTAAAACCATCAAACATGATTCCCTTCTACCCAAAAAGTGTAACTCCCCAAGTTATTGTGAAATATATATTTTTCAAATAAATTAAATATTGAAAATATTTTACATCAAATGAAACATCAAGAATATATTTAATTATATTTAAAACTATACTTATATTATGTTACACGAAACATATATTAGACCTTTCATTACACACAACACAGAGTTTAAACAAAATATAACATACTATTAAAATATTAGTATTTATTATGATATTTTTCACATTGCCATTTGAATAAAATGTATGAATAGGATTTAATATGTTATTAAAATATATGATTTAAACAATTACATATAATGAACTCATTGTAAACCAATTAATTCCAAACAAAAAGAAAACCCATTGGAATATAATAGAAATACTTTTCTAGAAAACTATTTTTATACGTACAAATGTTTTTTCCAAAAATTAACTAAAATAATCCCTTTTACTAATGATTTTAATGAATTTTATATATTATATATTCAATAAATTTTTTAACACTAATAAAAGTTATTTTATATAAAATATATATGAACAAAACCAATTTTATGATTATAAACTGAATTTTTCTAAAAACACAGTTTTGATGTATTTTGAACAATTATTTTTTAATTTTTTTTTTGAAAAATTTATAATATTTATCATTAAAAATAAATTTTATTTTTAAAATAATTATTTAAAATTTATCTTGAATTTATTTTTTATTTTCAGAAAATATTAATTTCAAGTAAATTTTTACAAATACATGTTTTCATTAAAAAATGTATTTTCCTTCAAATAATTTTCATGGTAGAATTTATTTTAATATGGTTCCAAAAGTAAAAGTTTTCAAATTATATAAATATTAATATAATTTATTTCATTGCAATAAATTTCATATTTAATTTTGATATAATGTTTTTTTAATATTTCGAAACACATCTCTTCGTAAAAATTATTTTTCATTACGTCAGCAGGATTAATTTTAAACTATATTTTTCCTCTTAAGTAAATGGAGTTTTAAAAAATGGATTCTATATTTTGAATCGTTATAATTAATATTTTATAATAATTTTATTTTATTTTTTTACCATTATGTATATTAAATAGCCTAAAAAATTAAATACCACAACTAAGGTAAAATGGGATTACAGAGGGGTTAAACTAAAGAGATAAGGGGTAAAATTACAAATAAACTTGTAAAAAACCCATTGTTAAACCTATTTATATCATATAATCTATTTTTTTTAATAATGTGCTATTTTTATAATTTTTTTATCATAAAAAATGGTTAAATAGTTTTATTTAAAAAAAGTATAGGTGTGAGACTCGCCTAACTTATAAAATTCCGCCCTTTATCCTGCCCAATTCCCACATAAAAAACCCATTGATTCATCCAATACCTACCCTAGTAAGTTACTTAATTTAATCCTCTCATCTTAGAATCGTTATTTTTGTTAGAATGTGTAACTCTATGAGTTTTTAAAAGAGATAATTATTTTTGATAGTGTATGTGATACGTAACACTAAACCCTAACAAATACTGATTTTTTATATATGAAAACATTAAAAATTCATTAAATTTTTGGATATGAGGTGAATTAAATAATTAATGAAATATATATATTTCCTAAATATATTAAAATATTCTTAGTAAATAATCAATCAATTTCTGATAATGTCTTTCAGTTCTTAAAAATAAGTCTTCTTCAAAAATGTTTTATATTTCATTTAATAAAATTTTTTCTTATTATTTTATAGATCATTTGGAAAATTTATTTCATAAAAAATTTAACTTTTTGTTTCTTAATGTAAAAAATAAATTATGGAAAATTTTTGGGATTTGTTGGAAAATATTGATGGTTCAATGAATAATGACAAATACTGTTTTTATATAAAATTGACATTTATTTTGATTAATTAATTAATTGAAAAGTCCAATTATTATTTTAATTTGATTTCAAGTTAGAATAAGTTTTATTTGGAAATATTAATTCTCATTATTTACATTTAAATCATCTTTATATCGGATTTTAGAATAGGTTTACTTTTAAGCGGAAAAACGCATTCTCTTGAAATCGTTTTTAATATGCAAGTTGATTCTCCATTATAATTAATTGAAATAAAAAATAATTAGAAAAATTTTAATTTAAATGTTTAGATGATATATATATCTTTATTAATGAAAATTCATTTAAATAATATTACTAGTTTTATGAAGAAAACTAGTTATAAAGTTAAAGTAAAATCGTCTCTTCTTTAAACATGTATTTATCAAAAAACTGCTTTCCATCATAGTTGTAAGTTTTATAATAAACTATATTATTATAACTATGTGAAATTATTATTATAAAATGGATTCCATATTTTATATAATCATAAATAATATTAGGTAATAAGGTCAACTTACATTTTTAACATTATAAATAGTAACATTATTAAATAATAATTACTATGGTGAGGAAAATAGGTTAATTAAGAGTCAGTATAATTTCACAAATCCTAGAAACAATGTTACCCTAATAATTTTAATATCTCTATTTTATATAATAATGATTATATTTTTATTTTTCTACTATTACTAAAAAATTATTATGGATTTTGATAAAATAAGACACAAATAATATTTTCTGGGTAATATTCAAATTCAATTAATGAATTTGTTTGGATAAATTGATATATTTTTTAAATGAATATTATTTTAATAAAAAAAATTATTAAATTTATTTATTAAACATAAATGATCATATAATTTTTATAAATTCATATGTAATTTTTAATAGGGTTCAGAAACTATTATTGTCAATAAACTCATCATTTCTCGATAAATGTAAATTATTATTTTAAAAGTAAAAAATCACATATTTATAAAAATATTTTGATAACATGAATATTATTTTTTGGAATTAGTACATTGAAATTATCCCACATTTAATTTTTCATAATTTTCTAAAATTGTCAACTTTTTAGGTAAAAATTAAATACGATATAAATATACAGTGTGTATTATAAAATCATGATAACCCAAAATGCTGTAATAAATACTATATATGGTATTAATGAGAAAATATATGTTTTACCTTTAACATAATTTTATTTTAAGATATTTTATTAATCATATAAATAATTCTTTAATCTTCCAAGACCTGTAATATAATTTAATATTTTACAATAATTTATTTATGGGCATGACTCACTTCCACATCAATAAGGGTAATGTTTTAATGTTTTCATCTCATTGAAATAAAAATTATTTAAATCCATCCCTCTCTCAAAGAAACCATATTATAAAACACATGGAATGATTTGTGGTTTTAGTTATTTTTTATATAGAATCAAAAAACAATGTTTAAAAAATAATAAATAATTCCACACTCATTTCCTATATAACCCCGCTAAATATCTCATTCATATTGTCATATAATTCTTGGAAAACGTTCTAACTCTTTTATCCCCTCTATAGGGTCCTCCAAATGTTCCTCAAGATCCCAAAAATCTCCTCTAAATCTTCTCGCAATCACTCTCTCAAGGTAAGGGACCTCTCCCCCTTCATTTCGATTCAAATATATTCTTAATTTGAGGGATTTTTCCGATTTATAATTTTTTAAATGTTATTCCATATCCCCCATAATTACCATGTGATTTTTGGAAAATTTGAGACCCCATCCACTCTCATTAATATCACCAATGATCCTTTATGTACACCTATTACCATTCCTAAATTTAGTAAGGGATCTTCCACTCACCATTTAATTAAAGCACCTATTTTATGTTATGCCTCTTAATTTATATTTGTTCATGTGGGAATATGTTTTTTAATATCCCCATTACTATCCATTTTAATTAAAAATGACATGTTTCATGACCAAACACATTTTGGTCCAACCCATGACTACCCTAACCCGCCTCCAATAGGTCATGGGCTAGTAACCAGCACTGAGTAGGCATATCCCACAAGTGTGACGCATTATCCTAAATTATATACACACTATGACACATCTTTAAGACCACACAATTTTGAAATTTAAAACAACATAAAATATACATTCATACATCTAAGATCCCACAATACAGTATGAAATTTAAAGTACTAAAAGTGAACAAGGTTCCAAATACAAGCCCATCCAAAAACTATAAATGTACAACCTTCTCCAAAGGCAAGGAATAAAACAGATTAAATCTCCAAGTAAAACACCATTATTTGTTAAGCTCCATATATGATCCAGATAATCCTTTTCCTCCCAGGACACCATCAAAAGGGTCATCATCTGCATAAGACACGACATGCATGGGAAAAACCCATGAATGGGTGAGTATAATAATACTCAATAAGACACCTCAAAATAGTAAATAGAAAGGACGATGTAAACACTTATCAATAAAATATATAATAATAAATGTATAACAAAAACAACCAGATATACTAATGAATTCCATTATTCTTCTAGGCGGTCACAACCAACTGGGAGCCACAAGATTTTACTCAAAACAACACTCATTCAGGGGGAACCCACTCCATGACCAATGATATCATTGGATATACTCAACTAATCGGTATATCTAATTGTTCCCCACAAAAATAAATTCTCAGCGGCCAAAGAAGACTCTGATACATAGATAGGGGTAACACTCAACACCGTTGGGGGACACCATAAACCCTAATATGGATCAAAGAGCTATTTAGGTGATCGTATTCCAATGATTTCCAAAACCCTACTAATATTTCCATCTATATGGAGGATCAATGACCTGATTATGGAGGAAATATTGATTCCAAAAACTCCTCCTAGGGAATATAGGATGATAAATGATCACATTCTAGTCCCATTTAGGGACACTATGACTCAATCTAAGACTCATCCTCTTAAGGGGATCACAATCTGGTGATATGGAAGTAATAATGCATTGTAACCTCAAGGGAAGGTTATTAGGGAATCAAACTATCCCTATAGTGGTTCAAACTAATTAAAAAATATCAAAAAGAACTATTGGAAGTGGTAAACCTTGTGTACTAGAGGGTACACAGTGTGTCCAACTATCCTCACGCCTCCTCGTGCGGAAGAATCTCACACATCATGTTGACTTCATATAAATGGTGTGTAGAGGAAGTAAATAGTGTCTAGAGACATAGGATATCATACTAGTGTCTCTTGGTCATGTCTGTGTACCAAGATTGTGTCTGTGTACCTCTAGTGCACACCAAGTTGTGTCTGTGTACTAGTATATGGTGTATTATATGGTCGTGTACATTTACCTGTGTTTGTGTACTCTCCATAGTACATGTTGGGTCACATATAATGGGTTACAAGACTTGTTGAATGGGTCACACGCCATGTGATCCATTATTATGGTTGAATCCCTAGTGTTGGAACTAAGGTCCGACATGGCATGTAATCCCAAAGTTTGTGTTGTGTATCTCAAGGTATTCAAGATACTTCAAGATCTCTTCTATGTCATCTTGAACATATCTAAAGCCATCTCCCTCACTGGAACATGTATATCAGGGTTTTTCTAGTCTTTTCCAATGATTATCAGTGGAAAATTGGATTCTAATGTGACCATAAAATTTATATACATGTTGTTCTTCATTTCATGACAAAGAACGCTCAAGATAAAGAATTCTGGTATACCAAACCATGGAATTCACTCCTACTTCCAATGTTTCACCACCATAATGTCGTTTTGATCCTAGATCTATGTTTTTTAATCATTAATATAATAAAAGGATTTGAAATGATTGATTGCTTAGGATATGTCGACCTTGGGCCAAAAGAATAATTCACATGGTGATCAAAGAACTGGGGGATAATAGTACAGAAAAAAATAGAGAAACAGACCTCAATTGATGTTCCATTTAATCTCGATTTCTTCCTGTGATAATCACAATGAGTAAATCAATAGTCACAATGATTTCTCCCGAAACCCATTTAATCTAACTCATACTACAAGACAATAGAACAATGGACAAATGTATTTATTGATTAATTCACATTAATTTTACAAATCAATAATGGGGAATACATCCAAACGTAAAATTCACTACCTGAATTGTGGATCAATCATTAATGAAGAATGAATGTGTTACCGTCATTGATGAGGTCCTCCCACTGCATCTGCACAACGATCTTTGATCCAATCCTGATCCATTATTATTTTCCAACAACCCTCTCCTACAATGGTTCCAAGTAATCTAATGTGTTGCAGAAATACATGAGACAAAATCCATATATTCACTCTTATAAGAGAAAAATATTTGAGGTGTTGATATAATAAAGTAAATAAAATATTTTTATTTATTTCAATAATTCAGGCTCGTGATTACTTTTTCACAAATGGTATTTTCCAACAAAGGTTATATCACACCTAATGTAAAACTCACATTCTTAACTCATCAGTTCACTCATATTTCATATATGGTCCTCCACTCAGTAGTTATTCCATTTTTTCAATAAAATTGTGTGATCACGTTGTTTAGTATGTTTAATATATTTAAAACGTTTATTTCGGGCACATTGTAACTCATAATCACATGATATCTCAACACATGGTCTAAAAAATAATCCATATAATATAAAAAATTAATACACAAATAATCCAATATGTTAAATTCTCTCCACCTTAGGGTGTTACGCCTTTAGAGACCAAAAAAAAGTCTACACAAAGAGATGTGGGTACTAAGCACAAATACGAGCCTCCCACTCCCATGTTCTCTTAAATGATTTCCATGATTCCACTGGATATGGACTAGTAGATTCAATCACCAAAAAAGTATCCTCTCCTAAAAATCCTTAAACTCTTTTGGGTACTCTGAAAAGGTAGCTCCATTTGGGATGTATATCTCTCCCCAGTCGATAACATGTGGGGATTCCTGCACATACCTCCTCATCTACAACATGTGGAAGACTTCGTGTACCCAGTTCAATGATGGTAATAGAGCTAATAGGTACATCGCCTTGCCAACTCTAAATAAACCTTGACGATATATTTATGTTAGGGCCAAATATCCTCAATCCACATTGAGGTGATACCCTACGGAACACATGGTCTACTTCTATGAACTCCAGAGGTCTTCGTCATTAGTCTACCTTAGACTTATCACATCTCAGTGAAATCTTCATCCATCCATTGATAATATTCACTATATTTTTGGTAACTCACATTAACTCTAGGACCAAGATTTCTGATTCACCTGGATTAGTCTAACAAAGCAGTGACATACGTGGTTTCCTGTTTAAATCCTCGAATGGTGTCATACCAATGGTGGAATGATAGTTGTTGTTGTATTCAATATCCACCAAGGGTAGTTTATCGTCCCATCTATGACCAAAGAACAGTATGAAATATCATAGCATGTACTCCTTGGAATGAATGGTCCTCTCTATCTGGCCATCAGTATGGTGGTGAATCATCATGCTCAATCGTAATTGAGTACCAAATTATTCATATAATCCTCTCCATAACCAGTTTATAAGGTGAGAATCATGGTTGTAAATGATCATCAAGGAAACTACATGGATTTGAACTATCTCCTACATATAGAGGTGTCTGAATCTCGCTACTAAAATCTGATTTTAAATAGCTAGAAAGTGGTCCAACTTCTTGAGTTGATCTATTATCACCTAGATGGGATTTTTCCCCCTAGATGGTCAATGTAATCCCATTATTATGTGTATATAAATTCCATCACACTTATACTCTGGAACCTCAAGGGGCTGATCCAAACCTACTAGAACTTGGTGCTCTACCTTTAATTGCTAAAATGTAAGGCATCCAGAGAAAAAATCTTCAACTACATTCATCATACATGGCCACAATAGAAAACATTGGAGGTATTGGTACATCTTTTCCACACATGGATGTACCTCCAAAGGGGTGTATTAAATTCCTACAACACCTCCTCTCATAATGCCAATGGTACTAGATTTCATCATCTTAAAAGGATAGTATGCTCCCCATCTTCATAATATTCATCAGAAGCATATCAATAGATAATTGATTATGTAAGGTCTTGGAGTCAGTATCTCCATGTTTATCATCTCTAAAATACGGAAAAAGATGTGGGTAACAACCATTGACTAAAGAATTGAAGCATTATCCATGTCCACTAAGGAGATGTTCAATGAGGCTAACTGCTCGGATGCATGAAAAAATAAAAGAGAACAAGGTCTCCAGCTGAGAGCACCTTCCACCACATTCCATTTACCATTAGTATAGAAAATCACAAAGTCATAGTCTTGGAGGATCTTTATTCATCACCTATTTCTCAAGTTAACAAACTTATTATATAAGATATACATTAGAATCTTGTGGTCAAAGCAAATGAAAAACTTCTTTCACATCAAGTAGTGTTGCCACATCTTCAAAGTGAATACTACCAATGGTAACTCATGATCATGGGTTGTGTAGTTCTTAATTAAAAATTAAAAATGGTGTTAACATTGGGAAATAACATCTTACCTCTACATCATCACACAACCAAGTCCAATCCTTAGTGCTTTATAGAATACTATGCACTTTCCACCCTCCTAGGGTAATCTCAAGATAGAAAAACTTTTCAACCTCTTTCTCAACTCCTGAAATCATGTATCGAAACTTTCCATCCCCGAGATAGAATTCAATTTCAATAAAAGGTTGTCAAAGATTCTATAAATCTAGATAAGTATGCTAAAAATCTCAGATAGTAACCTTTCAACCCAAGGAGACTCTATAGATTGATAACACTCTTTGGTGGATACCAAGAAAGAAATTCCTCAACCATTCTAGGCTCACCACAACTCCGTCCTCTAGTATGAAGTTTCATATAAGGTGGACTATTTGAATCTAAAACTATATTTTCGAGTGATTCCTATAAATCTGGTTCTCACAGAGAGTTTCCAAGGACACAGTCATGTGTATTTCGTGCTCTTCATCCTACAATGAATACACTAGGATGTCACCAATGAATACTACCGTGAACTAGTCTACGAATGGATGAAAGATCGGGTTCATGAGTCCAATTAATATTTCTATGGAATTCATCTTGCTAAACGGCATCAACAAGTACTCGTATTGACCATAACAACATTTGAATTTCATATTCGTTATATTCTCTTCCTGTACACACTACTGGTGATAGCATGATCAATGGTCAATCATTACGAACTAGCATGCCCATCTCAACTAATCAACGATTTTGTTAATCCTCGGTAGTAGATATTTATTTTTCATGGTCACCTGATTCAATCATCAGAAATCTACACATAACATCAAGCTCATGTCTCCATTCATGGAAACAAAACTGGGGCTTCCTAGGGGGAAATACTAGTCATGAAAAGACCTTCTTCCTCAATTCCTCCAAATACACCCACATATCTCAAATCTGTATGGGATCCATATTAAATTCTTATATTGATATCAATTTCATCTAGGTATGAAAGTCTATGAAGAAGTCTGTCTCTCGATGGGAAAGTAAACCCAACACATCCTCAGGGAATATTTCATCATACTCCACAATCACCATAATAAACTGGTATCCAAATGCATCTAATTCTTCTAGAGTCATGCTAGCCAACTAGTGATTAATATACTTAACTCTTCAATACCTGAGATCTTTCCACTCCTCCAAGGATTCCTTTTCCCACCAGAAATGAAAACCTCATTATGTCACTATATACACATGGCATCCTACACCTAAAATAGTCAGTATGTGTATTAATTATGGATACGTAGTCCATACATAAGATGAAATTGTAAGGACTCACTACTGTACTGAGTATATCCCATTAAAAACTCTCACCTATAAGATTCTGATTGCACTATTAGCTTAAGTGTAAAATACCTGATTCACTACCTTTTAGAGTCTCCTTTCATAAGGGTTGATCCAATGGATCAATTGGAATCTCCAAGTCTTGAACCGGTGAAGTGGAAATGAATCAATGGATAAAACATTTGTCAATATAAACTTCAACTAAATTAGAAAATACATAGATCATACCGTGTATCATCTCTAAGACCTTGGGTTTGTAGTCCTCCATATCCTGTAGTAGGGCTCGTCCCTTCCCACCAACTCCCTAAACCTATTGGGGACCACCTCGGGGTTGTGGTGAAAATAGGTCGAATGTCTGACCACCTCTTGATTCCCTATTCACCCCAATTCCATATCATAAACCACACATACTGGCTTGAGACTGCCTCTATCTCTGTCTCTATGGTCCTTCAAACACCACACAATATATTTTGTGATGGTCCAGACAATCTTGAGCAAGATATGCCCAAACATCACAGGAGAAACATTGTCTATCCCTCTGCTAATTTGGTCCACACTGAGATCCCTCCACCATTGGACCTGAGTCCTAAAATTTCATCATAAATATTTTGAAACACTTAGATCCTAGTGACTACTGCTTGCTACCTTGTTCTGGGGTGTCAGCTACTGGGTTCCCACTGTTAGCTCGCACCCAAAAAGGGTCACACAAGCAACCCTAAAAATTATGGAATGGAAAGGGATACTCATAACGCCATGATGCCCCAGAACAACACCTACTCAAAGGTTTGATCTCCAATGAACTATTAATGTAGCATATTTAATTAATAACATGATAGATTAGTAAACCTCAGTGAATAATCCACCAAATTCACATTTCTTTTTTGCATATGAAGAATATCTTTTATGCAAATTGATCACAACATGGCAAGATATAAACCTACTATAAAGATATTTTCAAATTCTATCCAAGAGAGTTATATCTCTTCATGTGAATATATCACCAATCTCCAACATCACCAAGATAAAGCATTAAGAAGACTCACCATGAGCACTTCCATCTGATCTGTCGTCATCCTTATAATGTAGAAAATATGGGTGACTACCTCTAGCTAGTCCTAAGTCACCTAGGGGTCTGGATAACCCTAAAACCTAGGAGGTATCTTCCCCAAAAACTCATTAAATGAACTATAATTATGTATATACCTAGATAATTCTACTAGCCCCATCTATTGATAAATGGGTAGTGGTATACATGGTAAACCACGAGGAGGATCTATCTTAGGTACAGGGCCATGTACCTATGCCTCATCACTAACCATATCATTCTTATGATCACATGGTGGAATATTTCATGGCTATCTAGGTGGAATAATTTTGAAATTAAAACAAGATGTATCGCATTAAAATTAGTATTTATTAGGAGATTACTAAATAAGTACATAGAAAAAAACCATTCCTATATAATGCATGTGAAAAAAAATATTCCCTATGACCAATTCTTATATGTACAAAGTCAAAATGAGGGTGATTAGAGTCTTGGTGTATGGAAATCTCAGTCACACCACCAACACAGGACTCCATACCATTAAATCTGAACTCAAAACACTAAACCATATTTCCCCAAACCTAACAGACTAACTCTATACTAAAGTAGAATGGAATTTTTTGATACAACACTATCATGACCCGACCGGATGAGGTCTGGCCTGTGAATACCCCAAGCATTCCTCCAATAGTCCATGGGAAAGAGACCATAATAGAGTATGCATATCCCACATATGGGAGGAATTATCCTAAAGTGCCAATACACATAGACAGATATCAAAGAAAAAATAAATGGTGAAATTTAAAACAAATTAAAAAATGAATGCATACATATAATATCCCACAATAGAGTGTGATAGTAAAAGTAATAAAAGTGAAAATGGGGCTAAGTACAAGCCCAACCAAAAACTATAAAAGTACAACCCAATCCAAAGGTGAGGACTAATTCAAAATGTAAGATCCCTAAAACACACCACGGTCTATCAAACTCAAACTATGCTCCACCTAATCCATATCTTCCCAGGACACCGTAAAAATGGTCTTTGTCTACATAATACACGACACATGTGGGAAAATCACATGTAGGGGTTAGTGTAATAATACTCAGTAGGACACAATTAAAACACTAAACATTATTCACCAAGTACAATTAGCTCAATACAAGATATAAAAATAATTGTATAATTGAAACACCCATATATACTTAGTAAAGACATTATGCCACCAAGTTGTTATATCCAACTGTTAGCCATAGGATTCTGCTCGAAACAACACTCTTTATAGAAGAACCCACTCTATGAGAAATGATATCTTTGGAGACAATCAAAGAATAGGTCTAGGTCATTGAGCTCCAAATAAATGAATGATTACTAGTCTTGTAATAATCTAATATATAGATAGAGGGTCAAGACTAGAACCATTGGGGGACACCATAAACCATAATCTAGATCAACCTGCTATGTATAGGATTATATGACAAAGATTCCATAAACCCTAAGGATACGTCCTGCTAGATGCATTATAAACACCCTACTTAGGGAGTTCATACTGATTAAAAAAACAATACTAAGGGAACAAATGATGATATATGATTTCACTCTGGTCTCATAGAGGGACACCACAACTCTATTTCAGACTCATCCTCTAGAGGGGATCAGAGTCCATTAATATGGATGTAATTCCACAATTTATGCTCAAGTAAAAGGACAAAGGGAAACACATGCAGCCTATACTAGTCCAAACTAAGAAAATAGAGATCCATAAGAACACTTTAAATGGGAACACATCGTGAACGAGGGGTATACAGTGTGTCTATATATCCTTGTTCCTACCCAGGTGGAATATGTTCATATGATATGTAATATCCATATACAAACTATGTAGAAGGATTACATGATGTTTAGAGATACACTGTATCCTTCCCATGTTGCTTGGTCGTGCCCATGTAATGAGGCCATATCTATGTATTGGATCATTCAAACCAAGTAATGTTTGTTTACTAGTACAAGGTGTGCCATCTAGTTGTGTACATTTACCTTTGTCTGTGTACTCTTCAATATACACACTGAGTTACATGGAATAGGTCGCACACAGTGTGAAAAGGGTAACATAATGTGTTATCCTAAACACTGTATGAAACCCTAGCACTGTAACTAGGGGCCACATGGCATGAAATCATGATGTACACGCTGTGTTTCTCACGATTTTTCAAATCCATCCAGATCTCTTCTGCGTCATCCAGCATATTTCCAGAGTTGTGGCCCTCATTAGAACTTGTTGATTGGTTTTCATCACATCATTACCAATGATGATCTATATAAAACTATATTCTAGTCCACTCAAAAATTATATCTATACATCGATCTTCATTTTACATTGAGGAACGCTAAAGAATGTAAAATTGGGTATCCAAAATAATCCAATTACTTGAAACATCCATAATTGCACCACCATCATGTCATGCTGATTCAAAATATATGATTTCAAATCATAATGCCAAGAAATTGGTGCACAATAGTCGATTGATTGGAATATATTGATCCCAGGGTCAAACAAAGAACGTATATGGTGAACAAGGAAACTGGGAAGAAAATAACAAGAACAAAATAGAGGAATAAACCTCAATATATTTTCATGTGGATCTTGCTTTGTTTCTTTTAGAATAATAATTAAGAAATCAACAATCACAACAAATTCTCCTGAAACCTAGTAATATAACCCATCCCACAAGATGGAAGAACCACATATCTTTTTGTTTGGTGATTGATTCACATTCATCATATAAAAAATGAATTAGTATCAAATAAAAACAATAGACACCCTACCTATAGTTTTGATAGATCATTGTTAAAGAATGGCGATGTCTTCATCAATGGAAATATCCTCCAAATCTGTCTACACAAAAATCGGTGATATAATCCGGATCTATTGTTGCTTTTCAAGAATACTCTCCTCTAAGGTCTCAAAGGTCTCAAAGGTTTATAATCCAATCATAAGAAAAAATCCATAGCTACTCTCTTATTGGATAAAAATAGTTACTATATTGAAATAAAAAAATAAATATATTACATTCATTTATTTCATTAATTGACGCTTGTTATAACATTTTCCCAAATGGCATGTTCCAAAAAATGTTACATTTAACCTAGGGTAAAACCATTATTATGAACTCAATGATGCCCTTAGGTTTCTGATCCAGGTCTCCACTTGGGATTTATTCCATATTTTTCAGAAATCTGTCCACACATTTTATTTAATATATTACAACCATTTATTATGGGCACAACAAGCCTTAGAATCACATGAATTATCAATAGTTGGTCTCAAAAATAATCCACATGATATGAAATAATAATAAATAGAATATCTGAGACATTAAAATGGGATACCCCTTTCACTCTTATTAACCCCTCCCATGACCCTTTATATACACATGTTACCATGATGAAATTTAGTATGGGATATTCTACTACTCATATTTATTCAAATTTCTTCACTATATTAATCCTTCTATTTCAAATTAAAAATTTTTATGCATGCTTATCTGGGTTCTTATTACATTCAATTTTATGTCCGAATAATGATATTCCCCATTCTCTCTCATCAACATATTTTATAAATTTATAATTGATGTTGTTATGCTGTAGAAATTTCACAATGATTTTCCATGCCAAAAAATTGTGTAGTGAATACTCATACCCATTTTCTATCAAGTTAATTCACATTTATGCACTTATACTTATTTAATATGATATTACATGTATTTATTAAACACTCCTTAATCTATGAGTAAATATATATAAAGAGTGATCTTGTGTTTTATGATCTATGAGGCGTAATTAAGCATGCCAATGAAATGAAAGTGATGAGTGAACCCAAAATTTAATATCACTACAATGAAGTATGTAATGTATAGTATCCTGATAATTCATGTTAGGATATAGAGTAATCTTGACTCCTTTATGGGAATTTTTCCTTCCTGATGTCTTGGTAGTTAGTGTTGACATATTTTTATGATGCATTGTTTTATGTTGCGGGTATATTTCCCATGTTTTATTTATATTATCATTCTATATCATGCATAATATTTATTTTTATGATTATTAACACTTTTATGTCCCATTTATATTCATATTTCCTAAAATTTATTACTTTCTTCATGTTATGTCACGTTTACTCCCTTACTAGGATTTATATCTGACCTTGTTCTTATATATGTCCCTAGGTTAACCCATGGAGTGCTAGGTACAAAGAAATATTATTATCATTGATTATCCAATAAAAATACATATCTTAATTACATTTAAATGGTATTAAATTTTAATTTTTGATAATATGGGCCTAAGTTAGTGGATTGTAATTTTGAACATCCATTCTTACCATTTGTGCACTTTATGCCTAATTTAGAATAATTTAGGCCCAATGATTCCTCTAATTTTAAGGATTGTAATTATAAATATTTTAATTTGATATTTTTGGAACTGTATAGAAACTTAAATATGATCATTTTTCATATAGGGATCAACAGAGGATTCATAAAGAATGATAGAGATATTTGGAAATGAATGGAATGAATTCTAGAGAAGAAAGAATGGACACCAGCCCACTAATGACAATGTGGGACCCACAATACAAACCCAATGATGCCAAAATTTCGTGGGATGCTATAAATGATATATAGGAACAAATAAGGATACATGATCCAGTGCTAATTTGGCCTACATGATAGAAATTAAGGCAGCCCAAAAAGAATATCAAAATTTGGGTCAGAATCTATGGCCCAAGATATTATCCCAATAAATCATACATAACTCCCGATTCACAACTCCAAATGGGCCCCAATTTTACTGGAGGTTAGGATATATCCGGATATCCATTTTCTTATTCTATGGATCACTCTATGTCGGCCATCTAGAAGGTCAGTTTGATGCGTCTATTCGGTAGTTGCAAGCTGGCTGCCACCTCGGGTCAAGAGTGGAAATGTCCAAGTTCCACAAGTTTTCCACCACCCTAGGCCTACCATAATCAAGTGGTATGCTTCTTACTATTGGAGTATCCACCCAAGTCTCCCAAAATTCATATTTAAGGCAGCGGTGGTGGAGTAGTTTATTATCTTTGGTGCTTGGTTTCATTGTAGTGTTATGTTGTTGCTTTGTGTTTGTAATCACATTTCTTTCTCATGTAAGTTTTCTTAATTCACCTTAGTTTCATGATAAAAGTTCTCCCTTTACTCTTATTCTGTTCTCCAACATATCACATTGATACTATTGGTTTATGTTGTGAATTTATTCACACCATACTTTGTGATATTTATCACACAATGGTGAAGTGAATGATTTTTGTTGTTGTTTTTACTTCTTTAATTCCACCCCCATAAGTCTACTTCCCGCTTCCGTTTAAGGAATGTCATCAATGGAGGGATAACTATTTTATGGGTTGATCCAATGGAGTATCTTGGGGAGGTATTGGATGTTATTTCTCACTCCATTATTGACTAATCACTTCTTTTAAATGAAATTTTTATTGGATGATTTTAAAACCTCTTCATCCTTATTGAATTTAAGGTCACACATTTCAAGATCTAATATGAACCTTTACCGTGGAGTTCTCAAATCATTGATCCTTCATGTTTATAGGTGATTAGTATTAGGGTGTGTAGTCACTAAACCTATAAGTGATTTTTATTTTTAATCTTATTAAATGAACCCATCTCATGTATAAGAAATTGAAATCATTAAAAGAGGCATTCATCCAATCCACCCATAGCGATATCCTAGGATCAACTCATTAGCTTAATTTGAATTAACATAAATATGATATAAATAAATTAAACCCATCTAAAATCAAACCAAGTTGGACACTTCATAACCAAAAGTAGTCCATAGAATGCACATGTCTGTAGGTTAATTATTAGGTCTCTAAGGATTCGACAAGCCAAGATAAACTAAAAGGACAGTTCTACCTTCATCTCTTGGGTAAATTAGAGTGTGAATCAAATTTTGAAACTATTTTCTGGGACCCAAGTAAGTAATCTCAACACCTACTCTATTCTCCCCCATTTCTTCTATTCTCACCCAAGATCTATTATCTTTTCCCTTTCTCGTTTTTTTTCTTTTGGCGCATGTCCGCCTACAATCGTGATCAATCAAACCGTCTAGTTAGGGTGGATAGTCCTGAGGTTTGAGAGTCAAGTACACCAAGGGAACTATTTACATTAGATCCTAATCGTCCTAATACTCTAGAGTCCAAAATTGATCGTATTTCAATGGAAGGTCTTCAAAGAAACCAACTCATAAACCCAGGTGGAAACCAAAATGGGAATCCAAATGAAGCAGTCCCAAACATGGGAAATGCAGTCGATCAAACCATGAATGACTACCTCACACCATCCTGGACCAATTCCCCATCATGCATTAGACACAATTACCAAGGATATTCCAACTACATCTTTAGACCCCATGTCCGAAACCACATTCCCACATTCCATGGAATGGAGTCCGAGATGCCCTATCTTCACATTAAGGAGATCGATGACATTGTAGAAGCCATGTGTCCACCACATCAACTAGAATCATCTAAGGTGAGGCTATTTCCTTTTTCTTTAAAAGATCGAGTGAAAAATTGTCTAAAAAATTTGAGAACATCATCCATTAACTCTTGGGACCAACTACACAGATAATTCTACAAAAAAATATTTTCCCCAACATAAAACAATTTCACTTAAAAAGAGCATCCAAAAATTTGTTAAAAAAGATAGAGAGTCATTCTATGAAACATGGGAGAGTTTCAAAGAAACTCTAAACATGGTTCCACACCATGGTTTTTCTATTGCTGAACAAGTGAAAATTTTCTATGAAGGGTTGGCTCTGGGGAAAAAACAATTCAACGAAATGATGTGTAATGGAACCTTTAAAGACATATCCCCAAATGATGCTTATTAGTATCTAGAAAGCCTTGCTGAACAAAACCAAACATGGGGAACTTCTGCTTATTTTGAAAAGACACAATGAACTACTAAAACTCATACACATAGAGAAGAGGAAAGCCTTAGGGCTAAACTCGCAGAACTCTCTAAGAAGGTTGAAGAGATAGACCTTAATAAATTCAATGAAATCCAAACCATAGACCCTGTTTTCACAACTTGTGACAAACATGACCATAAGACAGACAAATTGCCAACCCTTCCATCCATCAAGGATGTTATTTTATGAGAAACCCCAGAGAAACTAAATTCCTTGAACTTTCAAAATCCTCAATACCTAAACAACTTCAAACCAAGGTATAATGACCACCTAGGCTTCTGCTGGAAAGATAACCAACAACCTCGCCAACCACAAGGACAAAATCCTTACCCCCATAAAAACTACCAAACCCATAACCAGTTATAAAACCAACTTGTCCAATACCAACAGTTACCGATCTATTTTCAATAGACAATGGAACCTCCAAAATATCCCCCTCGGATAAACGAATCTTCTCAAGCACCAACCCAAACTGTTCCACCAAGCCTACTAGTAAAACTATGCAAACAAATTGGAAAAGATGAACTTGGAATTATCTTCCCTTAAAAAATAACTTCAAACCATCAAAAATGGAAAGCCAGCCATGCCTACTCAGGCGATACCATCCTCAACTTCAAGGGGAGAGTCAAGGTGCACTCAAACAACTCATAACAACTAAAGGATGTGACTATTATAAGAATTGGGAAATCAGTTGAGAAACCTAAACAAATAAGTCAGTAACCATGTGAAGCTTCAAACTCTAATGAAAATTAAATGAACCACAAGATCAAACTGAGTAAACTGAAAACAATACGAAAGAAAATACTCTTAAAATAAACCCCACAACGTGCACCATTTCCTGAATGCATGAGGGGGAAAACCAATCCTGAATAGAGTGAAACATTGAGGGAAATATTCTCACAAGTCAAGTTGAACTTCCCCCTTCTCAATGCCATCCAAACCATACCTACATACTCAAAGTAACTTAAGGACTTGTGAACTTTTAAAGTAAAATTTTTACATAAAAACCAAGTCCTTTTGGAAGATAATGTGAGTTCCACCATTCAAGGGACAATTCCTCCTAAGTTGAAAGACATGGGTTTCCCTTACATCAATGTTGAACTAGGAGAGGGAAAGTTTTGAAGGCCTTGTGTGACCTAGGTTCTAGTGTCAATCTCATCCCCTATGTTGTGTACTGCTAGTTAGGCCTAGAAGAGCTCTAAATCACATCAGTCACACTTCAACTTGATGATCATAGAATTTGGGTTCCAATAGGGATTTTAAAGGACATTCTAGTAAAGGTTGAAAACTTCATCTACCCTACTGACTTCATTATCCCTGACAACCATCCAAACGTAGAAAATAAGGAACAAACCTCAATCATCCTTGGTCTTCCTTTCCTTGCAACAATCAACTATGTTATCATAGTTCAAAATGGGAACATGACCCTCACCTTTGGAAACATGAGTCTAGACTTGAACATCTATAATGAAATATCCCAAATAGGGGATTATGAGGACATTCATGAAGTAATCATCATAGAAAGCATTGATAATGAATCCATATAACATCAAGGAATATTTGATGGTTGTTTATGTCAAGATGGGATTTATTTCCTTTGATCACATGAAGGAAGTTTATCTCCTTGGCTTGAATCATTTTCAAATTGATTTGGTGATGAATTATTAGGTCTAAGAATTAGTGAAACCTTTCATGAAACCACTTTCATAGAGACCACTCCAACTTCCTTCCCTAAATATGATCAAACAAACATTGTAGCTGAATCTTCTATATGTGGGGAATCAATATTATCTAAAACTCTAGGAAACAAAATTGATCTTGATCCAATGTCCCAATCTTCTGCTGAAATTCTGAACCAACCTGATCATGAATTGATGGAACTTCCTACTGCACTCAATTATGCCTTCCTAGGGGACAATAAATCACATACTGTTGTAATTTATTTTTCTCTTGAATCCAATCATGAGAGGATGCTTCTAGATGTCCTTAGGAAACATAAGAAAGCCATAGGTTGGACCCTGTCTGGTATTCATGGGATTATCCCACTTATTAGAACCCATAGGATTGTTCAGAAATCTGATTCAAAGCAATGTAGTCAACCGCAATGGAGACTCAATCCTAATATCATGGAAGTATAGAAAAAAGAACTTTTGAAAATTTTAAAAGTAGGTATCATCTATCCCATAGCTGAGAGTGAGTTTGTTAGCCCAATCCAAGTGCTTTCAAAAATGGATGGAATCATAGTGATAACCAATGAGGATGGAGAGATTCTTCTAACTAGGGTGTGTAGTGGATGGAGGGTCTGTATTGACTATAGGAATCTAAACTCATTCACCAAGAAGGACAATTTCCCCTTACCATTCATTGACCAAGTCCTTGAGAGAGTGGTAGGTCATGCCTTCTACTGTTTCTTAGATGGGTACGTGGGGTATAATAAATTTGAGGTCTCCATAGGGGATCAAGGGAAGACTACATTCACATGTTCATTCGGCACCTTTTTCTTTCAAACACATGCCCTTAGGTTTATGAAATGTTCCTGGATCCTTCCAGCGGTTCATGATGGGAATATTCTAAGACATGGTATGAGATTTTATAGAGGTCTTCATGAATAACTTCTCTGTGTTTGGGGATACATTTGAGGGATGTATCAGGAATGTGGAGAGATTCTTGTAAAGATGTGAAGAAAAGAATCTGGTCCTAAACTGGGAAAAATACCATTTCATGGTTAAAGACGGACTAGTTCTAGTCCATCTAGCCTCAGGTAGGGGGATTTAAGTTGATAAAGCCAAGGTTGACATCATTCTTAACCTTCAATCACCCAAAAACTGTCAAGGATGTGAGGTATTTCTTAGTACATGTTGGTTTCCATAGAAGATTCATCAAGGAATTTAGTTCAATATCTCTTCCCCTTTGTGATCTCCTAGTAACAGCTGCTCCATTTGTTTGGACAGAAAGTTGTGAGGGTTCATTCTCATCCCTCAAATCCTCTCTCACCTCTCCTCCCATTATGAAATCTCCAAATTGGAACCTTATTTTCAAACAAAAGTGTGATTCCAGTGACTTCTTTGTAGGATCTTTTTTAGGAAAACATTTTGATAAAACTCCTTAAGTAATTGCTTATGCATAAAAATCCTTAAATGATGCACAAATCAATTACACCACTACTGAAACAGAGTTAATTTCTATTATTTTTTCCTTAGAGAAGTTTAGGTATTACCTCTTAGGATCCCCCATCAATGTGTTCACTGACAATTCTTCACTAAAATACATCTTTCGAAAACATGATACTAAGGATAGACTGATTAGGTGGGTCCTTCTATTACAAGAATTTTACCTCAAAATCAAGGATAAAAAGGGCGTTGAATTTTTTTAGGTGATCACCTCTCTAGGATGGGATTCAAAAACAACTCAAATCACCTTTCTATGTGTTAGTCATTTCCCGATGAACACCTATACTCTATAAGTGACATCCCTTGGTATGCTGACATAGCCAATTTTTTAGTTACAGGAGTCATTCCAAAATTCATAGGGAATCAATCTTGAAAAAAATTTCCTTTCTGATGTTATTCACTATGTGTTTGATGTTCCATACCTCTATAAGTGCAGCCCTAACCAAGTCATAAGGGGTGTGTCCCAGAATCTGAACAAGAGTCCATCATTAAATTCTGTCATAGTGAGGCATGTGGAGGTCAATTTTACTCTAAGAAAACACCTTCTAAGATTTATAGGGTGGTATCTTTTGGCCCACCCTCTCAAGGGACTCCTACACATATTGTCAAAGAAATCCTAAGAGTCCACAATTATGTTCAATCACAAAAAGGAATCAAATTCCACTCACTCCCATCTTAGTGATTGAAATCTTTGAATGCTGGGGAATTAATTTCATGGGTCCCTTCACAAACTCTAGGGGATAAATCTATATCCTCTTAGCTATTGATTATACATCAAAATGGGTTGAACACATTCCCACCATGTCTAATAACCATCATGTTGTGATCTGATTTCTAAAATAGCACATATTTTCTCGATTTGGAATTCCTAGGGCTATAATAAGTGATCGAGGAACCCATTTCTGCAACCATCCATTCTATTCACTCATGTCTAAGTATAAGATTTCTCATAAAGGTTCCACTACATACCATCCTCAAAAAAATGTTCAAGATGAGTTAGAAAATAGGGAGATTAAGAATATTCTTGAAAAACTGTCAATCCTTATAGGAATGATTGGTCTGAAAAACTCTTGGATGCTCTTTGGGAATATCGTACAACATACCAAACCATCCTAAGAATGTCTCCATATATGTTGGTTTATGGAAAATCATTCCATTTACCTATTTAAATTGAGCATAAGTATTTTTTGGAAATTAAGAAAATAAATTTTGACCACTCATAGGCCATAACAAAAAGCAAATTAAATCTCAATAAACTTGAGGATCCAAGGATATTGGCTTATGAAAATTTAAGGATCAATAAAGCTAGAGTTCTAGCCAACCAATCTAGGAATATCAAAGTCAAAAATTTTGAACTATGAAGATCCATTCTCTTGTATAGGTCAAAACATCATTTACACTTGGGAAAGTTAAGGTCTACATGGTCAGGTCCTTTTATAGTGCATCATGTGTACCCCCATGGAGCTGTAGAGATTCAAGATCCCACTAGTGGTCACATTTTCAAGGTCAATGTTCATAAGTTAAAACCTTTCATTGAATCGTTCAATAAACATGAAATAGAGGATGAGTTAACAGATCCAACCATTAAACTAGGAGAAAATTGATATATTTAAGATCCATGTCGGGCTAACGACATTAAACAAAAGCGTTGCATGGGAGCCAACCCATGGTTTTCATGTTTCTAGTCTTTTTGGAATAATCATTATTTTTCAAATATGATTAATTAATTATTTTTATATTTAAAAACAAAAAAAACACTTTTGACCTGTTCTTCTATTATGAGTATGGATAGGTATGAAACAGGAGCACCATATTCATCTGTTTCACGTGGTGTGATCCTTGAGTAATACCAAACCCAAAAATTTAAAATGATGACTATGTATCATCAGTTCATTTTGTTCAAATGTGTTTTTAGGTTAAAATAAAAATTAAAATAATATATATATTAATAAATAAATAAAAATAAAACGTCTTAGGTTGTGGGTCAAACTCCATCACAACTGGAGAAGCCTTGGTGAATCGAACTCGGGACTGAAGGGAGATAGGGGTGCCCGCTTACCACTGTCCTATGACTTTTTGTGCTTCCTTATTCTATAATTTTTATATATATACTTATATTTTACTTTATTTATTATATATATATATATAGTATTTATTATTTATTATTTTGTTATTTTTTTCGCTAAGAAATTCTCAGAGTGACATCAAGATCAAGGGATTAAAAGGGAGCCGTAAGAATTTCAACTTCAACCACCAGGTGACTTCATTCCATGATCCTCATTTTCAATTTCCTTTTTTAACTCTCATTCTCTACCTCTACCCTTCTAAATTTTCTTTTCTTTAAACACTGGGGACAGTGTTATTTTATGTTGGGGGGAGATAAAATACAAAATGCTTTTGTGTAAAAAAAATGAATGATTTGAAAAAAATGTGTTTAAATGGAAGGAAAAATTAATTTTTCTTTGATCATGGTAAAACACATTGCACATTTTGAAACTGAATATCAAATAATTTAGCATGGCCCGATTCTGATTTTAATCCATGTATAATTTCATGAGCACAGAATTTGGAATGTGTGGCTGTCCAATGTGATATTTCATCACTTATATTTTCATCTAAATAAAAAAAGATCACAATACACGTCCTATGGATAGTGGGTTGTTAGTTTGAGTTTATCGGTTCCCACAAATAAATATCATAGGTTTGGTAATCATTTTAGTTTTAATATGAGTATTAAACAAATAAAATTAATTAAAATAATAAAAAATTTGTGCGTAGAGCAAAGAAATGACCTAATACATGGATTTTTTCCTATGGGGATTGTGACTCCATAGTTGTATGGCCCAGAGTTAGTAATTTTATCTCTATTTTTAGTGATTTTATTTTTTTATTGATTTAACTGGATATGATGCCTGAGTATATGGGTTTCACTTGGTTCCCTACGGTCCTTGAGCCTGGGAGTAATAGGCAAAGTCTCGCTATAGGGGTTGACTATTTTAGGTGTAATTTCAATTACCATGGAAAATTTGAAAAAAAACATTAAAAAAGAAATAAAAAATTTTGAATACTCATATTAATATTGAAATGCGATTCAACCTAGTGCTTCCATCATTTCCCTCTTGAAAAAAGATGAACCCCCTGTGTCTAATGCGATGCACAACACATCATCACTCTTAATTTATAATGGATGAAATATGGTGATGAATTTGAACAAAGGAATGGGATTGGGATTGGAATCTGCATATCAAAATATCTTGTATTAAAATTTTCTATTGGGTTTCATGACTGTTTGGTATAAGGGTTTTTGGTGATCATTGTGTATTAAATTTCTTTTGGAAAAGGGAATTCTAATTTCATATTGTTGAGATATATTTTTCTCGGGACTAGAAAATATCACGTTGGGGGGTGTGATTAGCCAATAAAAATACATATTTTAATTAATTTTTCGTCGTATTAAATTTTTTATTTTTGATCTTATGAGCCTGAGTTAGTGGAAATTAATTTTTAACATCCATTCTTATCATTTGTGCACTTCAGGACAAATGTACAAAAATTTAGGCCCAATGATTCATCTAATTTTAAGGTTTGTAATTATACATATTTGAATTTGATATTTTTGAAACTGTATCTACTCTTAATTATGAACATTTTTCATTGAGGTATCAATGGAGGATTCATATAGGATGATGTAGATATTTGGCGATGAAAGAAAGAATTATGGAGAAGGCAGATTGGACACCAACCCAATGATAAGAATGTAGGACCCACAATAAAAACCCAATGAAGCCTAAATTTAGTGGGATTCTTGAAGATATATATAGGAAAAAATAAGTCTTCAGAAGACAGTACTAATTTGGCTTCCATGATGGCAGTTAAGGTGGCCCAAATAGCATATCAGAATCTGGGCCAGGATATGCGGCCTAGAATATTATCCCAATAAAAAGGACATAACTCCTGATGCACAACTCTGAATGGGCCCAAATTAATAGGCGGTTATAAGACGGAAGGAACTATATTTTGTTCCTCTGTGTCTCACTATGTTTTGGCCGTCTAGAAGGTCATTTAGACGCATATGATCGGTGGTTGCAAGCTGGCTTCCACCTCAGGTCAATAGTGGAAAAGTCCATGTTTCACAAGCTTTCCAGCACCCCAGGCCTTCCATAATCTAGTGGGATGCTTTATAATATTTCAGGCTCGACCCAAGGCTCCAAAAATTCCTATTTAAGGCAGTGTTGGTGGAGAATATTATCATCTTTGGTGCTTGGTTTCATTGTAGTGTTATGCTTTCACTTTGTGTTTGTAATCGCATTTCTTTGTCATGTAAGTTGTTCAATTCACCTTAGTTTCTTAATAAAAGTTCTTCCATTACTCTTAATATGTTTTTCTACATATCACTTTGATACCATTGGTTCAAGGTGTGAATTTATTCACACCATACTTTGTGATATTTATTACACAATGGTGGAGTGATCAATTTTTTGTTTTTGTTTTTACTTCTTCAATTCCACCATCGTAAGTCTACTTGCTGCTTCCATTGAAGACATGTCATCAATGGAGGGATAAATATTTTATGGGTTGATTCAAGGGGTAGAAAGGGGTTATATTGGATGTTATTTATCACTTCATTAATGAATAATCACTTCTTTTAAAGGATATTTTTATTTGATGATTTTAAAACATCTTCATCCTTATTGAATTTAAGGTCACACATTTCAAGTGCTAACAGGAACCTTTACCTTGGAGTGCTCAAAACATTTATTCATCATGTGTATAGGTGATTAGTATTAGGGTGTATAGTCATTAAATAAGTAAGGGATGATTTTTTATTCTTCTTAAATGAACACATCTCAAATATAAGAAATTGAAATCATTAAAAAATGAATTCATCCCATCCACCCCGTGTGATAACCTACTATCAACTCAATAACTTAATTTTAATTAACTTAAATATGTTAGTGATACTTTAATTCCATCTAAAATCAACCAATGTTGGCCACTTTTTAGAAAAAAATAGTCTATTGAATGTACGTGTTTATAGTTTACTTCTTAGGTCTCTGAGGATTCGACAACCCAAGATAAACTACAAGGACCATTCTACCTTCATCTCTTGGGTAAATTTGAGCGTCAATAAATCATATTAAATCATTTTTCAACAAAGATGATTTATTCCTTATTTTATATTATTGTGTAATATACCTAATTCTCAAAGACACTGGACTTATTAATATTTCAGGTTGTATTCTGTGTAATTTTATATATTCAATCCTGAATTAATGTGTAATAAAGTGCAGGGTTGTCATTATTGGTATCAAAGGAAAAGTTTAGTTATTTTTAGGATTATGATTATAAACCTCTAGTGAATGGATTTGGGATATGAATATGTATAAGAAAACATCAATTAATTTTTTTAAGTATAGAGTAACTGGTTTATCAAGAAAATACATCTCTATTTGGATACTACTAGTGGATGTAGATCTAACAAAAATGTATAGTTGGGAAAACCCTATAAACATTGTGTTAAGATAGAATCGACCGAGAACCGGTGCACGACAATGGGTCTTGCTACACAACTAGTTTGGCACTCCCAGGGGATATGCTTTGGTAAATCAATAAGCTCGTTATAAATAAATATTAATTGAATAAAAATATCTATAAGAATATATGATAGACAATATATCATTGATAACATAGATTTAATCCATGAAATTCATATGTTACGGAATATGAGTAATTTATATGTTTCATCTTAAATTTCATTAGATTCTGGATTATGAGTTTAATATTTTAAAAATAATCATCCTCAATTTTTCCTTTATTCTAGTTCCATAATAGTAAAAAAGATTCATCATGAGTACTCTTCATTTGGTTAAAATATGACATTGTAGAGGAAATTGATTAAATAATGAAATTATAGTTATCAATAATGTATATTTCATTATTTCTTTAGTCTATATGAAAATGGAAATCCTCACCTCTAGGAAAATTATATTAAAATGTAAATTTTGTCATATTATTATCTTTTTTTTAAATCAATGTCTCTTCACCAATAATAGGTTTATGGTTTTTTGGTTACTAACTTTCTCCTAACCACGTTTTTAATCACACTCAATTATTTAAATAGTGATATTTTTCACTTACATAACTATGTTTTCACTTCTAACTAATGTTCTCCTACTATGAAACCTAGTTATATGATGAACATAATACTTCTTTTTGTCCCTTTTCAAGGGGATGTTTTATTAATACTTTCTATGACGTGGGTTTAAAAAAAATATATTTGTATGTGTGAAAACAACTACTACCGAGATCATGTTTAAATTATGAGGAATAAATTTATTAAAAGGGAAAAAATGTAACGCCCTGAGTTTTAAAAAGAGAAAAGTATGTTTGATAGAATATATGATATGTAACACTGAACACAAAAAAATAATTATTATTTAAATATGGCCATTTTAAACATTCATTAAATTTTTGGATATGAGTGTAATTAACCCATTATGAAATATATATATATATATACTAAATATGTTGATAAATACTTAGTAAATAAAAAATCAATTTTGGATAATGTCTTTCTGTTCTTCAAAACAAGTCTTCTTCAAAAAGGATTTTTTATTTTCTCTTATAAAAAAATATAAAAATTATTTTTTAGGCCACTTAGAAAATTTATTTGATAAAAAATTCAATTTTTTGTATCAGTATTTCCAAATTAATTGATGGTAAAAATTAGCAATTTTTTTGAAAATATAGAATGTTTAGTGAATAGTGAAAATATAATTTTTATGTAAAATTTTCATTTCTTCTGATTAATTAGTAAATTTAAATGTTCAATTTTTATTTTAATTTTATTTAAAGGTATCATAAATATTATTTATTTATATATATTTGAATTATGTACATTCAAATCATCTTTATATAAGATTTTATTATAAGTCTATTTTTAGGTTGTATAACTCATTTTCTTGAAATTGTTTTTAAAGTTATTCTAGTTACCCAATATAATTAATGAAAATAACCACTAATAATAAATGATTTATATAAATTTTTTAAATTAAATGACTATATTTTTGAAATAAAATTTATATAAATTTGATTATTAGTAATTGAATTATAGTAAACTCATATTTATGTTAAAAATGAATCTTTCAGAAAAATAAATTCCTTCATGGTTGTAGGTTTTATGTTAAATTAACTTGTTACAAATTAGTAAATTGATTTTGTTAAAATGGATTCAATTTTTTATATCATAGAAGTTAATATTATGTAATAAGGTCAAATTAATTGTCGAATTGTATAAATAGTAATTATAGTAAATATTAATTACCGTTGTAAAAGGAAACTAGGTTAATTAATGGTAAACATAATTTTACAAAGGGTAGAAACAAAGTAACCCTAATAATATGCCTGAATATATTTTATAGGGTAATTAATATATTTTCATTTTACAATTTTTACCGTATAAATTATTTTTTATTTTGATACAATAAAACAAAAATTATATTTTTGGGTAATATTCAAACTCTATTGAGGAATTTATTTTTAAAAATTAATAAATGTTTTAAATATATAATATTTTATTAAATTATTATTATTATTATATAATTTTTTAAATATAATTGGAAATATAATTTTTATAAAGTAAAATATAATTTTTATAAGGGTTCCAAAATGATTATTGCCAAAAAATAGAACAATTCTCAATAAATGTATATTATGATTTTAAAAGTGAAAATGCATATATTTAGTAAGGGATCCTTCATTTCTCATTTTTATTCAAGTTTCTTCATTTTATAAAACTTGATATTTCCCATTAATATATTTTGATGTGTTTTAACATGTTAATATTAATGTCCATTTTATTTTCAAATGATGAGATACCCCTTTATCTCTCATTAACCCATTGAATAAATATTTATGTGACGTTGTTCTGCTGCTGAAATTTCCCCATGATTTTCCATGCCAAGAAATTGTGTAGTGAATACTCATACCCATTTACCATCAATGTTGTTCACCTTTTTGAAAATATATTTTAGGATTGGGGACTAACATGTATATTTTCTAAATTCCCTAATCATGGAAGAAATAGTAGTGAAAATTGGTTCCATGATTTATGATCTACGTGGGACACTTGAGTTTGATAATGAAATGGATGTGACAGATGCACCCAGAATTATAAGAAATTCAATGAATTAATAATGTTTAGTCTCATGTGAGGTTATGTTTGGAAAGGGACTAAACCATATTCCTTTATGATACTTTTTCCATCATCATGTCTTGATAGTTTTCCTTTACCTAGGTTTGTGATGTAGTGTTTTAATGTGTTTCCACATTTACCATGTTTCCTTTATTTTATCACTATATATCACACCTATTTGATCAAGTTTATGAATAAGACACATTTAATTTCCCATTGATATGACTATTCTCTAACAGGTATTAATTTATTAATATTATTCGATGATTATTCCCTTACTGGTATTTATATCTAACATTTTTATTAGGTACTTCCCCAGGTTATCCGATCCAGGGTTATGTATAAAGGAATATTATGATCATGTCAAATCATTTTTCAATAAATATGATTTATTCGATGTTTTAAGTTGTAATTTAATATACCTAATTACAAAATGAACTATAAATATTGATCTCTTGAGTTGTATTATGTGTAATTTTGTGAAATAATTAATGAATTAATTTATAATAAATATCATGGTTGTTATAGAAATACATCCTAAGAATAATTTTGAAGCAAACCAAAAAAAGTTGTCTGAAGATGAGGTAACGTCCCTAACCAAGTGTTTTATTTTTTTTACTTCCAAAAACACCATCAATTATTACTAATAAATGATGTCATAATTACCTTAGTATCTTCTATATAATATTATGTTATTATGTTAATATCAAAATCTATATCTCTATCCTCTTATATATAATGGGATAATAAATCATTATTCATGTGTAAGGTGGACAACCATCTCGTGAACTGTTGTTATTCATTTTTCATCACCACCTTTCATGGATAAATATAATGATGATTTTAATATTTATATATGATATTTGAATTATAAATATGGATTTATACTATCACACATATATTCTTACCTTCTAAAGCTTTAGAAACCAAATATGACATTCGTGTGTGTGCCTGACTACCGCCTCACGAATCTATGTGATTTTTTTTCATTTTTATTTTACATGGATATTAATTATGATTGATTGAAAAAATATATATTATAATTTTAAAATAATTATTCCTTTATAATTAATATATCACCAACACCTTCTGACTTTATATTATGTGGGGGATACGGTAACATTGTTAATGTGTACAGTGGAAATAACCTTATAAAGCACTATGATTCATTTTTACTAGTGCATTGTATTGAAGGTAATAAGGGTAAATTTAATGAATATATGTGATATATATATAATATAAAAAATATTCTATAAAGTTAATATATTATTTAACTTTATTTCTTTCAATATTTTGAAAAAATTTAAACATAATTCATGCCTATGTAAAGCCAACCATCTACATGAACCGTGTATTTAATTTTCTATATCTAACTTTTATGGATTACTATAAATAAATTTATAATGAATATATATGGTATTTGTATAATTAATAACATAATTGTATGATGTAAAAATTTAATTTTTAATAAAATTTTATAAGTAAGTAATATATGGTATGATATACGTCATTATGGTCCTTAATTATATTTATAATAGACTTATATTAAATATTCATGGGGATCAAATCATTAAAAATGATGTCAAGACTTAAGGTAAGAGATTTCTCTCACAAGTTTTTCATATGTGAGACACATTCCTTATTCAGCACCAATATCTTATATAAATTGTATATAATTATCATGAATTAATTTTAGGTTGATTCTCATGAATTTGTTTTGGATTTACATAACCATTTTATGATCTATCTTTATTAAGGTATACGGTTTAAAAGTTACCAATGTGGTTAGGATTTTCTAATACAATCTCATCGTTTATCAAGATTTTATAGGTTTATATTTCCATTGATGAAATTATATGATCTATCTTTAAATAAAATCATTAATTTTATTCTTCTATGGTTATTTTTTAGCAATAAAACTAACCAAATTAACCCATATTTGGTTTCTTACCTTATTGTGTCATAATAAGCTACAAGGAATTGCATCTCGAGGGACTGAATAGTTTAGAAGCATTGGTAAACTAAATAATTACGTGATTCCAATATTACATTTCAAAGGAATAATTACAATATAATTTTTTTCAAAATAACATTCTTTAATCTAGAATATCATTTCATATCAATAATATTACACACCACGGATTCTAGATAAATGAAACCAAATAAGGGTGATGTCAATTGCTCAATAGGGGTTCCGAAAAGTTTAAGGTGTCTTTAATCAATAAACAAAATAATTGTGGAAAGGTCTATATATGAACAGACATTCCATTTAATAATATTTACTAGAATAAATCATATAAAAAGGTAAATAACTTAAAACCCATGTAAATTAATCAATATACTGAGAGTTAAATGCATCCTGATATAATATCAATATAAAAATATCTTTGATTATAAGATAATAAATAGTCATTATGAAAAGGTAACTAACTGAAAACACATTACATTTAGTCAATAAAATTAAAATAAAATTCATCTGGAAATAATATCATTGAACTAATACCATGGATAATAATAAAATAATTATTAATGAAAGAAATGTATAATTAGTATATGTTATGTTCTTAGGCACATGATACGTCTACTAACAAATCCCTTAAAAATAATATTTAATGAAAAAGGGTAGTTATAAACAAGAAACCCATTTAATCAAGGGTAGAAAATTTGTTCATCTAATGAGACTACTGATGCATCAAGGGTCTATCTATGATGAGGCCCCATCCATATTTTCATGTCCAAACTATTCCTCATATACCAAATAATCTATTTTATTCATGAATAATATGACATACTATTAAATATCTATATTGAATAAAGAAAATTTATTATCAATGTGTCTCCAATCATTCAAAAAACATTCATAAGTAAAAAAATTGTATGTTTAAATGAAATAAAATTCATGAAATATGAATATACATGATAAATATTATTAATATAGTTGAAATTTAATATCTAATGATCACATAAAAGTGAACATTTCAACAGAAAGTAAATGAGTACAAAAATGGATCACAGAAGTGAATTTCAATACAATCCTTGGTTGAAATAATAATAAATCAACTATAGTAAGAATAATTATAGTATTAATACAACATATTCTCAATAAATTATATGTAATATAAAGTTTTGTTGTCAAGGATGAAAAAATACCATAAAAATGTCTAAAAAAAATTGATGAAAATATATTTTTCATCTTGAAAATCAGATTCTAAAATGAAAAGTTCACAAAAAAAAAATTAAAAATATTTTCCATTAAAATTGACCTTTTAATCATATGAATTATTCTTTCAAATATTTAGTGGTCGTAATGTTAAGTAATTTTTTTCTTGTATTATATGTTAAAACAAATATTTATTTCACTTTTTTAGTAAAATCCAAATGTGAATTATTTGGAAAATTAATTAAATAGTCCTTTGAAAACATATTTAAAAAAAATATGGGTAAAATTTCATTAAACAAATAATTTTTTTTAATTTTATAAAACATTTTAAAACAATTTTTTAAAGGTATTTTTATGAAAAATTATTTTCAACTGAATAGAGAAATAAAGTCGTATTTTCTTAAAAATATTTTATGAAAATGTTTAAATACCAAAGAGTCAAAAATGGAGCTATTATTTAAAATAACATTAATTATTATGTAATAATTTTATTCCATGTAAAAGGTACATTATGTACACTATATAAGATAAATTTTTTCCATAACATTTCAATATCCCTCAAAGAAGTAAATTTGAGACGAATTCCATTACCTTGAGTCTGACTCGTCATGGTGGTTAATTATCATCCAGATTAGTAAAATTATTTTAACTAATTACTTATAAATATAATTATTTAGTTTTATTATTATTTTTATTTAAATTATTATAATTTTATATATAATAACTTAATCAATTAATTTTAATGCGGGTGTCTTGGAGATATTTGACTTAACTGTCAAAATGACTCTCATAGGGTCACTATTAGTCAATGAGGTAATTATTTAATCATTTCTAGAATAATAATAAAGAAATACTTATATTATTTATACATAAATTATTATTATATGATAAATAATGAATGATATTTTTTATAAATGAACTACAATATGATCATAGAGACTGTAGGTTGTATGTATACATGAGTAACATTTCTATTTTTCAACGATCACTATGGAGAGAAGGTATGAAATATGTTATCCTTATATAATGATCATATTATCATAAATAAAATATTATTTCATTAAATTTACTTATATATATAATTCATGTATAGTGGGGATGAAGAGAGAGTCACATCACTTCATAAAGGAATTAGTCCACACATACATGAACAACCTTACTATACTTCCGTGAGTGAAAAGGGGTGAAATAAAATGATATATCATATTTTTATAATGATATATATATATGGTGAATATAATAATTATTTCATTTATATTAACTATATTCATCAAATTTTTCCTTATTTCCTTCCATATAAAGATTTAGTAAAAAATTAATCACATTGCTTCATGAGGTGGTAGTCTACAACACACAAGATCGACGTTGTAATATCCCCTACATAATGGAAATTAAAAAATAATATATAATATATTCACCCATGGGTATGATAATATTATAAATATAATATATATATTTTGGATCTATCATTATACCCAATTGTGAGAGGTATTGATGGAAACTGTGTCACATCAGTTTGTGAGGAGATAGTTTTACGTACACACGAGCGATGTTATCATTTCCCATTTGGGTGAAGAAGAGATGGATAAAGTTTATTTATATTAAAAAAATATAACATCATTTTATAATAGATACTATTTTTATTATATAATCATAAAATAATAATATTGGAAGGAGTTGGAAGATTAAAAAAATAAAAAACACATAGTTTGTAATTTTACCTCTTCTTAGACCACCTCTTTATGATTTTACCTCAAGTATTCAAATAATAGATTTATTACCAAAAAGGATTCCAAGATTATGGGGTATAATTTTTAAATTGATCTATTCTGGGCTTTTTAGAACTTAAATCATGTGAAGGTGTGCAGAAAATATGAGAGAGGGTGTCATTTTACAAGTTAGGTGTGTGGCACACTTGTAATTTTGATAATAAATATTTACCCATGTCATCACATTCCACAAAGGTAAAAAAATAGGGTATTATAAATATTAAGATATTATATGTTCCAAATATGTCCATCAAATATATTTTAAAAATAAAATATGTCATTTTAACCCTTATATGTTCAGTTAGACAGAGTGTAAACCCATTTTAGCTTGACCGTGTTATTTTTCTTATTTTTTCATTGTTCATTATCATTAAAATTTATGTTTCAATTATTTGAAATAATATTTTTTTTAACCCAAAATATGGAATAAATTTTACTGTATTAATTTTACATATGTGGAAAAGAAAAATTTTAATCAAAATTCACACACATGATGAGAAATTGAGGTTTTATGAATAGAGTTATCATATGTATGGAAGTTTTTAATATCAAAACTCAAAATGAAATTGGTTAAACTGAACTATTTTAAATATATCATAATATAAATGAACTAATTTAACATTAAAATCAATTTATAATATAATTTTACTTTAAAAATAATTTTAAAAAGGTAGTTTTCAATAAAAATCTATATTTTCACTATTCATTGAAAAATGAAACATTTTATAAAAAACTAAAAAAAATTAGATAAGATAATTTTGATTAAAAGTTTCAATAATTTGATTAAATTTAAAAATTAAGGTTTATAAATTTGCTGAATTTTTTTTTAAATTATGATCATAGAGTGACACTAAACTATCCTTTAAAAAACATAATGTTTTTCAAAAAACATTTCGTTTCCTTTTAAATGATTCGTATTTTATTTTTAATCAATATATAACCATATTTTTCATTATTAATTTGTGACTAATCATACCCCATAAATTTAATGACTATTTTATAATGGTATACTATATTATGTTTCATTTAGACTCATGGTTGTGTGTTTCGCAAGCTACTGGAGTGAATAAATTTGAATAGTTATGTTTTTTGGGTTGTTTAAGCATGTTGTTAGATATCTTATATGATATCAAATACAATTTTCTTCAATTATAATTTTCGTTTGTTGAATGACATCCTCCTTAAATAAATTTCTTCCTTGAAATTTTATCCTTCACTTAGAAATTATGGGTTTGATTTTTGAGAAAAATCTTTTTTTAAAACCCATATCATAAAAAGGTTTAATAAATTAACCCCTAAATAAGATAGAAAGGGAAGTAAAAAAAGGTCATATGGAATAAAAATTAACTAGGTTTATTTGAAGGAAACAATTAGTGGAATGCTAAGATATGGACATGGAACAAAAGTGTAAATGAATATAGAATATTATAGAAATAATTGATCATAAGAAACTAAACTATCAACAAAAAATTAAGGACCTAAAATACATAAATATGTGATGATTTTAAATACCACTTGATTCAACAGTTATGAAGGTGACTTGATAAAAAAATTAAATATCAATTTTCTAAATTTATGTAATTATATTACTGTCTATGAACATAAATATATATACATAATTAATATATTTTAATTTGATAAGAACAATTTCATCCTTTGGTTATGCATTGATCAGTTTCTAATTCATCGTTAAGTACAAGAAACGAATATCTAAAAATGAATTTTGTATTACTTATATAAGAAAATTCACATTTAATAGATCATAATATCCACAAAAGATTGAAAACCTTTCCATATGTCACTAACTATTTTCCAAATGAAATATGGCCAGAAAATGTTATCCACTATAATAAATAAGTATCTAAACCAAAAAGGTTACACAGCTAGTTCATCATGATTATTTATCTATCAAATATTTTAATTAAAAACAGTCCAATACTAAATATAAAGTCATACAATGTAGTTTTGTGGATAAATCTTTATCATCCTTCAATTGTGTGTTTAATCCCCACGTCCTTCCCAAGATGTAACTAGTTCTCCATTTTCAAAAAAATATTGAAATCCTTCCTATATCATTCTAAAATTATGATGAAAAATTATTAATTCAATATCAAAGATAATATAAACCTAAAATGTTACCAATAACATTAATCTCATGTACAAAATATAAGTAAATTATTCTTTGAATAACTCTACCATATACTAAACCAATAGATTGTATTAACAATTTTTTTTCCAAAAACACACTTAATAAAATTAGACTCTCATCACATAAAACCTGGAAAGGTGTGTTTACGACTATGAAATATAGATTATTCTTAAACTAATAACCCATGATGGTATCAAACACTCTTTTATTAATGTATATATATAAATATATATGTTTTTGAAATTATAAGAAATCCTTATATGATTCATAATTCTTAAAACCAAAATACTATTGTTAAAAAAAATTCTACAATTAGATTCTTGAATCCCAATACATAAATACTTCATCCATTTTACTTCATCATAGGTCCTTACTTGGCCTAGGGGTTAAACTTTATAAGGGGGAATATACTCGGATGATACCCAAGTGCTCTATATTTAATAAAAGAAACTACTAATGAATCCCTAGGGTTAAATTTATTTCTGTCCATATTTATCTTCATTTTTCCACGATAATACATTTCATTAACCCTTATTTTTCACATATAAAATATTTTCCCATTCCATTTACACACCTTATTTTAAATATAAGACACATTAGGTTTAACATAGGGCATAAATTGTCAGAATATTTTCAATTCCTTTATAATTGTTTATAAATAAAATGTTAATTTTCAAAAGAATATCCCCTACGAGTGTCAAACTAAGTGCATAGTAAGGCCTATTATCATGTACCAGGTATTTCTCAATTCGTGGATGGTGTGATTATTTCAAATTTATTACCCATAGGTACATTTGTAATATAACCACATCCACTTGTATCATCAATACATGGATGTATTTCTAGAAAAAACCACTTAGTCGCTAACTTAAAATATCATTAGGATTTTATCCTACACTTATCCTCAAGTTATATCATGTTGTTATGGTCCTCATTATATGTTTTCCTTGATCTAGTTCCCATGGTTTCTACTAAATATCCTTTGATACCAACTATAATAATCCTGACCTCTGTAAACCAAAGGTGGTTTCTTACTTTTTTACATTTTATTAAACATAAAATTAATCACATCCTGATTAACAGAATAGTTTATTAGTTATGGTAAAATAGATAAATACATGATTTCCATATTGCATTTCAAATAAAATTACAACCAATTTTTATTTCTACAATAACAATATTACCTCTATAATAGCATTGTATATGAATTATAATACACTTTATAGATTCATGTAAAAGAAACAAAATAATGGTGTTGTTAAATTCTCATTAATGGTTAAGTATAGTGAAAGCTATATTGAATCAATAAGAATAATATACATTAAATGGTAAATAACGTAACACACATTAAAATTAAATAATGTTTATAACATAATCATTTTGGGAACATAAATAACTGAAAAAATTTCATTTAATAAACTAAATATTAATAAAATTAATCCAAATATACTATTATTGAAAAAATATCAATGATAATATAATAATAAATAATCAATATGGAAGTGAAAATAAATCAAAATGCGTGTGATTTAGTAAATAAAATGAGAAGAAAATACATTATGGTGTTATATCTTTGTAGAAATATCATGGATAATAATAGATGAATTCTAAATTAATAAACAACTAATTATTTGATGTGATGATCTTAGTAACAATATACCTCTACTATAAAATCTATTCATAAGACTGTTTAAAAATAATGTGTAGGTATACAAAAAAATCGCATTTAATAAAGTCTAGAAAATTAATTTTTCTCTTGAGACTACCAATTCATTGAGGGATGTCATAACAAGGCTCACCCATGTCTATATGTCCAAATAATTCCTCATATATCAAATATTTAATTTAATTCACGAAAAATATTATTTATTATGAAATATATGCATTAAATAAAGAATGCATATTACTTATATTTCCCCAAATAATAAAACAACCTTAAATTTAAATCATAATTAGTATAAATGAGATAAATTTTAATAAAAATTTATATCCCTAATAAATAATATGGGTGTTTAGGGCAAATTTAATGTCCAATGATCACTTGAAGGTGAATATTTCAAGGGAAAGTTAATCATTACAAAAACGAATTAAGTAATTGAATGTAAATAATATACTTGTTCAAAATAATCATAAATAATATAGAGTAAGGATAAGTATTGTATGAATAAAACATATCCACAATAGAGTATATGAAAAATTAATTTTTTTTGTCATTGGAAATTAGAAATACCCTAAAAATATATTTGAAAACAATCTTCAGGAAAATATCTTAATTATTTTGAAAATAAAATTTTAAAAATAAGTTATAAAATTATTTTTAAAATATATTTATTTCATAATAACCATTGAAAAATATAATGTATGATATAATATTTTTATGGGTCATCAAGGTAAGAAATTTTTTTATATGTTGTACATGTCAAAATAATGATTCTTTTCACTTTTTTGAAAAAAATCCAAATGGGAATTTTTTTTGAAAACATTATGAATATTAATTTATAAAATTAATAAAAATAAAACATGTATTAAAATATCATTAATAAATAATTTGAATAATATTAAAAAAAATTTGAACAAATTTTACAAAAACGTGGATTTTGATGGAAAATGATTTATTATTGAAAAGGGAAATAAAATTTGATTTTCATAAAAACATTTTCTCAAAAATTTTAAGTTACATAAAGTGTAAAAATGGTACTATTAATTAAAAAATAAAAATGAATAATTATATAAAAATAAAATTAAAGTTGATTATTATAAATTCATAAAATAATTTCCCTCAATGTAAATTCATTTTTAAACAATCTCGATTAAAATGAGATTCTGAAATAAAACATTATAAATATATAAACGTTAATGTGAAGACTAATAGGTGAATCAATTAGGAATATAAATTTTCAATCCACATAAAAAAATTTATATAAGAGAAATATATTCAAACTTATTTACACGCATAATCATTGATTGTAAAATACAGTGAAGAAGTAATATAATCTAATGAGAAGAAATTGAGTTATGAAATTCTTTACTACATGGTTAATTTTACATTAAAATAGATTTTGTTTATTTACTTAAAATTGAATAATAAAATACCATGAATTTTTAATTAATAACTATATTACTTGTCGAAGTGGATGTTTGTAAACCATGTAAATGAAATTAGGTGCATAACAATTCAATATTCCTCAAGGAAGAAAAATAAATACGTAGTCTTGTACCTTGAGTCGTACTCATCAAGTGAATTCTCTATCTTCCTAGATGGTAAACATATGTTTATCATTTATTTTCTTAATAAAACGTTTCATGTTTGTAATTCCATTTATTTCACTAATTACCATGTTATATGAAATTACTTAATGAATTTTGTTTACATTGCGTGTTTCAGTGATATTTGATTTATGTGTCAAAAATGCCTTCAGTGGGATTACAATTGGTAAAAGTGGTAATTGTTTCAATATATATATATACTAATAATTATTAAAAACTTATCATATTTATATATTAACTATACACTTAATACCATTAATTAACATAATTTTGGGAAATGAAGTACATTGTGATCCTGGAGACAGTAGGTTGTACGTATGCATGAGTAACATTTTTATTTTACAACTATAATTATGGAAAATAGGTAAGTAATATTTTATATTTTCATAATGATAATAAAATAATAAATATTATATTATGTATTTAAATATACTTATTTATATAATTCATGTGGTGTGGTGATTAAAAGAGAGTCACATCGCTTCGTGATGGAGGTAATCCACATATACATGAATGATGTTTTCATATTTCAATGTGTTAAAATAGAAGAAAAAAATTATATATTATATTTTAATAATAATAAATATTTAATTAATATAATATTATGTCATTAATGTCACATATATTCATTAAAATTATCTTTATTACCTTACATGTAAATAATTAATGACAGACGAATCAAATCACTTCGAGAGGTGGTAGTCTGTCGTACACATGAGTGACAATATTGTATATTCTATAGAATGGAAAGTAAAAAAAGTTATATTTGATATAATGAATCTAAAGGTATAACTATTTTATAAATATCATATATAAACTTATGTTACATTATCATACCCAATCGTGAGTGGTGTTTATGGAAAATGTATCACATTGGTTTGTGAGGTGGTAGCCCATCGTACAAACGAGCTGCATTATCGTTTCCCAATTGATGGAAATGGAGATGGATTAAGGTCATCCCCATAACATAATAAAATCTAAGTATATTGGAGATAATTTTTATATTATATAAGTATAAATTATGAAAATTTAAAGGAGTTGGATGAAGAAATGAGATAAAACCCCACCTTTATGAATTTTATATCGCCTTAAACTATGACTTTAGGATTATACAAAAATTATTAATTGAATCGATTTAAAAAAACAAGGATTCTAGGATGAGTGCATAAATTTTTTTATGGTATTAAGGAATTTATTTTCTAATCCAAAATGGTTTTATAGTGTGAATAATAATGAAGATTTGGTTTCCTTTAATAAGTGTGGTTAGTGGTACACATGGAATTTTTGAAATGAAAAAGGTGTAGCGCCGATTTTCAACTTGAAAGAGGGTAAAAAATAGATTATCATAAATAATTTTAAATTATATGGTATAAATAAATCTATAAAATATATTTTAAAAAATATTTTAGGTCATTATAATTCTTACAATTTTAGTTTAACACCTTGGTAGACCCATTTTTAACTTAACCATGGAATTTAATATCTTACAATTTTCATTATCAATTATAGTCAAAATTTATGTTGAATTTATTGTAAAATATAATTTATTATGATTACAAATATGGAATCCATTTTCAAAAAATTAAATTAGAATAATTGGAAAATTCTAAATTTAAAAAAACACGTATACGTGATGAGAACGTGGGTTTTCAGGAAAGAAGTTATCATAAGTATGGATGGTTTTAATATCAAAATTAAATATGAAATTATTTCTAATAACATAAATTATAGTAAATATAATATAATTTATCTAATATTTAAAACCAATTTAAAATATAATTTGGCATTATAAATAATTTAAATTAAAAGGTATTTTTCAATAAAATTATGTATTTTTCAATATTCATAAGAAAATGACACATTTCAGAAAAAAACCCAAATATTCATGCTAATATAATTTGGATATAATTATTTAAAAATTTAATTTAAATTTATCAAATATTATTTCTAATATTAGAAGAAATTAATTTCTAATTATTTTTACAAAGAGCGACTAAATCGCCTTTTAGAAAAAATTGAGTTTATTAGAAAACATTTCTTTTCTTTAAATGATGATTGTTTTATTTATAAAAAATAGATAACCATAAATTGAATGATTTAGTTAGTATTATTTATAACATCTAATTTAATGGCTAGTATTTTATTTTATACTATATTTTGGTTCATTTAACCTTTGTGTTGTATGTTACTGAAGATATTGTAGAGATTGAATTTAAAGAAATAAATTTAATGGGTTTATTAAGTATGATGTTGTGTGTTTCATATAATATAGAATAAAATTTTCATATTTTAGTGTTTTGGAGTGTTCTATTCATAATAATACATGATTTACCTTCATTTTCCTCTAATTATGTACTCAGTATTTCAAAATAACTTTTTAAAAGAAAATGACTTTATCTCTTTGGTCAAAAAACATTTTCTTCCAAAATAAGTTTTTCAAAAATGATTTCTAAAATGATTATTAATTTTTCTAAATGATTATTTCAATATAATTTTACACATTTTTTACTTTTTAAAACATGTTTTTATGGAATATTTATGTCTGCTTCCAAACAATTTCCATTTGGTTTTTATTGAAAATTTAAAAGGATTCTTTGTTCTAACATGTACGAAATGAATGAAATTTATCCCATCATTACCAATAATTTTTTTTAATATTTAATTATTTACTTCGATGTCTATTTTCAATGAAATGGATATCCAAAAAAGTTTTTATGTCTTCTTTTTAAAATATATTTGAAAATAATTTTTACTTTCTTCAAGAAATGTTTTAAATGATTTTAAACCTTTTTTATAATGGCTATTTTAAAAGAAAAGTATTTTGATATTATTTTATGTTTCTAATAGTTTTATATAAGGTGTAATGGTTATTTCACTAAATAAACGTTTGAAATGATTTTGAAATCTTCCTTTATTATTTTCTATGATTTGTTTTATTAAAAAATATTGTAAATTTTTTAGGTTTTAAAAAGTTGCATTCAAATTGGAAGGTTATTTTCATCACGAAATGTTTTAAATGAATATCAATACACCTTTATCATTTTCCATGTTTATTTAAAAATATAATAAATTTTTAAAAATAATCTTCTGAAATTTTTTTTCTAATAATAATAGATATTTTCCTCAAAAAATGTTCCACATGTTCTTTAAAAATAATTTTCAATATATAATGAAATCCTTTGATGTTATTTATCTAATTATTTTATTTTTATGATCAAATTATTTTTATGAAACCCAATTATCTTATACGAGTTATACAATGATAAAATTATTATGAAACATGTTTCTTTTTTCCACAGGTTATGTTTTGATTAAATGATGAAATGATATTTAATCATATTTTTGTTCTATAGTATATTTAATAATGGAATTCTTATGAAGCCCATTTCTTTTAAGGGGTTATGATGTAATGAATGTTTTATGATATTGTGAAACAAATAGTTATTATTTTAATTATGTGATGGATGGGACCTATATCTCTCTTAAATGCATCGGGTAAATCTTTATATATCATGAGATAAAGAGGAATGGAATTTGGAGTGATCCTGATTTTATAAGGGGCTTCTTCCACTATGATAGTCCTTGGAGAGAACCTTGACTACTATGATGGTTGGGAGAGTGAACCCATTTCACTATGATAGGGTTGGTAATGACCCTTCACAAATAAGAAAAATATTTTCTATTCTTATGTGTATGACACAAAACTAAGCATTTTTTCAATATTATGTTCTCATGGATCATATGCATTGATTATATTACAATTCATCTCTAATGAAATGAAATTACTTATTCCATGACTCATGTTATGATCTATGGTATTTAGGTTTTGATTTTAAACTGTTATTCTCATGGTATAATATCATTATGATCGTGATATATTGATATATCCCTTTTAAACTTTACTGAGAGTTTGCACACAACCTTTATTATGTATAGTTTAACATGGTTTTGATGAAAGGTGATATGTATGATATGTATAATAAGGGTGATATTGATTAATTTTATAGTATGAGATAATATATCTCACTTATAGACCAATAAATTACATGCCCAACTTTCCAAAGTTAGTTTTCCTAAAAGATTATTGTGTGAATTTGTTATGTTATGTACGGAATATTTATCAATTAAGATGAAATAATTAAGTATTATATGTTTGGGTATCTATTTTTTAAATCTGAGTAAGATTTAGTAAACCTTTGAAAAATAGGTTTTGAAATATTATGTGAGTTCCCTCGGGATATCTCTATGGATATGACTAGGAATATTTCCCTGTATAAGTATAAGCATAATTCAAAGTATAGAAAAATATATTGGAATATTGGTAAGTTTTCATTGAGTGGTTTCCATGAAATTGAAACATTTCCTAGATACTACAAGTGGAAATGGTTTTAGAACAGATGTACAATTGGGTAAAAAACCTAAAAAGGGGGAATTTAGTAGGACTCAATCATCACATAGTGCATGAAAATGAACCTTGAGGTGCACCGAGTTTGACACACCGAAGGGATATTTATTGTTAATTCATTAACTTTATACAAACTATCAAAAAGGATTTAAATAATGACTATGAATTACATATGATAAGAATAAGGTGTCATTAATTGAAAATCAGGATTAATGATTTAGAAAACATATTTATTTTTTATGATTATATTGATTCCCACTATAATTATTATTTTTGACACTATTATTTTTGAATTTAGTCAATGGTTTGATCCATATGGAACTGAGTTAATGGAAAATTTGATTGATGATGTGTTAATGATAATCCACATACGATAGTGACTGGAGTGAAGTAAATTGTGAATATAAATAATAAGTTTTCATGATATATGATTACCAAAATATAAATTAGAAAAATCCGGGACGGACCAAATAAAATAACGATATAGATCATAGAGAGTTTGAGGGTGGAAATAGAACTCCTTGAACCTGTGCTTCCAGATTTAGGGTTAAAACATTCTATGTAATTTAATTTATAAATGATAACTGAAAATTACACAGTCCATTTATACAATTGAAAACATTTTCTATTATAGGTTCTTAAAAATTATTAAAGAAACTCAATTTCTCAGTGTTTGAAAAAACAATAAAAACCATTTAACCGTTTAATTTTATTCACACTCTATAATACCTTATACATAGATTCCCATTTAAGAACATATATTATACCTATGAAAATTATTTTCAAATAAGGGATGAGCATAAAATTTCCCAATATGGGTTTAAAAACATGTGAAAACCTTTCAAAAAAACTCTTTTAAAAATTATTTTAAAATAATTTCTATAAAATATAAATATTTGATATATATATATATCATTCACTAATACTTATTCTTAGCATTAACTTCAAAAAATAGTATATTTAAAATAAATTTATTTATCCTTTGTAATAATTTTGGAAAATAATTATTTTTATGGATTATATTGATATTGGGAATATCCGATGACAAACCATATGGCCACAAAAAAATTATCACCAGTGGAAAAACATTCTGTGAGGTCGTGGTTTCACTCCATATTCCTCATTCTCCTGCTCAATACCCAAGTGACAAATTTAATTTTTTAGAAAACATTTCATGATTTTTCTTTTCTCAATATCAATCCATTAAAACATTTGAATACTTAAATAAATTATTTTCATAGAAGAAAATAATTTTATATTTCAATAAATCACTATTTCAAAGAAAAATTAGGAGAACCCCATACATTACAAAACATTAAAAGTTTTATAATATGCTAAGGAAAATATATAATAATCAAATTCATTAACTCTTCATTAATTTTATTAAATAATTTGATAAAATCATAATAAATGTTTTTTTAAATTGAATGGAATGATATGCATGGGATTGTATAGAGAATGTACAAAGCTATGTGAATATGAATGTTCCATTATTTCAATTCCCATGAAATGTAAACTTTTATACATACGCTTTAATATTCCATGCTTAAATGAATGATAAAATTTCTATTAAAAATAACACTTATTCATAAAATTGTAATAATATTAGTAAAATTAATTAATTCTCTTATAAAGAAAATATTACATCCAATTTGACATGCTAATTTTATTTTTAAAATTAAAATATTTTAAAACATAAAAAAATAATTAAATAAAATATAGTCAACTCAACAAAATATATATTTTTTATTTAAAATAATAATTTTATAAAACATAAAACCATATTTTTCACCTATAAAATTAATTTTGTAATATATTTGAATCCATATAATATTATATTTTTAAATCCCTTGCACATAAAAGAAAATAACCATTAAAAAACTATAAATCAATGAAATAAATGTTTTGAAAAACAATTTTTTCATTACAGATAATTTATAACACAAAATTAAAATATAAATAAATAACGACCCCCTAAAAAATTGATGAATATTTTTCTTAGATTCATTCAATTTTTCTATATATCTTTCTATCCCTCATGGAAATACAAAAAAAATGGGATTCACATATGTCCTTTCAATATAAAATATTTTGCACACACTTGCACTAAAAAACAATACCATTCGAAGGAAAAATGCTCAGATAGTCTCTACGCACTCCCCTACTTATGTACATGGGAAGAATAAATTATCTATATATTTTATTTAAACTTCTTTATTTATTTCATTTTCATACAATTTGGGACCCTATTTTATATATTTAAGCATTTGATCAGCAGTCTGATAAGAATATAAAAAGAGGATCTTAATTTGATCTAAAATATGAATAAATGATCAGAGAGACAACTCTTGAATGCAAAATGGGAATAAAAATTTAGCGTATTCGATGAATAGTATTAAATTTTATTTGTTGGCGAATGATACAATAATGAAAATAATCCATAAAGATATCGAAAGAAGTAAAAAACCCAAATCATAGATGAATTCAGTAAATCATCTAGGGATCCATTAAATATAAAATGATTAAAGGATGAAATCTCAATCGGAAATAGGACTACTGATAAAGATAAAAGAATAAAAAATAGTATAATGACATCAAATGATGATTGAAGATAAATACGAATGGACTAGTATGACTAAAAGGGAAAACTGAAGAAGAATACCCTCATATCATGAAAAAAAGTTTTTACTAGTCAACAAATAATTCAACAGATATATCTTGTTATGATTTCTATAGCTAAAAAATCCACAAACACTTACTTATAAATCTATAAAACATGAAGAGATCTGCAAAGCTGAAAGTCATTTTCCCTATAAATCCTATTTGAAACCACTATGTGGCTTAGATCTGGCTTTCCAAATCCATTACCAGGGATGGAACCTCACCTGAAACTCCCAAAGAATCCATCGCTCGGCTCCATAATGCCCGGTCTTCTTGTATTTAACTCAACCCAAAGATGAAACCCTTTATCAAGATCAATCCTATGTCCCTAAAATACATCATTTCTTGTCATGGTCTTGACCATGGACTCTACTCTTCCCAATGACTCGAGCCACTACTCAGGCTTCCCCTGAGAAAAAAACCCCTATCCGTGTATCTTGATATCTCAATTCTCATTATTTTTTATATTTTTTATCACTTCTTTTCATTTTTTTAATTCATATTCATAACTCGGATATAATAATACCTATATAGATATAAGAGTATATATTATAAGTTTATAAAACAATTAATATTTATTATTTATCTATATTTTATAAAAATAAATTAACAATTTTCATAATTCAATAATAATAATAAAACACTTATAATTCTAATTTCATATATATATATATATATATATTCATAATTTATATTTCTTTCATATTCATATTTTTAAATTTAGAAACTTTTATAAAAATTAATATTTTTTTAGTTCTAAATTTTACACAATATTCATAATTTTCAAAATATATATTGATTAATTTTTACATTATTTAAAATTATATAATATATATAATCTAAATAATTTTATTTATTTATATTTTCCTACTTTCATTAATTTGATATATTTAAATTATATAATGTTATTATTTTTAATGTGATTCATAAATATTATTAGTGTGACATGTAATTCAAATTAATTATTTATAATTAATTTTTAAAATTTTGATTCGTTATAAAAAATGATCAAATAAATATATTTATAATGAAAAATTATTTTAAAAAAATAAAACCACTTATATTAAAATACTATTAAAAATTTAAAATATTAATTTAATTTTTAATCCTATTTCTTGTAAATATTAATATAAGATATGAAAATTATAAATTTTATAAAGCATAATTGATAAGATAATTTAAAACATTTCTATATAATTTTAAATATTAAACTCAACTGATAAATCGAATTATTTTTTGATTATCAATTAATCGATTTAATAAAATATTTATAAAAAGAAAAATAAGCTTATAATTTATCATATTTTAAATTCTCCCCCAAAAAACGAATTTCATCCATAAAATTCATTCTTCGAACATAAGAAAATTTTGAATTCCAATCTTCAAAATGAGAAAAAACTAACACTTTTGAGGGTGCATAATTATCTACTAAAAATTCAATCTTGAAAAAGAAATCCATCAATATTCAATGCCTAATCTCCAAAATTTTCTAGTGTGTTCCACCAATACCAATTAAACTCGATGACCTTGTACTTCTGCATTCAGTGATAAGATATACTATGTAATTTATTTTAAAAAAAATTAAAATTACATTGTACACTTATTCAATAAAGGACTCTTTTTAGTCTAGTTTTTAGAGAATTAGACAAATTATACAACATATTTGAGTTTTAAAAAAATTAAAACAACTGAAACATTTAAATTGTTTTGAGTTTACTAACTCTTTATGTATTGATGTCCATATATGAACTTATAGAATACTAGTGAAAAATATATAAACAAGGGATGAGTATAAAGTTACCTAGTATGGGTTTTAAAATGATTTAAAACTCTTTATAAACACTGCTAAAAATTATTTTAAAATAATTTATATAAAATATAAATATTTGTTACAAATATAAACCATTAAAATTACTTATTCTGAAAATTCATTCAAAAAATAGCTCATTGAAAAATGTTAGATTCCACATTTTAAAATCAATTTTGAAAATAATAATTTCTTTATGGATTTTCTTGATAATGGGAAATTTTTTTAAAAACAAATGGCCATAAGAAATTTCACCAGTGGAATAATGTTTTGTGAGGTCATGGGGTCACTCCCCATTTCTCATTCTCTCGCCTGATATCCATGTTCTAGATTAAATATTTAATAAAACATTTCATGATTTTCCTTTCTCAATCTAAATCCATCAAAACATTTTAATACAAACATAAATTATTTTAATGATAGAAAATAATTTTAAATTTTGATAAATCACTTTTCAATATATTTTTTAGGATAAACTCATAAATTAAAAAAATTTAAGAACATTTTAATAATAATATTTAAAAATTATATAATAAAAAAATCATTCAAATAATTTCAAACTTCATTAATTTTATTAAATACATTGATAAACTCACAATAAATTTTATTTAAATTGCACAAAATGATATTAATTATATGATTTAGAGAATGGCCATACCTATATGCAAATTGGAATTTTATATGTTGAATTCCCATGAAATGAAAATTTATGACATGCAATATAATATTTTGGGATAAAAGGATAGATATGGATTATTTTGAAAATAACACGTATTCATAAAATCGATTTTTTTTTATATTAGTAAAATGAATTATTTCATCTATTCATAAAATATTACTTCTAATTTGACAAATATATTTTTCTCATGAAAATTAAAATATTTGAAAAAATAAAAAAAATTAATCAACTCCATAAAATATATAATTTTATTTAAAATAAGAACGTTGTTAAACATATAAACATATTAATTTTATATATAATTAATTTTATTAAATATTTGAACCCATCTGAAATCATATTTTTTAGAAATCCCTTGAACATAAAATAAATAAAACATTTCAAAACATAAATTTGAAGTAATAAATGTTTTAAAATATAATTTTTCCCGTTAAAAATAATTTCAGACATAAAATTCAAATATAAATTAACAAAAACCCCTTACATATTTATTTTCATAAACATCTTCATGGATTCATTCAATTTTTTATATCTCTCATGGGTTATCAGACAAAAACAAAATAAAGGGAAGCAGCTATGGCATTACAATATGGAATTCACTATCAACACTAACACTCAACAACAAAATACGAGTAAAAGGACAGATGCTCATCGAGTCTCTCAGAAGTCCCCTACATATATACTCAACAGGACTAAATTATGTTTATATTTTATTTCAACAAGGAATTATATTTGAATATCAAGCATGTTCGGAAATTCATTTTTATATTTAAACATTTGATTAACTATATGATAATAAGAGATAGAAGAGGATCTCGATATGATCTGAAATTGAAATAAAATATCATTGAGACATTAGTTAAAAGAAACAGGGGAATAAAAATTCAATTTATATTATCAATAGTAATAATTTAATTTTTTTGAAAATTGATACAAGAATTAATATAAACCTTAAAGATATAAAAAGGTAGAAAAAAACCAAATCATTGATGAATTCAATTAATCATCAATCGATCTATTAAATATAAATTGATCAAATGAAGAAATATTGTTTGGAAATATGGCTAATGATAAATATGGAGGAAGAAAAATATAGTATAATGATAATGGATTGAAATGGAAGATAAAAACAAACAGTCTACTCAGAAAAAATGGATTTTCGAACAAGAAAAGTTGTGTATCAAGACAATTTTTTATTTAATATAAAACAAATGATTCAAGGGATAGATCTTTCAAGGATTCAGATATCTAAATACAAAACAACAAACCGCTACTTTCATATTGGTAAAATGTGAATAGATCTCCGATGATGATAGTCATTGTCCACCCAAATCCCATTTGAAACCTCCATGTGGTTTAGATCTAGCCATCTAAAGCCTTTACAGGCAATTGAACCTCACTCAAAAATCCTAAATAAGCCATTGCTTGTCTCCACATTACTCAGCCTTCTTGGATTTGACTCCACCTAAAGATGAAACACTTAACCGAGCTTGATACTAACTCCTTTAATGATATCATCACTTCACCTAGAATCGACCTTGGCCTCCAATCCTTCGGATGACTCAATCCGCTACTCGGGATTCCCCTTATAAAAAGAGTCTCTTATCCTTGTATCTTGATTTCTCAATTCTTAATGTTAATTAATTATTATTTTTATCATAGTTTTATATTATTCTAACATTTTTTATTCATTTTTTTAAATTCATATTCATAATTCGGATATAATAATACTTATATATTTATAATAATTTTTTTATAAGTATATAAAACAATTAAGAGCTATTATTTGATTATGTTTTATTAAAACAAATTTAAAAAATACATAATTTATTATTAATAATAATAATACTCAAATAATTATAAATATATATATACATAATTTATATTCATTTAATATTAATATTTTTAGAAATAATAATTATTATCATAATTAATATATTTGTAGTTCTAAATTAAATATAATAGGCATTATTTTCAAAATTTATATTTCTTCATTTTATATTATTTGAAATTAAAAAATATACAAATCTTTACAATTTAATTTATTTATATTTTCAGAATTTTATTTATTCCATAAATTTTACATTATATTTCATTATTATTTTTATCAATATTCCTAAATTTTATTAGTATAACATGAAATTAACGGTAATTATTTATAATAATTTTATAAAATTTTGATTTTTTAAACAAAAAATTCAAATAAATCAAGTTAGAATAAACTATTATTTTAAATAAAATAAAACCAAATTTATTAAAACGATAATTATAATTTAAAATATTAATTTAAAATTATATATTAATTCTTGAAAATAATACTATAGGATACTAAAACTATCAACTTCATAAAAGAATAATTGATGAGATTATTTAAAACCATACTTTTTAATTTTCAATATTCAACTCAACTAATAAATCAATGTTTGTTTTGATTATAAATTAATCAATATAATTAAATATTTACAGAAAAAATATTATTATAATTTATAGGATATTATATTCTCCCACCTTAAATGAATTCTGCCCTCAAAATTCATTTATCAGACTTAATAGAATTCTAAATTATCGACATCAAAATTAATAAAAACTAAAACATCCGAGGAAACAAAATATTCTAAAAAAAATTCTATCATTTAATCATTTTTCCAAAAAATAAAATTCCAAATATCCAAATTTCCTTATACCATTCCAATGATACAAGTTATAATACAGTGAACTTTTGCTTCCATATTCATTGCTAAAACATACTATGTAAATTTTTTTATAAAACATAACTGAAAATTACACAGTCCATTTATACAATTGAAGACCTTTTCAATCTAGGTTCTATAGAATTAGACAAACCATACAATTCATCATATTTTAAATAGAAAATTAAAATAATTGAAACATTTAATTTCATTCATGTTTTCAAAGACCTTAAGCATAGATTTCCATCATGTAACTTCTATTATAAATGTGAAAAATATTTTTAAACATGGGATGAGCATAAAATTTCATTTTAAGTGTTTTAAAACCCGTGAAACCTCTTATAAATACTCTATTAAAAATTCTATAAAAATAAATTATATCAAAAATAAATATTTGATATATATATATAAACCCTCAAAAATGAATATTTTAAAAATTAACTTCAAAAAATTGTTCATTGAAAACACTTGGATTTCCCATCTAAATTAAAAAGAATACTTTCTTTATGGATTATCTTGATACTGGTTAGATCATATGAAAACCACATGGCCACAAGAAATATCCCCATTAGAATGAATTTTTGTGAGGTCATTGGTTCACTCTCCATCTTCATTCTACCCCCTAATACCGAAGTGTTGAATTTAATTTTTATGAAAACATTTGAAGATTTCCCTTTCTCAATCTCAAATCATTAAAACATTTGAAACCTTACATAAATTATTTTAATAAAAGAAAAAAATGATAAATAACTATTTCAGAAAAAATTTAGATAGAACCCATATAATAAAAAAATAATTAAAATTTTTATAATAAAGGTAAGAAATTATATAAATAAAAAATTCATTCAAATAAATTCACAATTCATTAATTTCATTAAATACTTTGAGAAACTCATAATAAATATTTTATTAAATTCCATGTAATGATGTGCATGAGATGATATAGAACATAGTCATACCTCAATTCAAATGAAACTTAAATAATTTCAATTCCTGTGAAATAAAATTTTATGACATATGCTTTAATATTCCTTTCTAAAATGAAAAATATAATATCATAAAAAAAATTTCCAAAAATATCCATATTATTAATAATATTAGTAAAATCTATTTTTTCTCTTATATATGAAATATTACTTCAAATTTGATAAGTTAGTTTTTTTATTAAAATTAAAATATTTGAAAACATAAAATAAATGTTTAAATGAAAAATAATCAACTCTGTAAAATATTTATATTTCTTATTTAAAATAAGAATTTTATAAAATAGAAATCCATATTAATTATTTATAAAATTAAATTTAATATATATTTGAAACCATATAAAATCATATATATATTTTAAAATACTTTGCAAGTGAAAGAATTAAACCGTTAGAAAACCACAATTTAATAAAATAAATTATTTGAAATAATGTATTTTTCTTACAAATAATTTCAAACATTAAATTAAAATATAAATAAATAATAACCCTGTACAAATTTATTTATAGAATCTTCTTCTTGAATTCATTCAAATTTTCTCTATATATCATTTTCTCTCAAGAAAAAACAAAAAAAGTGAAGCAGATATGACATTCCAATAGAATCTTCATTGCACAAACCAACACTCCAAAAAACAATACTACCAAGAGGAAAGATGCTCGGCTAGTCTCTCTAGACTCCCCTACGTATATACTTAGTAGGACTAAATTATGTTTATATTTGATTTAAAATTGTGAATAAATTTAATTGTTGTGCATGTTGGGACACTGATTTACATATTTAAATATTTGACTGAACGTATGGAAAAAAACACAAAATAAGATCTTGATTTGATCTGAAATTGAAATAAATTATTAAAGAGACATCAATTTAAAGAAACATGGGAAAACAATTTATTGTATCCGATGAATGGAAATAATATAAATTTCTTGACATGTGATACAAGCATTAAATTCAATGACAAATTCTTCTAAAGGGAGAAAAAAATAGATCATTGATAAACTCAATGAACTATCCATGGATCTGTTAAATATAAAATAAACAAGGGAATAAATCTAAATTGAAAAATGATTGTAGATGAAGATTAATGAATAAAATAATGTACAACAACAATGGATGGCGATTGAAGATAAAAAATAATGGAATACGGTGAATAAAAGGGACGACAAAAGAAGAAAAATTCTATATCATGGAAAATGGGTATATAATAGACAATAATGGATTTAAGATATAGATCTTATAAGGATTAAGATAGCTAAAAAACAACAAATAATTACATGAAGATCTATAAAATAAGAATAGATATGTGAAGCTGATAGTTGTTTCCCCACAAATCTCATTAGAAACCTCCATAGAGCTCAGATCTGTCTATTACAATCCTTTACGAGTGATCAAAATTCACTCAAAAATCCTGAAGAATCCATTACTTGGCTCCAAACCACTTGGCCTTCTTGGATTTTAATCATCACAAAGATGAAACCTTCAAAAAAGCCTGATCTAATCCCCATCAAAGCCATCTTTTCTCGGTACAGTCTTAACCTTGGCCTCAAATCCTCTCGAAGACTCGATCCACTCCTCATTTTACCCCTCAAAAATAATCCTTTATCCTCATACCTCAATTCTTTAATTCTTCTTATCATTTTTTTTATTTTTATATTAATTTTATTTTATTATTGATTCTTCTCATTTATTTTTTTTATTATTCATATTCATTATTCAGATATAACAATACTTATATTATTATAAGAATTATGTTAACAAGTTCATAAAACAATTAATAGCTATTTTTTTTTATATTTAATAAAAATAAATTAAAAAATTTCATAATTAAATAATAATAATAATACTCTTGTAATTTAAATTTCACATATATATACATATAATCTTAATTTATATTACATTAATATTCTTATTTTTTGATTTAATAATATTTATCATAAATAATATATTTCTAGCTATAAATTTTATATAATAGGTAAAATTTTAAAAAGACATATTTCTTCATTTTACATTATATAAAATTAGATAATATACATATCTTTATAATTTTATTTATTTATATTATCATAATTTTTTTATTTCATATATCGAAATAATATTAAATTATTATTTTTATCAGTATTCTTAAATATTATTATTATAACATGTAATTCAAAAAAATATTTATAATAATTTTAAAAAATATTTATTTTTTATATAAAAATAATCAAATAAATCAATTTTTAATAAAATTTTATTTTAAAAAAATAGAAATAAATTTATAAAAAATAATATTCATTTAATATTAAAATTCATTTCTTGAAAATTATAACATAATATATGAAAACCATAAATTTCAAAAAATCATAATTGATGAGATAGTTTAAAACATTAATATATAATTATAGATATTCATTTTAACTAATAAATCGTAGTTTTTTTATTATAAATTGATCTATTTAATAAAATACTTATAAAAATAAAAATAATCTTATAATTTATGGGGTGATACATACCCCCACCCACTCATAAATTAATTGTGCACCCGTAATTCATTTTTTATACATAATCTAATTTTGAATTTCCCTCTTCAGAATTCGAAAAAACTAAAACTTCTGGGAGAAAGTAATTATATATATGATATTTTTTTCACATAAATTTTTTTCCCTAAAAGAAAAAACATAATCTCAAAAATTTTCTAGACCATTCCTATGATACCAATTTTAATGGCCCAAACAAGATCATCTAGATTCAGTGCTAACAATTACTCTGTAATTTTTGTTTATAAAATATAACTGAAAAATAAATTGTTCATTAATAATATTGAGGACCTTTTCAGATCTAGGTTCAAGAGAATTATAAAAACTATACAATTTCTCAGAGGTTATACAAATATAAAAAAATTAAAACATTTAATTTTCATCATGTACACTAACTCTTTAAGAGCATATGTCTATCTAAGAATATATAAGGTAACTGTAGAAAAAAATAAGGGATGAGCATAAAATTACCAAGTAAGAGTTTTAAAATAAGATAAAAACATTCATAAAAACTATTTTAAAATTTATTTCCAAATAATTTATATCAAATATAAATATAATATATATATATATATAGTACATTCAAAAATAATTTATTTTTAAAATTCACTTCAAAAAATAGTTCAATTAGAAAACATGAATTTATCCTCTCAAAATCATTTTTAAAAATAATACATTCTTTATAGATTATATTGATATATAGAAGATCCTATGAAAAACCATATGGTCACAAAAAAATATCATCGTTGGAAAAGCGTTATGTGAGGTAATGGGTTCACTCCCCAGTCCTCATTCTCCTACTTGATACCCAAGTTCCAGGTTCAATTTTTAAGATAGAATTTGATGATTTTGCTTTCTCAATATTAGTCTATTAAATCATTTGAATGCATCCATAATTGTTTTTTATAAAAGAAAATATTTTCTTATTTTCATTAATCAATTTTTTAAAAACATTTTAAGATAATCCAATACATTAATGAAATTCATAAAATGTTTCATGATAATCATAGGAAATTATATAACAAAAAATTTCATTCAAATACTTTCACACTTCATTAATTTCATTAAATAATTTGATAAACACATAATAAATTATTTAATAAATTTCTTGGAATGATATGCATTAGATGATATAGAGCAAGGTCATACCTATATGAAAATGAAACATCTATAATTGCAATTCCGCTAAAATGAATATTTATGAAATAAAATTTAATATTCCATCCTTAAATAAACGATAAAATTTATTTTGAAAATAACACTTATTCATAAAATTAAAATATTAACAATATTATTCTTAAATTCAATTTTTTCTCATATAGAAATAATATTAGTTCCAATTTGACAATATAATTTGATTGTGAAAATTAAAATATTTGAAAAAATAAAATACTAATTTTTAAAAAAATAATCAACTCCAAAAAATATATATATTTATTATCTAAAATAATAATTTAATATTACATAAAACCATATTAATTTTCTATAAAATTATTTTTATTCAATATTTGAATAATATAAATCCATATTTTTGAAGTCTCTTTCACGTAAAATAAATAAAACATTAAAAATATATAATTTAAAGAAATAAATGTTTTCAAAAATAATGTATCCCATATGAAATTTTTTTAAAAAAATTAAAATATAAATAAATAACAACTCCTTACAGATTTATTTTCATAAACTTCTTCTTGAATTAATTTAATTTTTCTATATCTATCGATGTCTCTTGTAAAGTAACAAAATGAAGGGATGCAGTTATGGCCTTCTAATAGAAATTCACCATACACACTTACACTCAAGAAAATAACAAGAGGAAAAGGATTTATGCTCAGACAGTCTCTCTGAACTCCTATAATTATATACTCAGAAATGCTAAATTATGTTAATATTTTATTTCCACATGAGAACAGATTTTATTTCAATATAATTTGGGACATTGATTGATATATTTATATATTTGATTGATCTTATAATAAGAATAAACCAAATTAGGTGTTTATTAGATATTAAATTGAAATAAATTATAAGAGAGGCATCGGTTGAAAGCAATAAGGGAAGAAAATATTATTTTGTGCGATGAATCAATATAATTTAATTTTTTGGACAAATGATACTGGAATTAAATCAACTGTACAGATTTTGGAATGGAGAAAAAACCATATCATTGATGAATTCAATAAATCATCCACATATCTATTAAATATAAAATTATCAATGTAAGAATTCTCAATCCGAAATAGGAAAATAGATAAATATAGATAAAAAATACAGTATAACAACAACGGATGAAAATTGAATATAAAAATTAATGGACTGATGTGGCTAAAAGGGGTAGATGAAGAAGAAAATCCTCTATTAGTTATAATATGTATTTAATAGAAAACAAATGATTCAAGAGATATATATTTTATGGATTCTAATAGAAACAAATGAAACAAAGAATCCTACTTGCATATCTCTAAAATGTGAAGAGATATACAAAGTCGATAGTCGTTTTCCCTCTAAATATCATTTGAAACCTCTAAACATCTCAGATCTAAACCATTCAGATCCTTTACTAGGGATCTAACCACACTTGAAACTATCAAAGAATCCATCCCTCAACTCCAAAGTTTTCTACCTTCAAGGTTTAACTCTTCTTGATGATGAAACCCTCAACCAAGCTTGGTCTGAATTTCTGTGAAGCTATCTTCACTCATCTTGGCCTTGACCATGGCCTAGACTCCTCTTGATGACTCTGTCCGTTTCTCTGGCTTCTCAGAAGAAAACATACCCTTATCCTAATATCTTGATTTCACAATTCTTTATTATTATTTTATTATTTATTTTTATCTTCATTTTATTTTATCTTCACTTCATTTTATTGTTTTTTTAAAATTCATATTCACAATTCTGATATAAAAATAAAAATATTATTACAATAATTTTTTATAGGTTTATAAAAAATAGTTATTATTTACTTATATTTCATTAAGATAAATTGAAAATATTCATAATTCAATAATAATAATAATACTCTTATAAATATAATTTCATATAAATCTATAGTCATAATTTATATTTTTTTAATATTTATATTTTTAGATTTAATAATTTTTATCATAATTAATATATTTATAGTTCTAAATTTTATATAATAGGAATAATTTTTATAAGATATTTTTCATCATATTACATTACTTAAAATTAGATAATATACATATCTTCATAATTTAATTCATCTATATTTTTATAATTCATTTATTTCTTATATTTCAATTATATTACGTTATTATAGTCATCATTATTGTTAAATTTATTTAATATAACATGTAATTAAATATAATAATTTTATAATTTTTTTATTTTTTATAAAAAATAATCGTATAGATCTATTTATAATAGAATTTTATTTTTAAACAAATAAAACCACATTTATAAAAAAAATATTCATAATTTAAAATATTAATTTAATATTAAATCTTATTTCATGAAAATAATTAAAAAATATATGAAAACTATAAATTTCATAAAAAGAATATTTGGTTAGATAATTTAAAAAAATACTATATAATATTAAATATACAACTCAACTATTAAGTCAAAGTTTATTTTTATTACAAATTAATCAACTTAAAAAAATATTTATAAAAATAAAGATATTCCTATAATTTAAAGGTGTTTCAGGAAATCATAAAGAAAAGAATATTTAGTTCCCTGTGTGCAAAGAATGTGGGAAGAATCATTCGAGGGAATGTCCCAAAGGAATGGGATGATGTTTTATCTACAATGAAAAGGAGGAAAGAATTAGATATTTTTAAGGAAAAATGAAAATTTTAGTTAACATAATGGTTGAGTACAATGGTTTACCTAAGGGATCATCAATGTTTTAATTTCATAAATTTAAAAGAATGTGAACTATAAAAATCAATGACCATGTGGGAAAGTTGAAGAATATAATCAACAAGGTCGTACATGTAACAATTTTATTGGTGATTATGAGGGTTCTAAAAATGTCATTACAAATGATGGAAGTGTTAAGGAATAAGGCGATGAAGCTTGGTTAATGGTTGAAGAATGTAGAAGAATTATTGAAGTTTTTATGTGTTAGAAATCAAGAACTATGAGGTATATAATGAATGTTATTTATATGATTTTAATTATGGATTTAAAAGAATATGTAGACTAGTTCTTATGAAAAAGAAATGTTATTTAATATCATGTTGTTAGTTTATAGAAAAAAGTGGTTAAGTTATGATTGCCCTTAATTTATTAATGATATTGAGATATTGATTTTGGGATAAAGAGATGATTGATTTGAATGACGTAAATTTGATAGCATTGATGACATTGGAACTGATTAATGTTTTTGGACAATTTTTTTTATGTTATCTTAGATTCAATTTATATAATTATTAGACTTGTGGAATATATTTAATATCTATGATTTTATTTAAAAAATTATAATGTATGTATGATTTCCTTATGGTTTTACTGTAATTTTGGTTATTTACAGGTTTCAAGAAAATATATGATCAATCTATTCAAATATTTGGTATGTGACATTAATGTCTACAACATTTTGTTTTTTGTTATTAATGATAAGTTGATTTTGGAGATCTAGTGACCTTCCTTATTAATTTTTTGGATTTCAATTTTCATCATAAATGGAGGAGCCTTAAGGTTAACTATTTATAAAAGGGATTACATTGAATTTTATATTTAAATGGGTAACCTATTCTAACAGTTTTATTTTTTTATAATAAATAGATAAATAAGGAATTAATTATCATTCTGTTATTGATATTATGATCCACTAGTGCTTTGGTAATTTAATAAATCACGTCTAAAATTAATATGTGGATATTGATCAAAGATCAACAAAATAATGATATTGTTCATTTTAAATGGAATGAAATCAATAAGTTATATATGTGCAATTAAATTTCACAACTTTCATAAAAGGATCACTAAATAATATGTTATCATATTTACATTATTTTTTATTATTTCAATGACCTTTTTCAAGCCTCTTTGGTTTTTGATTTTGTAGTCTTTGATTTTGACATGGTTGTTCACTTTCATATGATCAATGGTCTCTATCTCCCCCCAATTATTTTGACATTATTCTATTATAAAATGTCCAAATTATCACTTCCCACCTACATTATCTTATTTATAAACCTAGTATGTTTCATTTTTGGTGACATTCACACATCCCTTTCTCTAATTTCGAGAGGACGATTTATTGAACCTTTTTAATGTGGGTTTTCTACAAAGGTATTTTCAAATGTTAATACCTAGTTTACTAAGCACAAGTTCAAATTTCATGTCTATTATTCATTTAAATGTGGTATAATGTAACACCATAATATTTTTTTTAATATTTTTTTCAAATATATTCTATACTTTCTATAATTTTTGGTACATAAAACACAAATTTTATCTCAAATTTCAGGAAAAACTGAGTTTATCATGTGTTTCATGCGACATTGAGTGTATCTTTCATTACACACAATGCTCAGTTTAAATAAAACAAGATATACTATTAAAATATTATTATTTAATATGATAGTTATCATATAGACATTTTAATGGTGGCTCTGAATAGGATTAAATAAATTGTGAAAATGTATAATTCATACATGTATATAGAATGAATTATTTAGTGTCTAATTAATTATAAATGAAAATAAAAAACATTTTAAAAAATGGAAATCATTTTCTGAAAATTTTTTATTTTTCGCACAAACACTTTTTACCTAAATGAATTTAAAAATTTCAATTATTGAATAATTTTAATAAAATGTATACATCTAATATTTAATCAAAATTTTCACATTTATCTTATTTTTTTCTATATAATAGATAATATTACATCCAATTCTATTGTTAAAAACTGAATGTTTCATAAAAATGTAGTTTGGTTGTATTTTAGAAACTTATTTTAAAATTAAGTTTTTAACCTTTTAGAAAATATATTTGGAAAAAATATATTCATTTATGAAATAAAAATTTAAAAATTATTTTTGAAGTGTATTATAAAAAATTTCTAAAAAATTTACACTTTTCAGTTAATAGGGAAAAATAATGGTTGTTATTAAAAAATATATTTTCATTGAAAAAAATTACAAAATAATATTCATTTTTATATGGTTTTGGAATTAAAATTAGTAAAATTATATATATATTTATTCAATTTATGTCATTTGAATAAATATCACAATAAATTTTTAAATTCAATCTTTTTAAACTTTGGAAACTTTTCTCTAAGGGAAACCCCTTTTTAATTGCATTTGTAAGATTATTTTAAATTAAATTTTCTACTCTAGTAAATGAAGTTTATTAAATTGTATTATATATTTGGAATCAAAATAATTTCTATTTTATTTTGGTTTTAATTTATTTTTTTTCCACTATGAATAGTAAAAGCTGTAAAATATTAATTAGGTTCGACAATGGTCCATTTTGGGGCCTTCTAGCATGTGAAAAATGTGGGAATAAATTTGTCTTTTTTAAAGTACATGTGTTTCACTAACCTCAATTATAAAAGACATTCACCTATCATCTACACATAATACTTCCATGAAAACATTGGTTCACCCAAAACCTAACCAAATCACGTTTTTATTTTATTCCTTTCATACTATATGACTTAGTTATTTCAGAAGGTCAACTTATGAATCTATTTGGTTCGAACGAAAAGATGTTTCCTATAAAATAAGTAACTTCCATAACAGAGTGTTTTATTTTTTTTCTACATCCACTTAATTAGATTATTATTAATCCATTATGATTTAATAACCGATGTATTCTTCATATATTTATATTTCATTATGTTAATTTCATAACATTAGTCCGTATCCTCTTCAATTAAATGGGATACAAAGACATTATTCATGTATATAGTGAACTATCACCATAAGAACTAATGGTATTAAGTTTTCATCTACACCTCTCATAGATGGATATAATGACGGGTTAAATATATATATATAATATTTATTTTATAATTATGTAATTTTAATATCGCTCATACCTTATTTCTTTTCAAACAATTGTAAACTAATACTGACGTTCGTGTGTATAACAAACTACATCCTCATGAACTAACATAATGTGTTTTTCCATGTTCATTTTTCTTCCATAGTAATAAGGATATATCAAGTGAATATATATTATATATATAAAATTATTATAACTTTTAAATTAATAAATTTTTTATGACTTCTTACATTACATTCTGTGGTGGAAAGGATAACATTGTTAATGTGTATTGTGGACTACAGCCTCGCGAACCGATGTGATTATGTTTTCACTAACGAATTGAATTGGTGGTAATATGGGTAAATTTAATGAATATATGGGATATCTATAAAATTAAAATTATTTTTTAAAGGTAATATATTTTTTACCTTGATTATTTCATTCAGTTAAAAAACGGATTGATTGTTCATGCGGATGTATGGAATTTTGTCTCCATGAATAGTTTATTTCATTTTCTATCTCTATCATTAATGGATTACACTAAATAAATATATAATTAATATATATGAACTTTATATCATGGTTAAAATTCTTATATCATGGAACTTTGATAAAATTAAAATGAAACAAAATACTAAATCAAAACATATACAAAAAACAAAGCAGTTATTACCTAAAATGTGATTTTAAAATTGTTAATAAATTGATAATAAAAGGTTATAATTAAATAATATATGGTATGATATATATAATTATTTTTCACTAATTTATTAATAATAAAATTATATTTATTATACATAAGTTCCAAATGTGTATGAAAGATGTCGAGATTTTAGGTAAGGGATTTATGTCTTACTTTTTAATTTTTTGAGAAAAATTCCATATTATCCACCTATTTATTTAATATAGTGTATATAATACTCATGAATTTTTTATATGATTCTTCTATTTAAAATTATATTTATTTATATATAACATTAATTATCTATCATTAATTGGTTATATGGTTCAAAATATACCAAATTAGTAGGGTTGTTATGATATAGTCTCATTGTTTATGAGGATTATTATATTTATGATTCAGATGATGAATTCATTTGATTAAACTCCTAAAAAACTCATGAATTATATTATACTATAGTTATTTCATTAGAATACATTTTTCACCTTCATTTTTCACTATTTATGTACTCATAAGTTCAAAATAATGTTTTCAAAGAAAATTGAATTTATTTATCTATTCAGTCGAAAATCATGTTTCTTCCAAAATCATGTTTTAAAAAAAAGTACTCAAAAACGATTTTAAAATTTTCCAAATTATTTATCAAATACATTTTCACCCATGTTTCAGTTTTTAAAAAAATCATGTAATCTTGAAGTCATTTTCCAAAAAATATATATTTGTCTTTTTACTAAAAAATATCAAAGAAATAATTATTTTAATGTGTACCACTTGAATTAAATTTCTGTCATCATGGAAATTAAATGGTTTAATAATCCATTTATATGCTTAAAAGTTTATTTTCTATGAGAATTATTTCAAACAAGTATTATTGAATTTTTTTTTAAAATTTTTATTTTTAGAAAGATTATATTCCTCACGAAATGTTTTAAATTATTTTTATTGATTCATTTATAATGGTTTTGTTCAAATAAAAACATTTTCCTAATGTTTTATATTTTTAATTATTTATAATGTGGGAAGATTATTCTACTAAATAAATGTTTTAAAATGATTTTAATGGTTTATTTATAAATTTACAAGGTTATCATCAATGAAATGGATTTTGAAAATGTTTTATATTTTAAAATTTTATTTAAAATATTAAAGGTTATCTCATTAAATAATGATTTAAATTGTTTATAAATATTACATTAATAATTTTACAAAGTTATTTTCAAAGAAAATTATTTTGAAAGACTTCCATGGTTAAAAAAACTTTCCTAAGAAGAAATTATCTATTCCTCATAAAATGCTTCTAGTGGTCTTTCAAAATCATTTTTCCGTCATTGATGACATCCTTTAATGTCACTTATGATTTTCAATGAATACGATACAAGGGTACCATTATTATTATTTCTTTGTGTATTTTATATTTATGAAAAAAATATTTTTAAGAAACTTGTTTCTATTTCAAGAGGTATACCATGAAAAAGTTCTTAAGATACCCTATTTTCTTCCATGGGTTATGGTATCATGAAATATTGATATGATTATGAATCATTTTTATTTTCCACATGTTATGTTATTATGAAAATTTTACGAAACCCATTTCATTTCATGGGAACTATAATGGTGAATGTTTTATAATCATATGGCACAAATATATATAATATTACTTATATGGTGTTTGGGACCTATGTATTCATTATTAAATTGTGTAAATCATTATATCTAATGAGATAAATTGGAATATAATAGTCATTTAAATAATTTTAATATGGGAATTTATCCACAGTGATGATCTTTGGAGTGAACCTTGACTACTACTATAGTTTGGGGAGTTAACCCATTCCATTACAATAGTTTTGTAAATGAGTATTAACTAATTAGGAAATGACTTTATATGATTAAGTGTTTTGAAAAAAATCTATGTATTATGATAATGTGATGTTCTTATAGATTATTATTTTTAATTACATTATGGATTATATCTTAATACACTACCAGAAAATAGGGCAAGGGAAGTGCTACCCTTTATAAGCACTGAGAAGAAAACATTGATAAAGGGATGGGCCTTTATTAGCACTAGATACAAGTGCTGATAAATGTACACTTTATCAGTGCTAAAACAAATGTTGATAAAGGTGTACCCTTTACCTATGATTTTTTAGCGCTGATAAAGCATATATTTATCATTTATATCATTACTACTGAGAAATGTTATTTTTATTATTATAGTATATTTATTATATTTATTATAGATTTATTATATTTATTAGATTAATTCATTGAATTTATTATATTTGTTATATTAAATATATTTATTTTATTTATAAATATATAATACTTTTAAATATATATATTTATAATTAAAAAGGACGGATAAAATAAGTATTTATCAGCGTTATAATTTTAGTGCTGATAAATATGTGTTGTATCAGCACTCAAAAAGTGCTGATAAAGGTATGTTTTATCAGTGCTTTTATTTTAGCGCTTATAAAACCTACAGTTATCTGCGCTTTTAACTAGCACTAATAACATGTCCATTAGTTTTTATAAAATAACCCTAATATACCCTCCCCCATCACACTTATTCAAGACATCGTGGAAGCTTAACTCTGCATCGTGACCCCTCCTCCTCCTCCTCCTCCTATACTACCTCTACCTTTCCTCCTCCACCGTAGTGATTGTTTCCCGCCTCCACCATCGTCGCTGCCTTCTCCTCCTCCTCTGCCACGATCCCTCCTCTGTCACAACCCTGATTCTCCTCCTCCTCAACCGCTGCTTCCTCCTCCTCCTCCGGCCGCTGAATCATCCTCCTCTGTCGCGTCTGCCTCGTCATGTGTTTCGAAAATGGATTATATATCTTGATTGATCATGGACGAGCTTTGGATATGGTGTCTGAGCATTATTAAGGGTATAAATCCACTTTTTGGTTGCTGGTTTCAAACCATTACCAAATTTTTTTTGTATTTTTTCATGCATTGTGTGTTATATAGTCATTCCACCCTTGTGTAGTTGGTATTATATCAACCCACATTGTTTTCCTTGACCATATGTATTCAGAAAAAAATCTAAGGATGTTATGGACCCTTTGAGTATTATGCCTTAATTTCACAACCATCAGGGGTTGTTGGAATAAATTAAAATACATTGAACATTACATTCAAGAGACCTTGGGGGATTTCCTTCTGTTATACTTTGATTCATAGAACCATGGATAAGTGTCTTTTTTCCACCCTAGATATGGGATAGGTGTATAATTGAGAGATTCCATTTTGAGTTTTTTTACTAGGATGTTTTTAAATTAACCACCTAAGAGTAGGTAAGTTCTTTTTGGGCTATGTTATATCCATAAATGTGATGTAGAGAGATTTAATGGAAAATATATTTCATGTTTGAAAATTAAATTAATGGTTATTTTGTTTTATATAACTAATACGTATTCCTCCTTGGTAGAAAATAACATAGATGGAATAATATATATTTCCTTAACCTCCTTTGAATAAGAGATGTGTCAATGATTTGAGGTTAGTGTGAGCCTTAGCCCAAATGGAACATTGTATTTCGTCATAGATTTTTTGACTTATTTAACTAACTTATGGGGTGAAGGTTCCTCCCACTTCTGACCTGTAATATACGAGTGGTTTATAGCCTAGTTTTGGATTTGGACATGGGTTCGGCAGGTGTGGATCAACTAATATTAAACATTGAGTGATTCTTATAATAGGACAACCAAGTTATGGTTTATTTAGTATTTTATAAGAGGTTAATTATGTAATTTTATGTTGTTTATATACTATATGACACTATTATCATTGCAAATTCTATTTTTATGTGGTGGAAGTGCTACCCCTTGATTAATATCTTTGTTTGGGTTTGGGATGACCTGCCTAATCACTTCAACATGGCCTATGGACTGGGATGATATGAAAATTTATGTTGAAGATTCCTAAAGAATGGGATGATATACTTGATGTGATACTGTGATGTGTTGTATGAGTTTCTTTTCTCACTTACCAAAGAATAATGTGATTTGAGATGCTTTAGAAATTATGAAATATTGAAATGGTTTAAGATTCACTGCCCAATAAGATTGATATCTTAAAGGAATTTATGAGATTCTTAAGTAATTGCCTCTTGATCGAAGCTAGGTATCAATCATTGGCTACATAAGATATAGGATGAGGGTTATCTTCCATGCTTGTTCATTATATCTTAACAGTTATTATATATCTAGGATGAGGATGAGGCCAAGAGACCTTGAGATTGCAATGTAGAGATACTCCACCAAGGTGAACATTGTTTCAATTTTTTTTAAAATTTTTGTATGGGTATACATCAAGGGGTATATGTGATTTTCTACAAGATATAAATTATTTTAGTGGTTTAGATTGTATTGAAGGTTAGAAATGTTATACGCTCCATAATATCTTCTTTAAACATGTTCATTTAGCCAAGGGATCAGTCTCACATTGGTTTTCCTTCCCAGGCATTATGTTGGCTCTTTTATGACCTTCTCACAATCCACATCTAGTATATATTATTATCCATGCCTAATACTTTGTATTAGTGATTTAGATGGTGTTATAGGTTAGATTGGTTATTCCTATTTTGGACTTCATTTATGTATGTGAGTTTATCCATGGGACCCACCTTATGTTAATGGTTTGGATCATGTGGGAGGTTGGCTATGGTATTCCCTCCATGCTATTTGGGGGGGGGGGTGGATGTTATTCCATGAGGCATATAGTCACATCACTATCCATGATCATGATTTAATGGTTATGTCTAGGGGATTAGTGTTTCAGTGTATACTTTGTGGTAATTCAACAATGTGATATCATAGGGTGCACGATACAATAGAACCTTAGGTTACACCATAATGTACCCTATTCTTGAATTGAAAAAGATTTTTTTAGTATTTTTAATGTGGTTCCCCTTTTCCTTATTAGTCACTCGACCCCATCACCAAAACACCTCTTCCCCATAATTTTCCCCTCTCACAATTCACTCTTTAGGATCCCTAATGGTCTTTTAATAGTGGACAACCCACCCCCCTGGACGACCCGCACCCCCCTCCCACACACCCCTGAAGCCCCACCCCCCACTTGGACAGCCCCCCCCCAGCGAACAGCCCACACCCCCCTCCCCTACACCCCTGGACCCCCCATATAGTCCACCCCTACCCTTTGAAACTTTTAGTCACTCGACCACATCACCCAATTAATGTAGAATATTCTACACCTAAATTAGAGTAAATTAAAAATGATCTTTCACCTAAAAAGCATACATGTCTCATTCATAAGTTGAAAATCTAGTAAAATAATATATATGTAAAGAATAAATAAATTAGAAGAAGATATCATATATGGAAAATAAAATCCCACTATTGAATAATAAAATTATTTAACATGTGAGTTCTAATTTTAATTTTTAATTTCAGTTGGAAATCTCCTCCACCGTGCGCCTCTCCTCTTTTGAAAATGCACCTCTGCCGCACGCTGAATGACACCTTCATAGTGAGTTTTCTCCTTTTAATCGTTGATTTTTTCTTGTTCTCATGTCATTACTATTTTATATTGAAGGTTATGTTGTGAAATGTACAGGCTAAACACCCTGCGGAAAATTGTGGTCATTGGTGGTCCTTTTTTGCGCACTAAATGAGTTGAATGTTGGTTGGTTCCTATTGAACATTTGAATATAAAAATTTTTAATTAACATATAGTGACTAATTAATAAATTCCCCAGGATGATAAAACATCTATGATAACCCTAGAATTAACAAACGTAATTGAATAGTGTATGATTTGTAAAATATGAAATTGTGATTGTTTGGTTTGTATGGTGTTGCAATTGTGAGCATGATTGTGTGTTTGTATGGTGTTGTGGTTGTTAGCATGATTGGTATGAAATTTTTTTTCCATGTTGTAGTTCGTCCACCATATAATATCAATCAAAAATTTACCTATTTCAATGGCACCACCACATTGTTACTAGTGCAATTCCATGGAATATTAGAAAACCACTTCACTATAAGACTCTATGAGACACTTTATTGACACCCTAGTCAAATAACCATAAAAACAAATGTAATGAATTCTTCCACCCACAAGAAACCTATTTCAAAATCATATCATGTATTAGTTTAGTACCAAGTTCTTGACTGGAGTCATTATGTTTCTATAGAAATGATAATAACTGGTTTACAACAATACAGATAGATCACATGTGGGATACTAAAACATTCTTGTGCAAGGCCTTCTCATAGCTAGTTCCATTGATCAGGTGGTTGGGAAGATGGGTGTGATCTACTTTGGTCCTGAGTAATGCACGGATAGGTAAGGTCATTGTGTACCATAGTTAGTTCCATTGATTATAATTGGATGGTGACCCTAGTTGAAATATTTTTTTTCTAATTATTTTGTTAAATTTTAATATTAGTATATCGAATATGGTGAATACGAATAAATAATGTATGAATGACAATCGGTTGAAAAAATAGTATGAATATGGCACGAAAGAGTTTATCATGTTTGAAAAAGATCACGCATATGAACCTTCTCAAATATTTTTTCCATGTTTACATTGTTTTTATTCAAGATAAATTAGTCCAAAAGGGTTGGAAGAAAACCTGATCTATCACGAATTAGATCGAAGTTATACATGGTGGAATAAAAACAGGAAAAAAATGAATGTAGGTAGTTGTTGGGATACCAAAACATTTTATGGATCATCTGATATGATTACAAGCATAAACCACGAAGACAATCGTATAGAGGATGTGATTTCATATGTTAATGATGATGATGATCGTATTGAGAAAATTACAAGGATATTTGAAGATGAATTTCATGATTTCCAAAAATATTCTGAGAAGTTAATGAGTTGTGAAAAGACGCCATTGTATAATAGTTGCACTAAATATACAACATTGTCAGCTGTACTGAAGATGTATAATTTTAAAGAAGGAAATAGGTGGAGTGATGTCAGGTTTACGGAACTACTTGCTCTCCTAAATGACATGCTCCCAGATGATAATGATTTTACGATCCGAACATACGATGAAAAACAAATTCTATGCTCGATTGGTGTGATCTCTGAAATAACACACGCCTTCCTAAATGACTGTATATTGTTTCTCAAGGACCACAAATCCCTTAAATAATGACCAAAGTGTGGTCCTTATCGATACATGAAGGATTAATATAGTACTTCAAAATTTTTGGGGTACTTTATAGTCATTCCATGGTTTTGGCACCTATATAGAAGTGAGGATACAGTAGGACAATTAACATGGTATGCAGATACAAGAATTCATGATGGGAAACTACATCCCCAAGAAGACTCCCCTTATGGAATGGATCATTTATATTCTTTATTTTGGTCATTAATGTAGTTTTTTAGACTGATGAAGTGTGTTGGAAGAATATTGGATGTGAAAAACTCAAAATTTTAATAACAAAACTAATGATTATTCACTACTCTTGGTTAACTACTGCTTAGCATAGCATCTGATCTGAACATCTGATCAGGCCTCCCCATGATGCTCTCATCCTAAACCTTCTCAATGATATCATCTTTCAGAGTTCTCTTTTGCTTCTCTTCCTTCACACATTTACCTAGTAAATGGGTGCAGGAAGAGAATGAAAAGTGAACGCTGAATGATGATATCATAGAGATGGTGTCAGATGAGAGCATCAAGGGGATGCCCGATCCGAATTTCAGATCAGATGCTATGTTAAGCGGTAGTTAACCAATAGTAGTAAATTGCACAAAGAATCATTATTTTTTGGTTATTTTATATTTGGACCAAATAAACCATTTTGAAAGATGTATAGGTAGTGTTACGATATAATATGACAATTTTAAAAAAATATTATTTAATGAAATTTTTATTTGATTTTCATTATTCCTTGTAGAGTTCGCCTATTTTAGAATATTTTTGTCCATGTGACATGCCTTTTTAGGAAGAGAAACGATGTTGTGTCTGCTAAATCAGAGAGGTAATACTGATGTTTTTATAGTAAAATCATTTTCCAGGGATCTTTCATCTCAAAAATATCTCAAATAAACCCTTATCATATATACATATGCATTCCCATCAAAATCTGGGTGCCTATGCACCTCATATAGAACCTACATCACATCAATGCCCAGATGCATACACACCTCACATAAAAAATCCATAAGATGAAAAATGACTTTTTTATAAGGAAGTGAATACCTGACTGATTCCCTTGGGATTATATATTCCCTTTAGTATTATAAGATTCTATTGGTATTCTATAACATTTCCAATAGATAGGAGAGTAATTGGAAATTTATTTTACTAATGTATCAATATTTAATAGCTCTACAAGAACTATTAGGTTTTTTCCCTACTTCACATAAGCCTCTTCATGTGATTGAGCCATATAAGCTCCTATGAATGAATGCTTCATGTGAACTGATCATGTAATCTCATCAAATGATCAAATCACATAAACAAATCACATAATCAAAGTAATTCACTTAAACCATGATTCCTGTATTCGTGTCTTATTTACATGATCACATAAAGCATCAAGGGCCATTTTATCATATAAATCTCCCAGGTTCATTTGATCACTTGATCCTATTATGGTCATTTGATCCCATGACATTGATCAATTCATGCACTTAATATGATATTTCTAATTAGTCATGTTCCCATTTCTTACTCAAGTCCATTTTTTAACCCAAAAACCTCCATTTTTATAATTAATCTTAATTTTTTATTTCTTAAGATTCAAATTAATTCAAGATTTTAATCTGATGAGGATATATTTCATTGGACTACAATAGTCAATAGTGTGGAATTTGACCAGTTCACAGTCATTCAATCCACTCACGAGCATCTTAAAAGCTTGATGGGAACCAATATCTTGGATTTTCAATTTTCTAATTAGTTTCCCTTACATGGGTTTGTTATTTGAAATGACACTATGATGTCTCCACCTCATGAATGGATCATTACTCCCTCCTACTTACTTAATACTGATAATATGTTCAGGGAGAACATCTCATATGTGGGTAATTTCATCTCCAAAGAAGACATCTCCAATGGTTAATTTTGAATCCTATGTGGATTTATTTTAAAGATATATAACATGATGTGTAGCTTAAAACCCATATTTACTGATAAAAAACGTATAATTATTAATCAAATTAAATTTTTGGGTGGTTATTTGGCAGGATTATTCGATTAGGTGGAAGCTTTGGGATGAATTGGGGTTGTCCATTCTTGGTTCAGTGTACTGCCACAAAGATTGTGGTTGACATGAAAAAGATAATATTTTATAAATCTATTTAGGCTTACCAAACCCTTACTTATTTCAAAAAAAAATCTGATCGTATACTTGTTCAGTTTGTAGAGTCTATACATGAACACATTTCATTTTATGTCTGGTGAGTTCGACATCAGTATATGGAACATTAAGATGATCTATTATGAGATGATTTTAGGAGACAAGTATGATGAGTAAATTTATCCCCCATATACTCAGGATGACTTGGAATATAATCCTCTAATTATGAATGATCTCATCAATCTGTCCAGAACATCCCTTAAGAAGGATCCACATCCAGGGTTTTACATCCCCATCAAGAAGTGGGCTAACTTGTTAATCAAGAAGAATCGACATGAGTGTATGAATAATAATCCCAAGGAGTTTCTATCATGATAATCCTATTTGGAAGAGGGTTATCACTTTAAAATATTTTAAGAGTGTCAATTCAATGACTAGGGATGGTCAGTCACCTCCCATAATCATCACTTTCTTCATCTAGTAAGCTTCTTAGCAATGTACCTGAGCGGGTACTTATTCACAATGCAAAAAAGGGTGGAATTATGGTCTCCACCTTAATGATGGTAGAGGTGATTGTAGGTGGTATGATTATCATATTGTTTGTTCCCATGTTGGCTAAGTTATATTTCCAACTTCACCACATCTATAGGGGTATGCAACATTTAGAATATTCATCCCCTTCCAACTGTGGTGGGGTTGGATGGGGGGGCCAAAATTGGTGGATATGAGTTACATAATACCCACAACATTCCAATTTAATATTTTAGGAAATTTTTATAAATTATTAGTGGGGTCTGGATAATCACACTAAATATCTAGGACATCAAGAGAAAAGTGAACTGGTGTGATCAGTTTTTTTATACCATACGGAGCACCAACCTGTGAAATTACCAATAATTTAAAGGGTGAACCTATAGCCTAAGCCTATATTTTATCCATATGTGAGGGTGTTTTATCCACTTGGATTAACTAAAATATATTCTATTAGTAGTATGCATCATACCACTTTGGGAGATAGTTCAGTGCATTCAGATGAAATTCCCCCCTCCTCTGTACATCCGTTCAGAAATTCATACCATGGTAGATCAAAAATGGTCGATAATGTTCACCAGATAGGAAACATAGGTTTAGGTGACCTTTCCTCTGGATAGCATGGTTTTCAAACTCTCCATGGCTTATGTCGATACCTCTGTCTGATCATACCTAAATGGTCACTTGGCTCCAGTGGTGATAAAGCACATAGATCTTCTAATAGAGGATGAGGAAGAAGACAAAGGGGCTCTAGCATCATCAAATAGTTAGATCCCAGACAAAAAAAAAACAACTTCTAGAAGACCCACACCTCATTAGATGTCATAGAAAAAAATAAGGCACTTGGTTCCAAAACCATCAACAAAGAGGGTGCCAACATATTTGGTAACAATATATGGGGTTCTCGTGAAATATGATCAAGTCGATAGTGGATCCAATCTTATTATGGGGATGTTTCCCATCGTATTCCAATATTGTGTCAACTAGAGGAGGAATACATTGAACATAGAGGTCTGGAGAGTGTTATGTCATGTGGAAATAGAGCTAAAGGGATTTGGGAGTGTTATCGCTCCCAAATAAATCTTCTATGAACAATAGCCCATTGAAGTCAAATAACATCTCCAAGAACATAGTGGGGTGATTCATTCAATCAAAGGCCAAGAACATTACACGCCCCTATCTTAGACAATTATATTTCTTAGCACAATTTAAACTAGTAAAGATAAGTGAGACTATGATCACTCTAGTGAAGAGGTAATATAAGTTTTATCATCACTTTCATATATTCTTTGATATTGTTTGGACTATGGTGAACTTTCTTTTCTCTTGGATATTTCAAGAAGCTGGTAAAATTTGCTCAACTCCCAACTCTCTAGTTTACTTTCCTAGGGACACGATGACCAAAGTTGGTTAAAAAAGTGACTAAGAGGCTAATGATCAGGGTTGTCCAAGTCTAATGGAGCTCATGGATATAGTTGTTTTTGATCGAAAGGAAACCCCATTTCTTCCTCCATCTGCACCACCTTTGGAACCTCAGGTTATCTATTGAAGTTCTTTCATTTAAGAGGACTGAGAAGAGAAAGTGGGAAAGTCCACACACTAATAACCCCCTAAAATCATAAATTTTTGAACTTTGTGGACTTTTTTCCTTTTCATTACTCGAGTAGATTATCATGGCAGCTTACCAACCCATATTAAGGTCATGTTTCATGTATCATCTAGTCTTATGGCCCCAACCTACCCAAATGTGTCTTTTTTATTAAAAAATGACATTTTATTAATGTATTATTTCATATTAATGTTTAATCTATTTCATTATTGTATTACTAACATAATATTTGTATTCTAATATAGGTGGAATTTTCTCCCTAAGTTCAAATGATTTGTTCAGCAACTAATATTATAGACGACAATTTTTGGAGAGGGGATCACAGATGCAAAATGGATGAAACCTTAATTTTTTAACTTTTTATTGGATAATTGTAATTGTAACCATATAAAACAATTTTTGAAATGTAAATAGTTGTGTGTTTTTTTGTATTCGTGATTTCAAGTAAATTTATATAGCATTGTTTGTGAAACTCTTGTGCGTAGTGTTTTGTTCTTCTACGCTTTCTTTGTGTGTTGGTGTTTTTTTGTGCAGTTGTTTCGCATGCAGGTTCTATTTTGTGTTGTGTGCATAGGTGTTGTCTCATGTGTGCCGATCCTATGCAGTTTCTCTATTTTATCAGTCTAATTTGTAACACCCCAAGCTTCCATGGTACGTTTCACTTTGAATAATTCAATAATTTGCGTTGTACGTAACTTCGAGTTCTAGTACACTACGACCAATCAAACTAGCTGTTATGAATAGAAATTCCCATTTTTTTAAATTTTTTAATTTTTATTTTTCAAAATGGACTTCATTTTTTGATTTAGAATATCAAAATTAGATTAGGGTAAATTTTTTGTATTTTTCTGAAAACATTCAATTTTGGATGAATAGTGAAATTCACTATGTTATTGTTTAAAACCTACTTTTTATTCAAATAATTATTTATATTATTTAAATTTATTTTAAGTAAAAATAGATAAATAATACCTATATTAGTTCAATGTAATTCATTAGAGTCATTTTATAATATGATTAGATGTATAAAATTTTATTGAACATTTTAACGTCTTCTACCCACCTTCTAGGCACATTTGAAAATTTGCATAAAACGTAATTTTACCACTTTTTGAATTGAATTTAAAAACTTTGAGAGACATTTTTGACATCTTGTAAGTAAAATATGGTTGAATAGGACGATAATAATTTTTTGTGAATAGTAACTTTTGGATTTTATTTACCACAGTTAAAAGTAAATAGGGTAATTAAAGGTGAAAATGATATTATAATTACCATAACACATGTCCTAATTATATTTTATAAATTTATTTATACATAAATAAAACTTATGAATAAAATATGATCCTTTTTCTCCACTTGGATTAGATTAGGACATCTATTATTTCTTTATTTAAAGAGTTAAAAGTGTTAAATTCAATTTCTAATTACTAAACTATATTTAATATAGGGTTATACATAAGACAAATTAGAATATAAATATTCATTATAAATATGAAAATATTTCCTATGTAATGGTATTTTATTTATAATATTTAGACATTAAATAACTAAATTTCTCTATGACATAATGATGATGCATTAATTACCTTAATATTGAATGATTAAAATAATTGATATTATCTATATTAATAAAACTTTAAACTGAGACTTTTTAAGTATTAAAAAAAATTTCTAGGTTAATATGACATGTTAATATTGATTAAATAAATTTTTCATGAAGTGATAATGTTTTTATTACTATCAGAAAAACCAAATACTAAATGGAGTCAAAATTGACATTAATGAATTTTTAAAACAAATACTATTTTATTAAATGATATAATATTCATAAAAATATAAGGTTTGACAAAAGGACTTATTTAAGGTTATATATGTAAATTATTGACCTCTTGGGGTTCACTTGTCTTTTTATAGTAATTTTATTAACCATTTATTATAATAATAAAGAATACATAGTAAAAGTTAAACTATTTGACTAAGAGTTAAATCTAAAAGATAATGTTAATATTCTGACATAAACCTGTCTATAACCCATTGGTTGAGAATTTTTGACCCATAACCACCTTATCCTAGAAATAAATCATTTTTGATAAATTATAAACCGAATATGAGTGTATAATAAAATATTATTTCGTGCTTTTCCTAAAGTGACTCTCACCACTCTTATAAATGGGTACTTCCCTTCTCTCAAAATCACACATCCAAAACAATTTGGTTTTTCCAAAACCTGCTACAATATCCTCCCAACAATCCTCACTTCAACCTAGAGTCCTTTGATAAAAAAATCCCACCTAAGGATCCATTTTGATCAAATCAAAAGGAAACACCCAAAGAAGAGGTAATAATTTCACAACCTCTTTCAAAGTTCTTTTCTTCTTCCACATCCTCTTTCTTTGTTTTTTCCATGACAGAAAAATAAATCTAGTAACTTATACATAATGTGATGTTATTATAAATATGTTACAACCACATTCATTATTCTATGCATCCTATGAATGACAAGTCACCATACATGCGTACGTACGGCTTATCGCCTCAGCATCGTGGTGTAATTTGTTATTAAAAACTTCATTATTTGGATGGGTATAATAATGATTATAACTGATGTAAATAATAAATAAAAAATTTTAATGATTCTATATATACAATATACCATCTAATTATATACGATTTCATTATCAATAGAATGATATTGTCGCCCGTGTGTACGTACAGATTACTGTCTCCACGAACGCGATGAGATTCATTCCTCATCATAACCATTCCAGAATAATTTTCATTTAATGATTAGAAATAATGTTTAAGAACATAATATCATTCGGTATATGAATCAAATAAATCCTATCCATAACAAACATGGATTATGTAACAATGCATATAAAGGAAAAATAATCAGTTAACAAATGAAACAATGATACTTCTGAAATATTATTAACAAAGCTATATTAGAAGATCATATATGATATCATATATATGTATGTGGTTCTTGTATAATTTAATAGAAATTATTTAACTATTACAAAGGGGTTTAACATACCCTTGACCAAGGAAAACTACAAGGTAAGGTTTAAGTCTACAATCACTTCATTATTTGAGGTTGTTTATACATGAGTATCTACTGGGACCTCTGTATCATCCACATATGTGTTTCTTAAAAAAATTTGTCATAATATTTTTACTATTTCCTATACTATGGTTTAAAGTCATTTATACACTTGTTTTACTTTTTATAAAATTTTTATAATGGAATATTTCTTTCGTTTTCCAAACAAGGTACATTATGACCTTTTCAACAAATTAAGGTAAGAATGTTTTTTTAACGTATACGGAGGGTGTAGCTATTTTCTGCCGTTATAACATCTTTGAAGCTTAACATAGAAAATTATAAGAGTATTTTAAAAATAAATGTTTTCTTTTATAATTATCTGACCTTTAACTTATTTCAAAATAAAAATAGATATTTCTCTCAAATAGTTTTGATTTCATCTATGTCAACATCCTTTTATGGATTTTACACTTGTTTGAAGATGATTTATTTTTATACAATCTTGCATATTTTATTGATGGTTTTGTGATATGTTTACTATGGATGCGTTATTTTTATACCATTCATGGTTTATGGTTAAATTATTAACATTTCGTATGTTAGATTTAATATTAATTTTTTCATTATGTTTCAACATTTTCATATGAGGAATGCATTGGACTTAGTAAGTGACCGGTGCAGCCCGCTATAGCTCCCCGATGCATCGGTAGGTCTCATGAGACAAACTAGTGTCTTGGAATAAATAAATGACAAAATATTTATTATAGTCTTGGCACGAGGCCTTGACTATGTGGTTATGATGTTTGGCATTATGCATTCCATCAATATGAAATTGGGTATTGATATTACATGTGATTATTCAACTAGTAGAATATCCATGTGAATAAGTAAATGGAATTATTTGATTTATATTTTCCATATTATACTTAAAATTATGTTTAAAAGGATTTTTCTTTAGTCTTATACATTGCCTTAAATTTTTATGCTTATTTATGAATGTTTTCGCTATATTTTTATCCTTACTGAGAACCTGATCTCACGCCTTTCTATGTATTATTTTTCCCAGGCTACGAAGAAGTATATTATGACTGACCTGTAGGGATAGTCTAATATATATTAATGTGTTCAAAGGAGACACAATGTTGTCGGTTGTCATTTCATAATGTAATTTAAAACTTATGTTTTTATTTAGTACTTCCAAATCTACTAAACTAATTGGTATTTCGAGACTTGATCTCTTGTGATCATGCCAATGTTATGTAATAATGCACCAAATCTTGGAACTAGATTCAGGGTATTAAAAAGATGGCCTTTATCAGAACTATTTAAGCACTGATAAATTGGGACTTTATCAGCACTCAAAATACTACTGATAAAGGGGATCTTTATCAGTGCTTTTTTAGTGATGTTAAAGGAGACCCCAATCTTCGTCGTAATTATCATGGATTTTATAGTGCTGTTATAGGTGGGTTTTAGAACTTTTAAAATACCTATTTGTAGTAGTGAGAACAACCAAGATATATTTCATGACTCTTTTATAATCTATTATATGCATGATATGATTTTAAAATGTTATTATATTGTTCTAATGCCATTATGATCATGATATGTTGATATCTCCCTTTTTTACCCTTAACAATATATTGAAATCATCCTTTCTTATGTTTCCTTTCCAAGGGTTATGATAAAAGGTATTATGTATTATATGTATGTAAAGGGTGCTAGTTATAAATATCATAGTGGGAGATGACGAATATCACTTATAGACTAGTTCGTTACATGTATAAGTTTCCAAATGACATATAAATACATGATTCTACATTGGAATGTTATGTTATTTGGGTAATATTATTCTATTAAGATGTAATATTTATATATGATAAGTATGGGTCACTATAGAAAGCATTCATCTTCAACATTTCTTTATACATATGATAATGGTGGGATGAGATTCAGTTTAAAATTTGGCACTTAATCAGGTGATCTATGGTCTCTAGGGAATCAAAGAAGGATTAATGTCATGGATGGATGTAAGTTTTTATATAGGATCTCATTCCCTAAGCAAATTAATTTATCATTTTAATGTATTTTAACTCCTAGAGTCTTGAATTAGAATTTATAAATGATTCTAGACTATCACAAAATAAATGAATTTCACTCAAGAATGATTATACTTGTAAAAATATGAAAATATATTATAAAGAAATATTATACATTTTATTTTAATATTAAAAGGGGATCGTAAATATGGGAAATGACTTATCATGGGATCTCTCAAATGATGTGTAATTTTTACTTCTTAAAGAAATTATAGTTGATGACCATGTTTTTTCTCTAAGGATTAATTACTAAAAAAAATATATTAAATAAATATTAAAAATAAAATAAAATAAAAGTTACACATTGATTAAAAGAATGGGGTTAATTTAAGGTTTATAAAACTATATGATGTATGCTACAAGAAGATTGTATTTTTTATTTCTTTTTGAAATTTTAATGATAAAACACATACAAAAGATTTTACTTTTAAGAAAATATTTTGAAAAATAATAATCAATATAAATCTACATATTTACTAAATTATTAATCATTTTGTTTCAAATTAAGATCAACTTAATTATGATCCCATGATTTTTTGATCCTCTAACCCTGAGATAATTTTCCTTAGCCACAAAGACAAAATGAATTAAACCCTATATTAGCTTCATAGCATGAAATCACAGCACCCTACTTTTATTACTATTCCAAAGAAATCTTATGGTTATAGTATAATTAAGGAAAATAAACATACTAGATGTAAAGTTGAATTCAGTTTACATAATATATTTGATATCTAAAAAATGTCTCGTGTTGTTTTTTTTACAGATTAATATCGTAGTCTAACAAACCAAATATTACATGGCCCCACATGTTTGGTGTTAATTTTTAAATTTCATGGTTTTTCCTTTATGTTAAAATTAAACTCATAGATCATATTATGTGAATTAAATTAACTAAATTATTAAAAGTTGGAACAACCACAACTGTGGTACAGAATGCTACAAGATACAAGAAAATAAACTACTAACCCGAGGACTTGTCCCCATGACCACTCACCAAACCCCAACCCACTCTCACTACCCTAGCTAAAAAGGGGGGCACAATTGCTCATTTATTCAAAAAATAGTGAATTTGGTGATAATTATATCGACTACTAAGAAAAACTACTATTTCATGGGCGTTGTAGTCATCATTAAAATGTTATTCATGAGAAAGAGTTTTTAAAATTTATAAAATAAACATTTTTGAAATATTTGTTACCTACCCAAATACAAGAATTAAGGAACAATAAAATTGAAAAAAATAGAATAATTGGAAGATAAACCAAAAATTCATTATGAAAATACAAACACAACTATGTAAAGAAGAAGAAGAAGACTTCGATGAAGGGACCAATTCTACAAGTGAAACCTCCCTTGAAAATCGTGGATAATTGTACTATAACCACTTTAACTCTTTTCTCATGTAACACCCCAAGATTTCATAGTAAGTTATCTTCTTTAAAGTAATTAAATAGCTTGTGCTACATGCAACACTAAGTTTGAGCACCCGACGACTTACAAAACTAGCCGTTCAAAAAATGGTTATGAATAGTATTAACTAAATTTTGAATATTATATACTCCGTATAATTTTTACGTCCATATTATGTGATTCTTAAACATAATATAAGAACAAGTTCAATTTTTCAAATAGAATAAATAATTTTTTAATGCAATTTTACCACCTTTTAATGGAGATCCCTTTTTTAAATCCAATATATTACACTTTTATATATTAAATATGACAAAATAAACTTATTATTTAGAATAGGCACATAAAAATTTAGTTTGTATAAATATTCAGTGCTTTTCTGATAACTTTTATTTTTTGATTAATAGTGAAAATGCAAAATTTTATTCAAAACAACTTTTTTAATCAAAATAATTTACAGTGTTAAATTATAAATTTGAATGTTTTTTAAGTTTAATTAGATTATATTTTTATCATTTAATCTGATGTAATTCATTTGTAGTAATTTTACATTTAAATTGGACATAAACACATATCAATATTTTCATAGTTTTTACTCGTCAAAAGCCCGCTTTTTGGTTTTGACAATATGAATATTTTTTAAATTAATTAATAAAACTTATATGTTTTGAACATGGTAAAATAGACAACATTTTTGAATTTGGAATATCAAAATTATCTCTGTGTGAATTTTTGGTATATTTCAAGAAACTTTCAATTTTTTATAAATAGTGAAAGACACTACGTTATTGTATAAATCCTACAATTTATTTAAATAATTATTTATTTTATTTAAATTTATTTTATGTCAGAATATATACATAAAACCAATATATGTTCAATTTAATTTATTGGAGTAATTTTATAATAAAATTAGATGTATAAAATTTTATTAAACTTTTTACTGTCTTTTACCCACCATATAGCACGTTTGTAAATTTTCCTAAAAAGCAATTTTACCACTTTTGTGAATTGAATATCAAAAATCTGAGAGACGCGGTTGAAATCAGTAAGTAAAATATGGTTAAATAGGATGAAACTAATTTTTGGTGAATAGTTACTTTTGAATTTTATTTACCACTGTTAAAAGTAAATAGGGTAACTAATGGTAAAAATGATATTATAATTATCATAACACCTGTCCTAATTCAATTTGATTACTTTATTTAGAACAAAATCAATTTTAGGAATAAAATATGAACATTTTTATCCACATGGATTAGATTAGGACAATTATTATTATTTTATTTAAAGAAGAGTTAAAAGTGTTAAATTCAAAGATTAATAACTAAAAGATTTCTAATATAGGGTTATACATAATATAAATTCCACAATAAATATTCATTAGAAATATAAAGAGATTTACTACATAATGGTAATTTATTTACAATTTTTGGACATTAAATTATTAAATTTATTTATGACAAAATGATGATGGAGTAATTACCTTATTAGTGAGAGAATAAAAAGATTGATATTATAAATATCTAATTAAATGTAAATTGAGACTTTTAATGAATTAAACTAATTTTATAGGTTAATATAACATTTGAGGATTGATTTAATTTATTATTTTAGAAGTAATCATGTTTTTCTGGCTTTCACCAAAAAAAATCTTAAATAGTGTCTCAGTTGACATAAATGAGTTTTTGAAAACAAATACTAATTATTAAAGGATATAATATTAATAAAAATCTAAGGATAGTCCAAAAGACTCGTATAATGATATATATGACATTAATTGACCACATGGGGTTCTGTTGGCTTTTTATACAAGTTTATTAACCATTTATTATAATAATACAATAATACATGGTAAAAGTTAAACTATTTAACTAAGAGTTAAATCTAAAAAACAAGGTTAATATGGTGACCTAAACCTATCTAAAACCTATTTATTGGGAGGTTTTAGTCCTATCCCCACCTTATTCTCTAAATAAATATTTTTAGATCCATTATAAACTGAATATTATGGTGTAATAACTTGATATTTCAAACATTTCCTAAAGTGACCCTCACCTCTCTTATAAACGGGTACGTATTTTTCTCTCAAAATAACACCTCAAAATAAATTTTTAATAACCAGAATATGATAAAATATCTTCCCAACTACCCTCAATGTAACCTAGAGGCCTTAATTGTATCATAAATCCAACCAAATGATCCCTTTTTCTCAAATCAAAAGGATGCACGTGAAGTAGAGGTAACAATTTATCACCTCTTTCAAAGTTATTTTGTACTTCCAATTCCTCTTCCATGGTTGTTTCCATACCAAAATAATAAATCCATTATTTTATACATACTTTTATGTTATTATAAATATGGTACAACCATATTCATTATTCAATACATCCTATAAAGGATAAAGTCACTATACGTGCGTACGTACGGCTTACCGTCTCTACGTCGTGGTGTAGTTTGTTACTCAACACTTCATTATTTTGATGCGTTAAATAATGAGTATAAATTATGTAAATAATAAATATAATATTTTAATGAATCTTTATATATAATATATCATCTAATTACAAATTATTTCACCACTAATAGAATTATATTGTCGCTTGTGCGTACGTACGGCTTATCGTCCCCAAGACATGAGGAGATTTTGTACCCCATTGTAACGCTTCAAGAATGATTTTCATTTAATGATTAAAATTAATATTTAAGAACTTAATATCATTATGTATATAAATAAAATACATCATATCTATAAAAAGAATGACTTATGTAACAAAACATATAAAGAAAAATCAATCAGTTAACACCCAAAACAATGATACTACAGAAATATCATTAAAAAATAAATATTAGAAGATTATATATGATATCATATTTATGTATGAGATTATTTTATAATTTAATAAAAATAATTTCACCATTATACATGAGTTTAATCTATCCTATACTAATTAAAAGTACAAGGTAAATGATTTCCATTTCACTTTTTATTCTCGTGAGATTCATACTGTATTGCCACTATTTCCTTTTTTGTGGTGTATGTACTTCCCATTATTGTATTCATTATGTAATATACTTTAATTTATAGTTATTTACATCTTCATTTTATGATCCTTGTTTCATGGGGTGTATTTTTTAAAACTTAACAAATCGGTAAGGGAATTTTAATTTCGATTTCCACTCATTGGGGTTTACAAAAACAATGTTGATTATTTTACACCAAGATTATCTCTGAAATCACTATTCATTTATTTATGTAGTAATTTACAATCCCCTATGTGTGGATATACTTTGGATACACATAATTTCTCTATTGATAAATTATCAATTCAATGATATGAACTTGATAAGAGTAATCTTAACTCAATATCCATTCATTGAGTTAAACATCCAAGTCATTGGTGTTTTTTTACAATTACATGTGTGAATGTCCTCTAATTGATTTACATTGAATATCCAATCCTATTGAGTGGATGTTTATTTTTCACACATAATTATTTCATTGATTTATCCTTAACCTAAAGATACGGTCCTTATTAGGGATATCATCTCAATTTATATTCCATTGAGACTACACATGTTGTTGTGCACCGATTCACTTTTATATGGTGTATATAATATACATTGACATAATATATCATTAATACCATTATTCTAATGATATTATAAAGTTTTTATTACCTCAATTATTTGTATTCAAGCATCTTCTATTTGGTTAAGAACTCAAATTAAATATCATTTTAAATGTTTTAAAGATTTGTTATTCGAAATCATTCTCATTGATGTCCATGTTTTAAAAATGGTGTTAATAATATATTTATATGAACTGAAATGTTTTAAAATTAAAATTACTTTTATAAGATTCAAATTGGTATGGGACACTTTTATTCAAAAATCAATTTTAAACATCTTCTTCATAAATAGTGAAACTTTTAAAGGTTTATAATAAAAAGGGGATATTTCTATCAAATAGTTTTAATGATTATTTTTATCTAGGTCAATATCCTTAATTATTCTTGATTGAGGTTTATTTATTATAATAAAATATTCCATATTATATTGAATGAGTTATGTTTGTCTGTGGATTTGTAATTTTCATACCATTCATGGTTTGTGGTTAAAATATTGACATTTCATATACTAGTTTTAATACGAATGTTTAGATTTTGTTTCACCTTTTTCATATGATGAATCCATTGGACATAGTAAGTTACAGTTGGGGCCCTCTATATCTCCTCTATGCATCAGTATGTCTCATGAGACAAACTAGCGTCTTGGCACAAGGCCTTGAAAAAATCATTATTTGTAGTATTGGAACAAGTCATTGACTATATGCTTATGATGTCCAGCATTATGCATTCCATAAATATGAAATTATCTATTGATATTACATGTGATTATTAGACTAGTTTAATATCCATGTGAATATGCAAATGGAATTTTTTGATTTATCATTTCCATATTATTCTGATGTTTATGGTTAAAATAAATCTCTTTTAGTCTTATACATTGACTTAAATGTTTTCACTTGTTAATGATAGTTTCTGCTATATTGTTATCCCTACTGAGCATCTGAGCTCACCCCTTTCTTATGTTTTCTTTTTCCCAGGATGTGAAGAAGTATATTATGATTAACCTAGAGGAATAGGGAAAAGGATATGAGTGTGATCAAAGGGGACACAATGTTGTTTTTCATTATTTCATGATGTAATGTAAAACTTATGTATGTATCTAGAACTTCCATGGATACTAAAATAATTGATATTTCGAGAATTTATCTATTGTGATCTTGAAAATGTTATGTAATAATGCAATGACTCTGCTTAACTAGGGTTAAGGCATTATAGTTTCTATCAGAGGAAGTTTAGTACAAGCCTTGGAAGCTATATTTAGAAAACTATGATTAGAAAACAATACCCTAAGAACGACTTTTGAGTATTAGTATATAAGAACATCCAAAAAAATTGGTAATATAAATATTATGTGGATTTTCCAAACAATATATCCCTATCTTGATACGAGTAGGTAGAGGCGGCTCTGTCATAGATTTACCAAGGGGTAAAACCCAAAAACACCTCTTTGAGATAGACTCGAATGGGAACTGGTGTACGACAATAGGCCTTTCTTCACTCTTGGTTTTGACACTCCTGGGGAATATTCATAGTATAATTCACATTTTCATTATAAACCGATTTGAAATATTTTAATTTAAGATGAGAATAAATATCCTTGGATAATCCTAAGGTGATTTAGATTGAAATTAACGTTTCATGATATTTTCTAAATTATTTTATGAATATTGATACTCAAACTATGATTTCCTGTTTTAGTCAATGTTTAGATTCCAAGGAAGTCATATTTATAATGAACATGTTGTACAAGGTCGGCATAATGGTGGATATGAGAAATAAATGGAATTTTGATAGGAGTAAAAGATATTATGTTCATGATAATGCAGGTTTCCAAAAATATGATCAACAATATATAAATTAACTAAATCCCAAACTCAACAAAGAAGAGAAAGCCGTAGAATGATAATATCTCCAACAGTGAAGACTGAGGAGAAAATAAATCACAATTTCCATCATGCTGGAAATGTAGAAGGAGATACCAAGGAAAGTGTCTCAATGGAAAAAATAAATTATTTATATGTGGGAAATAATGACATAAAGTAAATAATTGCTGTTGGAAAATGAAGATTACTATGGAATAAAATAAAAATGATCATAATAATCCATTTATAGTCATTTTTCATAAATGTAAGGGACTGGGGCATTACCCGAGTCAATGCCCTATTCTATAGGATAACCACTAAGTCAAGGAAGAACCTATGTAGAAATAAATAAATGGATAAATGTTTAAAAGTATGAATGTTCTTTAGTGATGGGATTATTTTGGAAGACTTTTCTCATATACGTGTAACCCTGCTATTTGTTATGTGAAAATACTATTTGAGGAAATTATAGGTTCTTAATTTTTAGGATGAAAATGTGAGGTATGAGATATAATTTGTGGTAAAATTATGTTATGGTCATTTTGAGGAATTTTTCTCATTTTTTGGAATGTTATAAAATATAGTGTCTGAGAATGGAAAACACATAGACTTTGTGACAACCTATCGCGTCTGACGAATATGTGGGGATCTAATGCACAACTAATGTGTGACTGGGATTTATCACCTACCACTGGACTACTTGAAGTCCATGGATAGTGTGACTAATTATTTTTAAAGAAATTATTTTATTGATCAATAATAAGTTGATTTTGGATCTTATGTTTTATCAAATTAATATCCTTAGTATAGAAAAATGATTTGGTGATTAAGTGAAAAATTTTATTTTGGAAGATGTTTTCTCTGTTGGGAACACTATATGCATAAGGAAAATAGAATACTGTGGGATTTCATTTGAGGATTAATGGTGGATTTTTTTTATTTTGGAATAATCTATGTTTTTATAGAGATTCAGGTTATTAATGGAAATGATTAACCTATCATAGAGAATATGTGATTTGGTTAATTACAATTTTTTATGAGACATTAAGAGTTTTTTATGTTATTTAGAGATAAATCTTAAGATTTACTATGAAAAAAAGATGTGATTAAATTCATATGAGTTTTGGGTTTCAATCTTAGTTTTGATTTTATCGAAGGATTTTACGGTCATTTTTTTATTAAATGGTCTTTATTGACCATTGGGTATTTGTTGTTTAATTTTGGAAATTAAGATTAGTATTTTTATCTATAAAGGATTTTCCATTTCTAGGATTATCTGATCTTGTACTAACCATTTTATTTTAGTTAATCTCTAAATATAATGGAAATATATAGTTCATCCTTTGTGGATTATGTGATTCTCTAGAAGTGGATTCTTGCGCTTCATGTGTGACCAAGCCATCTTGAATACTCATCGTTTAGAGAAAAGATGAGTTAGTTGTAGAAATTTTTTAAAGGATGAAAATCTACTTAAAAATTAATTATATCTCTTTATTTTCATAGTCAATATTATAAATAAATTCCTCAACTTTAAGAAATGGAACTTAAACAAAAAAACGTTGTCCATTTACTTTTCCTACTGGGAAACTAATGACCGTTTAACCCATCACATGTTTGTGGTTTTCTAGTTCTCAACTTTACCTTAATCATGTTTTCTAACACTCTCCATCAGAACATGAAACATAGTTTATCTTCTATATCCATGTTTTCCTACATGGAATCCTTGTATGGGTTGTCTCGGGTGACCTTGGTACATCTGTTTCATTATTTTAAAGTGATAGTTTTATTGATTCTTTTTACGATGTGGGACTCTCAATGAAGTTCCCAAGCCTAATTTTAATATTACGAGGATGAAATTTCCAAAATGAGGGAATAATTTAACACCCCAAGATTTCATAGTAAGTTATTTTCTTCAAAGTAATTAAATGGATTATACAACATGCAACACTGAGTTCGAGTGCAGCACGACTTACCAAACTAGTCGTTCAAAATACAGTTATGAATATTATTAACTGCATTTTGAATTTTATATACTCCATATAATTTTTAAATACATATTATGTGTTTGTTTGGCATAATATAAGAACAAATTCAATTTTTTAGATAAAAGAAGTATTTTTCAAATAAATGCAATTCCACTACCTTTTAATGGAAACCCATTTTTAATTCCAATATTTTACAATTATATATATTTAATTTGACAAGATAAACTTATTATTTAAAATCGAGACAGAAAATTTTATTTTGGATAAATATTTGGTGTTTTTCGGATAACATTTATATGTTGATGAATAGTAAAAAATATTAAATTTTAATTGAATTTTTTTTTAAATCAAAATAATTTAGAGTGTTAAATTATACATTTGATTCGTTTTGAGGTATAATTAGATTATATTTTTATGATTTAATCCCATTTTGGTCATTGGAAGTAATTTTACATTTTAATTGGACATTAACACATATCAACCTTTTTATAATTTTTACTCCTTAAAAGCCTACTTTATGGTTTGGAAAATAGGGATATTTTTTTAAATTAATCAACAAAACTTCTATGTTTTGAATTTGGTAAAATAGACATCATTTTTTAATTCGTAATATCAAAATTAGCTTTGCGTTAATTTTTTGTATTTTTCTAAAAATATTCAATTTTTGATGAATAGTGAAGAACACTTTGTTATTGTTTAAAACCTACGTTTTATTTAAATAATTATTTATTTTATTTAAATTTATTTTAAGTCAAAATAGATACATAATACCAATAAAATTTTAATTTAATTCATTGGAGTCATTTTATAATAAAATTTTATGTATAAAATTTTATTAAACATTTTAACCTCTTTTAGCAACATTCTATGCACATTTACAAATTTTCATAAAACGTAATTTTACAACTTCGGTGAATTGAATTTCAAAAATACAAGAGATACGGTTGACATCAGTAAGTAAAATGTGGTTCACTAGGATGAAAATAATTTTTGGTGAATAGTAACTTTTAAATTTTATTTACCACGGATAAAAGTAAATAGGGTAATTAAAGGTAAAAATGATATTATTATTACCCTAAAACATGTCCTAATTGTATTGGATTAGTTTATTTCAACCGAAATAAACCTTATGAACAAAAAATTATCACTTTAATTGACTTGGATTAGATTATGACATTTATTATTATTTATTTAAAGAAGAGTTAAAAGTGTTAAATTCAAATTTTATAAGCTAAACCACTTTTAATATATAGATATAAATAAGATAAATTCAAATATAAATATTCATTAGAAATATAAATATATTACGTGCATATTCGTATTTTATTTATAATTTTTATACATTACAGAACTAAATTTATTTATGATACAATGATGATGCAGTAATTACCTTATTAATGAAAGATTAAAATAATTGATATTATAAATATCTAAATAAATGTAAGTTGAATCTTTTTAAGTATTGAAATAATTTTTTATGTTAATATGAAATGTTATGATTTATTTAATTTATTTTTTTAGAAATAATCATGTTTTTTTACTTTAACAAAAACTAAATACTAAATATCGTCAAAATTGACATAAATGAGTTTTTAAAATAAATACTATATTATTAAATGATATAATATTCCTAAAACTTTAAGGTTCATCCAAAGTTCTATTATAATTATATATATTTCATTAATTAACCACTTGGGGTTCTCTTGTCTTTTTATAGTATGTTTATTAACCATTTATAATAATAATACAAGAATACATGGTAAAAGTTAAACTATTTAACTAAGAGTTAAATCTAAAAAATTATGTTAATATGGTGACCTAAACTTGTCTAAAACCTATTGTTTGAGAGTTTCGTGACCCATCAACACTTTATTTGTGATATAAATCATTTTGGATCCATTATAAACTGAATATTATTGTATAATAAATTAATATTTCAATATTTTTCTAAAGTTACTCTCACCTCTCTTATAAAAGGGTACTTCCCCTGCTCTCAAAATTACACCTCCAATGTCATTTGGATCGGCCAACCACAACTCAAATATCTTTCCAAATACCCTCACTAGAATCTAGATTCCTTACATTAATCATAAATACAACCTAAGAATCCCTTTTGATCAAATCAAAAGAAAGCACCCGAAGAGGAGGTAATAATTTCATCACCTCTTTCAAAGTTCTTTTCTTATTAAACTTCATCTTTCATTGTTTTTTCTATACCAAAATAATAAATCTAGTACCATCTACTTAATGTGATTTTATTATATATATTTTACAACCAAATTCATTATCCTATCCATCCTATAAATGACTAATTCACCATATGTACGTACGTACGGCTTACCGTCTCCACATCGTGGTGTAGTTTGTTATTCAAGACTTCATTTTTTGGATGGGTATAATAATGAGTATAAAGTGTGTAAATAATAAATATAACATGTTAATTACTCTTTATATATAATATAACATCCAATTACATATGGTTTCACTACTAATTGAATGATATTTTCACCCGTGCGTATGTATGGATTACAATCTTCACGATGCGATGAGATTTCATTCCCCATCATAACGAATCGAGAATAATTTTCATTTGATTATTAAAAATAATGTTTATGAAATTAATATCATTATGGATATTAAAAAAATACATTTGATCCACAAAAAACTTCACTTACATAACAAAACATATAAAATAAAACGAATCAGTTAACACCGAGAACAATAATACTACTGAAATATCATTAACAAAGAAATATTAGAAGATCATATATGATATCATAATTATGTATGTTGTTATTTTATAATTTAATAACTATTATTTCACCACTATACCGGATTTTAACCTATCCTCTACAAAGGAAAAGTACAAGGTAAGGGGTTTTCATCTCACTTTTTTTTCTCGTGAGATTCATGCTATATTACCACTATTTCATTTTGTGTGGTATATGTACTGCCAATGATTGTATTATTTGTGTAATATACTATAATATATGGGTATTTACATCTTCATTGTATGATACTTATTTCCTGGGGTGTATTTTATGTATGTTACCAAATCGATAAGGGAATTTCAAATTTCGATTTCCACTCATTGGGTTTTACAAAAACTTCATTGATTATTTTACCCCAATATTATGTGTGAAATCACTATTTATTTATTTATGTTGTAATTTCTACTCTCCTTTGTGTGTATATACGTTTTATATGCATAATTACTCCATTTATAACTTTTCATGTCAATGATATGACCTTGATATGAGTAATCTTAACTCAATTTTCATTCATGGAGTTAACAGCCAAGTCATTAGTGTTATTTTTAAAAGAATATGTGTGAATGTCCTCTGATTAATTTACACTGATAATATAATTATATTTAGTGTATTTTTATTTTTCACACATTATTATGTCATTGATTTATCCATAACCTATGGATACAGTCTTTATAAGGTATTTCATCTCAATTTACATTCCATTGAGACTTCTTTGTTGTTATGCACCAATTCACTTTTACATGGTGTATATATTGTACATTGACATAGTATATCATGAATCCCTTTATTCTAAAGATATTATAATGTTTTTATTACCTAAATTATTTTTATTCCAGCATCTCTCATTTGGTTAGGAACTCTAACTAAAATATCATTTAAAATACTTTAAGGATTTGTTTTCTAAATCTTTCTCATTAATGTCCATGTTTTAAAAATGGTGTTAATGATTTATTTATATGGGCATGAATGTTTTAAAATTAATATTATTTTTAAATGTTTCAAAGTGGTGTAGGAAACATTGATTCCAAAATCTATTTTTAACAGCTTCTTGATAAATAGTGAGACATTTAAATGATTTCAAGAAAAAGGGGATATTTCTCTCAAATAGTTTTACTAGTTATTTTCATATATGGAAATATCCTTCATTATTATAAATTGTGGTTAATTTATTATAATAAAATATTCCATATTGTATTGAATGAGTTATGTTTGACTGTGGATGTGTTATTTTCATACCATTCAAGGTTTGTGATTAAAATATTGACATTTCATATCATAGTTTTAATACGAATGTTTAGATTATGTTTCCCTCTTTTCATATGAGGAATGCATTGGACTTAGTAAGTGACGGATGGAGCCTTCTGTATCTCCTCAATTCATTGGTAGGTCTCATGAGACAATATGGTGTCTTGGAATAAGGCCTTGACAAAATCTTTATTTCTTGTCTTGGCACAAGGCCTTGACTATATGCTTATGATGTTCGACATTATGCATTCCATCATTATAAAATTAGCTATTGATATGACATGTGATTATTCGAGCTGAAGAATATCCATGTGAATAAGTAAATGGTATTTTTTGATTTATCATTTGCATATTATATTGAATAATAACTTTAAAAGTCTTGTGTTTTAGTCTTATACATTGCATAAAATGTTTATGCTTTTTAATAATAGTTTCAGCTATATTGTCATCCTTACTGAGCATTTTAGCTCACCCCTTTCTTATGGTTTTTTTTCCAGGATGTTAAGAAGTATATTATGATTAAACCTATAGGGATAAGCCAAAGGATATACGTTTGTTAAAAGGGGACACAATTTTTTTTTTCTTTATTTCATGATGTAATGTAAAACTTATATATGTATCTAGTACTTCCAAGACTACTAAACTAATTGATCTTTTGAGACCTCATCTATTGTGATCATAGAAATGATATGTAATAATGCAACGACTCTGGGTAACTAGGTTCGGGGTGTTACATCTCATCATCCTTATTCACTTCCAACCCCATTAAAATTTAAAAAATATTTATATAGGAGAGGGGAGGCTAGGTTTTAAAGACATTTCCTTTGTTAATGGGAAATTCGATCAAATATTTTAATCCAACTTGTAATGAATTATAGTCCTCCAAAACAAATGACCCATCTATCCTTATAATATTATTATTTTTTGGAATTTATTCGACAATATTTGGTCCAAATTTAGGCCCAATCCAAGCTTAAACATAGAACATATGGCCCAAATGGTTAAGTGGTTTCCAACCTAGAAAGTCTAGTCTAGCTTTTAATTCATATAAATATTATTCAAATCAATTGATCAATCCTATTTGGATGTTCAAAATTAATGTTTTATAAAATTAAGTGAATATATATTTTTAAAATTTTAAATTTCAAATAAGCTACAGAAAAATATTTAGGAATTAAAAAAATCTTAGACATTATATGATCAAAACTCAAATTTTTATCATATTTTAAAATGAAAAATGTAATCCAGTTATTTTATAAAGAAACATATTTAACATAATATCAGAAAATATTGTCATTTATTATCAATAAAATATTTAATAATTTATTTTATCAACTCCCCCACAAATACCCTTTTTCACTCAAAATAAAGGTCACATTTCATGTATGATAAGTTGTGCATATTCACATTTACCAATCCATATTGGCAATTTAGGAAAAGTGAGAATCTCATAAAGAGTATATATTAGTAAATTTTATATTAATTTTCTTATATACTATATAAAAAATCATGTGATATTGATAACCCTAGTCATTATAAATGATGTTATTGCTCTAGAGTGCTACTAATTTCCCACCTATGTGTGTACTACCAATTTTAAGCTTATATCCCCCACACTTTTTTCAGTGCATTAATGTTATGTGAAACATTTATTCTTACCCATTTTATTTCCACCGATCCTATTCTACATTCCATTTTAATCAAATTTCAACACACAATCACTTATTAATTCTCAAAATTCAATCCATAAACTCTCAAACTATATTACCCTATATGTTTTATGTTTCATCACTCCTGTTTTTATTTAGATAATTTTTTTTAGTATTTATTAATTATTGTTTTTTAGGGAATACAAATATTATATTTCATGTACATAATAATAGGATAACTAGAGAGAGTAAGGGAAATGATTGGAAGTGAAATGATCATATGGATCAACAAATTATATAAGATGAACGTTTAAACTATCTTAGCTATACATTCAATTGAGTAAGAAGAATTCCACAATTCATGGTTTCGTGAAAAAATTTATTAATAAATAAATAAAAACATTTACCGTAAACAAATATAGTAAAGAATGGGGTCAAAATATAAAAGGCTTTATAATGTCAAAATTAATCATATCATCGATGAAATCTATTTTTAGGGAAATCCAACCGTGATGAAAACATCTTACTTCTATTTACACTGATAGAAATTAATTTTGAAAAGAGGAATTTTTAAGGTTTTTTAAAAGTAAATTAGAATAATACATAATGTGTTTTTTAATTTTTTCCTTATTATTATGATTTATAAAAAATTATCAGAAACCCTACAAAAGACACAAAAGTGGAATCCCTAAATTGTTACAACAAAATGTTTTCCCCACCCCCGCATATAAAGCATTAAATCTTCGTAAATGTTATCCCAATATATTATAATTATACATGAAATGTATGATTTTAAATAATAAAAATAACATAAATGTGAAAGGGTTATTGGTATCCAGATATTCTAAATTGATGATGGGGACATGTTGTGTGATTAAATCAACTTAATGAGTGTGATTTACCACAATTTATTTCTTAAAACATCTCTAATTGACAATAAATATTCTCCCGTTTTCCTATTGTGTGATCTCCATTATGAATAAAAACATTTGATACAACATATGTTCCCAACCATCTTGAACACAACTTACAAGAAATTATCTTAAATCATTAATTGTAGATAAGGACATTGTCTCCAACATGAAACTATGTTTTTTATCATTCTTTCATTATATTATTTTGATATTTCATTATGGGGGCTTGATTTCTCATTTTACGATAATAAAATATCATCAATATCTTGAATATTTAGCTTCCTTTCAATTCCATCAAGGGTGAAATTGACGTTTCATTTATTTATAGGCCAATATGTTTGATTCTCTACATCTATGGGATGATAGAAGGATTTCCCAAAAATGATCTATAAGAGGTGCATACCAATGGTAGTTTTGGATGTTGTCATATAAGACCATAGTGCATCATCCAAGCTCTTTCTCCAATCCTTAACATTCAGCTGTATGGTTTTCTCCCAAATTTGTTTCAACTTCTAATTTAAAAACTCATCCTATACATTTTTTGGGGGTGGTATTGAGTATAAGTTTTATATATATCCCACACATAAAAAGGGGGGAATAAAAATTAATATTTCATAATTGTTACCCTTGGTCACTAATGATTGCCTCTGGAACTCCAAAACGGTAGAAACTATGGTCCATCAGAAAATCAACTATAACACAAGACCCATCAGTCATGGTGGATTTAAAATCCACCCATTTACTAAAATATTGAATAAATACCAGAATGTTTATGAAATAAAATGATATTATAAATTCACCCATCAAATCATTTCCCCATACATAAAAAAAATATCATAAAAAATATCATAAAACTAATTTGGGTTGTTCGGGTATCTTGTGTCTACTCAAAAAGTTTCAAGTATGTTGGTAATAAGAGGTTGACATAAAAATCATGGTACAATGAAATAATTTATTCCAATATAATCCAGAATCTAATACCTTCATAGTCATCTATTTGGTTCTATAGTGTCCACCAAAATCATGTGTATAAAAAATGCCGAACATATTCAAACACCTAATTGATCGCAAACCTCCTAATGACTTGGTTACCAAAAATATGACAATGGTATAGATAATCCCAAACATAAATCCTAGATCCACTCTTCAATTTTCAACATAGTGTCTCTTTATGTTTTCCAGAATGTCATTGTAAACTAAGTAATTCACTAAATCTTCCTACCATCGATGGACACATGAGATGAAATAAATAACATCATCATGGTATGTATCCCAATGTGAAACTTAGTTTGTGTTATCATGCTCTATCATATAAATGACACTGCTCAATTATTCAGCTAATAAGATTTCTAACCCATTATTATCCCTTATATAAATTTAAAACTATTAATGAAGTAGAATGCAATGAATAAGTCATGGATTTTCATATGGATTCATTATGTGATACTATAAATCTTTATGATCAAAGACAAAAACAATTTGTTTTCCAATAAAGAAGAGAAAAATTTATCTAAAACAGATATAATACTGATAAACTCCTTTTCTATCATGGTGTAATTTTTTTGGGCTTAACCCAAATTCCTTATAGCATAATCAATCACATAGGACATCTCTTCCACCTAGTAAGACAAGATTACTCCAAATATGATACTGAAATCATCGCATATAAGTTTTAATGGGAGGTCCCTTTTAGGGGGATGTATAATTGGGGGTGTCTTTAGATGGTTATTTAGCTTATAAAATAATAACCTACATGAATCCTAAAAATTAAATCATAATATTTTTGTTGTAATATAGATAAGGGTTGAGCAATCATAATTAAATCTATGATAAAGTGTTGATAAAAAACATCATTTATAATGAATTATCAAACATCACACACAAATTTTGGATAGATAAAATAAGAAAGGATGACTAATTTAGATATATCAAACACAATTATATTCTAGGATAATACATGACAAATTACAATTCCATTATCTACTATGAAATGACATTTCTCAATGTTTAAAACAAAGTATTTCTCAGTGCAATGATGAAAAAAACCAATATCAAGATACTATATTCCAATAATGAACCATACACATTAAATTCATCCATAAATACCTCGATGAATGTCTCAATTAAATCAGAAAATATTGTAATAATTCCTCTTTGGAAGTTACATGTTGTGTTAAAAAATCAAAGTGGAATCATTCGGTAAGAGAATTAACTGAATGGGCTAGTGAATGTGATCATACTTTAAACCTTAAAATCAATGGGAACATGAAAATATATAGAGGAACAATCCAACAAGAATTAGTTTGTCCAACATAGACGTCTCTCAAGCATCTGGTCAATAAATTGATGTGGTAAATGGTCCTTAATGGCTATTTTTACTTAGTTTCTTATAATCTATGAACACTCACCAATTATGTTTTACACTCATGGGAACTAACTCATTAGTTTTATTATTTATAATAGTGAAACTAGTTCTCTTGGGTACAACCTAAATATGGATGACCCATTGGGAGTCAGAAATGGGGTAAATGATACATACCTCAAGTAACTTTACCACCTTTTTTCACAACTCCTAATAGTTCGGGGTTAAGTATCATTTTTTGTTTCCTATAATGTTTGGTCTCATCCTCTAAAAGATTCTTATACATGAAAATGGAGGGGATAATTCCTATTATGTTAGTTATGTTCTATATAATATCTTTAATATTTTCCCTTAAAATATTTAAATGTGTTTTTATTATTCTGGTAGGAGATAAATAAAAATTAATATAGGAAATGTTTCATCATTCAATATGTATAAATATTTTAAATTTTATGGAAATGGTTTATGTTTAAGTTTGGGTTCAATCCGTGTTAATAAAAATGGTGTGGGGCTAATATATATGTTCAATAAATGTTTGGATATGAATGTACCTCATCATGATTAGTGAATAATGTATAAAAACCATTGAAACAATCATTATTTATGTCATTATCAAAATATAAATTTCTGTAATCAGAATAAGAATCCACATCAAAATCAAAAATGAGTGTAGTTTGTTCCTAAGAAATAGGTGTGATAGTATTTTGTTACATCAAAATAGAACCAATATTCATGAAAAATTTAATCATGTAATGATGCCTATTTAATAAATATTGAAAATAAAAAATTGGAGATTCAATAAAATTTGGGTCCTAATGGGAGGGGAAGAACACAAAATTTTATTTTGTGGGGGTACTTCATGGAGTCTAAAATATTAAATCGTATAATCCCAACTCCAAACTCCATTTAATGTGTACCCTGATATATATTTATGATTTTATTAAAAAAATTTAGGGATGTTATTCTATGAATGATGGGATCATGAGAACTTGAATGATCATACTCCACATTCATCATATAGGAATAAATAAGAAAGATCATGTCCCATACCTAAACATGGACATCCTCAATGACTCCCATCAGGTACACTATGGAACTATTCACCAGTTTCACCACCACACATTTTGGATTAACCTCTATAAACTACTAGGAGGAGAAAAAAAGTAGGGAATAACACTAATGGAGTCACTCAAATCACATAAATCATTAGAGAAATGATACTCCCCTATGGTGTATGCAATGGGGAATTCCCCTGTGTCCTTTCACATTATAGTCATTGTCAAGGTTGGTGTTATGAGTATATATATTTTTTACCCAAGTATGATCCTATCATTTCCTTTTATCCTTAATCTATTTGTACAAAAATTATTTAAAAAATATAACATATTTTCAAACTTTATTGATTGCTTCAAGTAGAGGGATTTTGATCTCAACATGCATGAATGTGTCTAAAACCTCTTTTTTCATTTCCTTTTCATCCATCTCCTTGGTTTATAAAAATTTAAATGAAAATGGAAGGTTTTTATGAGTAAAAACATCAATATTTTTCTTACCATTTTATTTATCCTTGGGTTTCTCATCATTTGGTCTCAAATTGGGATTATATGGGGTTCATGTGAATTCTGGAAGAATGATCGGTGAAAATCTATCAATTTTTTTCCTCCCACTTCTCAATTTCATGGAACTAACATTCCCCATGGTAAATATAAAAGGTTGGGAGGGAAGATTACTGGATTTATTACTTACTAGTTCATAGAGGACAGAGGAAATCTGGCTCATTAGTGTCTTCATCTCCATCAACTCCGAACCTTGACTCTTCATGTCATTATATTGATTAATAACATTTTTTTAAAATATCATTAGTATTAAAATATACCTTTGGTTGAGAATTCACTTTTTTCTTTGAATTGATGATTTTTGGTCTTCAAATATCCTTTGGTTTTGTTTATAACCATATAGGTAAGGTGAAGGATGTTGTAATCTTTATTTAAAAGTGAGAAATAGTTGTTTTCAAGATTCATACCCCATGTCAGATTGATATTTCCACCCTTGGATGTATGTTGGTGAAATTGAATCATACTTATTCTATGGATGTGGTTGTTGTTTTTTTAATGGTCTCATAGGTAATATGTCTTTATAATCCTCTATATATTGTAATTATGTGCAAGAGTTGGTTTGGTGGTCTATTTTAGTGTAATTTATACAAGTCCTTGTAGGAGTGGGTATGGATTTATTTTGATCCAATGAAATATGCCTCACCATAGTGGTAAACTCAACCAAATTATTATCAATTAATTTGATTTCAACAGATACTACACTTGCCTGAAGTACTCCTCTAATATTTGGTGTACCTCAATCTCTAAACCGTTATGTGTTTTGTTCCATCTTGTGGATCAATTCATGTCAATCTACTAGTGCTTTATCCAAAAATACCCTCTAGCTACGTCAACAATAAAATTCCTCTCCATACGCATGATGCCATCTTAAAACTATTGAATATGAACTTCCAAAATGATTTGGGGATGTGGGAAGATTAAACATAACGTCTTGAATCCCTCCTAGTATTCATACATTGAATCACATCTTTCTTTATTGGTCCCTGAGATATCTTTTTGAATATTAGTGGTCCTTGATTCTAGAAAAAATAACTTCAACAAAATATATATCAAATAATTCCAAAAATTTATGTCTTCAAGTAGTAAATAATCCAGTGAATCAATTATAGTTCTATCAAGTGAAAATGGGAATGATATTATTTTGATTTGATATTCAGATACATTAATTGGATTTTTGTTTGAGAAAACCACATTAAATTATTTTAGATGATTTTTTGTATCCTCTTGAGAGAGAATATGGAATTTTGGATAAAGGTGAATCAATCTAGATTTTAACTAAATGTTTGGTTCATGTTTTAGGTATGCAATACAATTTTGTTTATAATTAATGTTTGATGAAGGCAATTCTCGAATGGTATTATAAAGATCATTATTATTATTTTTATTCATTGATTTTATTTTTATGTTTTGTTCAGAAGTTATTCCAATTATAATGTTCCCATAATGGAGGATTTAGCCAACTGGGTGAATGTTGAATCCTCCCATAGACTAATATTGTCTTATTTGAGGCTTAAGGTTGTATTCAATATGAGGGTAAAAATATAAGAGATCCTTGACAATAGGTTTTTTCATAAATCAAATAAATAGAAAAGGTAAATTTAGATAAATGAACCATAATTAAGATTATAAATTTGAGTTAATGGTCTAAAAAATAGAGATGAAAACAATATATATTATGAAAGGGGAAATAAGGAAGAAATAATTGAAGCATATAATGAAATGATGACTTAAAAAATACCTCTAATTGTCTAAATAAATTAATTTTATTTCTGATAATGGTAAAAATTTTAAATTTTTTGTCTTGGGTTCTCTCAAATGATATGTAATTTTTTACTTTTTAGGTGTAGCATATTGGCTGACAAAGGTCGTTCTCTAAGGACGAAGTACTTAAAAAATTATTATAGGTATTTTAAAAATAAAATGAAATAAAACGATCACATTAATTAAAATTATTGGGGTTTTTTTAAATGTTTATAAAACTATAAGATAATTTAGTAAAAATATTTTCAAAATATTGTATTTTTTATTTTATTTCATTTTGAATGTTGATTGATAAAAGAAATAAGAAGATTTTACTTTTAGAAAATATTTTGAGAAATTGTAATCAATATAACTCTACCAATTCAATTTATTATTAATAATTATGATTTAAATTAAGATTCATTTAATTATGATCCACTAATCTTATAATCTTTCAACCCTATAATAATTTTCCTCAACCATTCATATGATATGAATGAAACTATAAGATAGGTTCTAAAAATGAAATCATAGTACCCTTCATTGATTATTGTTCCAGGCTAGCTTATATTCATACAGAAGCTTGGATTATATACATACTAGAAGTGAGGAAAAATTCAGATTGTGGATTATATTTGGACTCTACAAATTGATCCTGTGTGGTTTTATTTTACCGATTAATTTCTCACTCTCACAATTCACACATTACTCGATCTCTTGTGTTTTGTCTTATTATTTAAAATACTTTCATAGTTTATTGTATGTTAAAATATATATTTATAGATCATATTATTTGAATTAAATTGTATCATTGATTCAAAACAAATAATTAAAAAAACATGAGAATTAGATCGGTTTCTAAGAAAATCTACACATCAATGGGAGCTGTTTTTATTGCTGATACATTGTGCATTATAAATTTTTTAGGAAGGTTATAACCCAATCACATTTCAAATAGTGATATACATACCAAATAATTAAATAAATGGAGATTAAATTTTAAAAAATTGAAGATTTATAAGATAAACTAAGATTATTATTACTTAAAAACAAACATTACAACATGAACAAAAAGAATAAGTCTTTGATGATGGGATCATTTCTTGAAGATATACCCTTCTTTTATATAAGAGATAAATGGAGTGGAACCACTTACTCAATTAAAATAATTCTTAATTCAAATAAAACCCCATACAAATGATAAAAATAAACATTAATATAGTGGATGGGAGGAATGGGTTTCAAGGCATTTTAAATGTTAATGGGAAATATTGAAAAATATTTTAATCCATATTACACTAACATGTTGACCTCCAAAACACATGACCCATTTTTTCTGTCATAATTTATTTTTTTAATAGAGTTCCAGATCTTTTTTCCAGGTTTGACCTCAATCCTATTGTATATGTAGATCATGTGGCCAAAATGGAGATGTTGTATCAAATATGGACTGTGCAATCCATCTTTGATATCAGGGCACATTTACTCTAATAAAATACTGGATCCAACATCGATTATATAAATTAATGTTTTTTAAAATGATATGAATATTCCATTTATAAAATTCTTTGTCATAATAAGAGATAATAAAATATTTTTGACTCACATACAGAAAAAGGGGGTCTACCTGGTCTCGCGATGTTATTGTTGTGAGCACCCGAGGCCAGAGACAACAGTTCATTTATTTTTTTTGAGACAATGGGCCTCCTCTCTATGGGAGATATTCACACATCCTTTGTTCCCCGATGGTGAGTCCCGACCTCCATAGGAGTTTATGTCAGCTTGGATCCCCGGTACGGAAAGTAGGGAGATGGAACGGGGTGTGAGGATTATCATCCTCGTGGTTATTTGTTGGGTCATATGTGAGGCGCGTAATCATGTTAGGCTGGGATCCAATAGATCCCTGCTATATATCCAGTTCCAGATGAATTCACTCATTGTGGAGCTGGCCTCGCTTATTAAAGGTGGATTATCATTAGTTGTAGTTTGCAACCGTGTGAACTGTCCATGCATTCAGCACAGAGGGAGAGGATGTTGGGTGAGGTGGAAGCCCCTGAGATGTGGTTTGAAGCTTAAAATTGACGGGTCCTTTATGGAGGGAGTCATGAGGGGTGGGGGTTTACATCGGGACTGTTGGGGTTCTTTCATTATTGCCTTTTATGGACCAGGAAACTCCTTAAGTGTAGAGGTACATGCTCTTCTCTCTGGCTTGATGGTTTGTAGGCGGAGTGGTTTGCAGGTGACATAGGTGGAGTCCAAATATGAGGTTTTGGTTAAAGTTTTACATATAATCTAGGAGATACCTTGGGATTTTTTTAACTCATCCGGATGTACAAGGAAGAGATCAAGCATGTGAAGATTATTCAGCATAGTTGGAGGTAATATAACTTTGCGGCAGATTCCCTTCCTCACTTAGCTAGACAGGAGGAGACTCTTAGGATATATGAGGGACTACATTCCCTTCCCCTTGAGTGTTGTACTGTGGTGTAATGGTATGCCCTTGGACTTCACCATTTTCATCCTCCATGAAGGGTTGCTCTTTGTTTTTCTAGTAATAAAAAATAATAATAATTTTCAATCTATATGTAAATGTATTTAATAAAATTTGACGAAATTATGAAATTTTTTATCAATAAAATATTTGATAAAAAGGGTTTATTTGATATGGGATTCAAATTTTTTTAAAGATATATTGAAATTTCACATCGATAATAAAGTAATTCATTGATTTCAACAAACATTGGAATTTTACATTATAACTAAAATAGGCTTCCACTTGAAGAAACTTATTTATAATAGTTTTATGGAATTTCAAATAAATACACAAATCTCTCTCAATTTTTGTTAAAATAACATATAAATTTAGACAAAAACATTACTAGAACTATTCCTCACAACTATATGATGATTTTTTTATGATTATTATGGATTATTTTTTGGTGGTAGTACAATAAAAAATTAGGATAACTATATAATTTTTCATGAAAAAAATAAAATAATATATTTATCTGAAAATTTGGTAAGATAACATTATGATATATTTATTATGTTTATAGAAGATTCCTAATTGGATTTCAATTAAAATTTAACAATGAAAAACTATTCATAGTAAAAATTAATTTATAATACATAACCTATTTTCTTATTTTATGATTAGAAAACATGAGAATTTTATTTCTAATAGTGTGTACAAAAAAATATTTCTTTTAATCCCACAAATTAAATTATAAAAAACTACTACTAAAAAATAAAAAAAAATTAAACTAAAAACATAAGGAAGGTAATAATTTATTTTGGGTAAACCCTTACAAAGGGATGTTTTAATTTATGTTTCCCAAATCTTGATAGTACCAATTTTTCAACCCTAGTATGAAGTGGTGGAGTTTTTATGGTAATTGATTCACTCTTATTTTTTCAAAATATCTTCCATCACTTTTTCCCCAAAAAGAGTCCATGTTGAAAATATTGAAGATCCATCTCTCAATTAATTATTATATATTAGTGCAGTGATAGTAGGAAGAAAATGGGCAGGTCTTGTCCAATTTTATCAATATAAAATTGATGGAATGTGGTGTCAACCTATTCTCTTTTTACAATAGTCGGTAACACTATAAAATAAAAATATAATATCATCTTTTATAATTATTAAAATATATTATTGGACTCATATTTGTATTCTTCTCCAATGGAAAGAGAAAAAACAACTAAATATAAAATTGCATTCTTAAATAGATTTATTTTTATTAATTTTATAGAAAATAGACATGAAGGAGTTTATGTTTAAATTTCCTTCCTAAACTATTCTTTTTGTTTTGGCATAAAATATTATAAAATTATTCTAAAAAAAACAGTATCATTGGTGTTTGTATTGGATCCTAAAAATTATCTTAAAATCACACCATACATGGTTTGGTTTTCTCAAAACAATATTTATATAGGATGTGTGACATAGATGTTATATTTATGATGTTTAAAAAAAGGGAGTCAATATAAATTTTAATTTTTTGGGTGAAAAATGGATAAATCCCTATGATTATTAACATTGTTGAAGAAAGAATAGAAACATTGAATACATTATTCTAAAAAAACGTCCACTAAAATCCCTATAAAAATCAATATTTACTTTTTAAAATATAAAAATTTAACAATATTTCATTATCATTTATAAATGACTAAGGATTAAAATATTTTGTGAGATCATTTTAAATTATGAAAAGGGGTCTTCGTAATGATAAATGTTCGTAAGATAATGTGTCCATGAAAAAAAATATTAAATAAATGTAATTTTAACAATTGAAAAAAATGTGTAAATCATTAAAATATTTATTGATAAATATTCTAAATATTTATAGAATATCCTTTTATTGAAGAATAGATAAGAAAAACAATTAATAGAATACAGACATAGAGGAGGAAGGTTTCCAGTTAAAATGAAGAGGTGCGGTTGGAATTATTTACTCTCATCACATCCAATAAATTATATAACAAGAGAAATAAACTTTATAGGGAACATAAAAATCCTCAATAATTATAAGGCCCGAAGAAAATGGTTTTGTTATTATAGTTAATGTTTACATAATTTTTCCTCAGATGTAAAATTCATTTATAATAATCCAACTTGAAATGATATTGGAAAAATTCTCTTGTGGATTTGGTAACCCTTGAAATTAAATAACTTGGATAATATTACTTATGATGGATCTACTGTACCATTTATATTTATTATAAAATGATAAATATTACCTTCCATGGGTTATACATACACCAAACTAATGAAAACAAGTGGTGGATATGGAAATTGTCTCAATGAATGAAATTAGATGAGAAAGATGAATAACATTAAAAATATGTTATTCAAAATACCACAAAAAATAAAACATGGTATGATAAATTAATTAAAATTAACATAGATGAAATCATGATATTAAAATTCCATGAAATTTAAATATAGAATATAAATACAAATCATTACATAATAAAAAATATGTCTCAAGGAATAAAGTTTGAGATGAAACCATTACCTTAATTATAGACATCCAAGAGAGTGGATTGAATTCTTTAATCCTCATAATAACACCATATAAAATTCAATTAACCATTTTAGGAGTGGTTATTTGACAATAAAAAACACAAAAGGATGGTTCTATGTGTTTTTGGGAGGTAATTTGTCCTATTTTTTGTCAAACTGAATGTATTTTTCTATGAGGATAATTGAGGAAGTGGAAGTCTCCATTTATAAGTGAGGGAGTGGTTTTTTGTAATAAGAGATTCTCTATTCAAGTAATGTGTCCTTAAATGTTGTAAATAATGGATAGGTTTTTTATTTCTAAGAAATCTATTCAATATACACAAGGAGATAATTTTTGAGTAATATAATTATCTTTCTCCTAATTTTAAATTTTACCAAAATTTACTTTTACCACAGTAGCTCTACTTTACCTTCAGAAAATTATTTTTATATTTAAAAATTAAAATATTCTTCTTATATAATTGGTTATATTGATTCCAAACCTGATCATAATTTAAATAAATAAAATATTAAAGTGTTAGAAAATTTTAATTAAAATATTAGAGCACAAAACCCAAAAACATTTTTTTTATAAAAAAAATTAATCATAAAATATACATTTATTCTAGATTTATAAATGTTTTTGATATTGTAACAACCTAGAATTTTATCAATGGAATTTACCTTATAATAATAATTCCATGTAGTATAAAATGACAAACATCAAATAGAGAAACCAACAAAACATTATTCTCATAAATTATTAATGATATGTTAGTCTAAAAATAAACCAATAAGAATGTCAAATATTATAGTGGGAAAATAAATACAAAATAAGATCATAAGAATTTGAAAATTTGGATCTTCTCGATCCACCATAATGACGGCACTCACGATCAAATCTGTATAAATAAAACAAAATGTTAATAGTAAACTATTAATTATAAAGATAAAAATATATACATAAACTTGAATAAAAAATATATGAATGAAGAATTAATGAAATAACAGGTATTTATAGAAATTAATAAACCCATATTACTGTTATAAATCTGACCATTGGAATTCCAATCTAACTGTTGAAATAGTAATCGGGCCATTTGAATAGTAATTTCAGTGATAGGAATAGTAATCTAGTCATTAGAATAGTAACATCACTTATGAATGTTTGAAATAATATTTAGGTATCTTATGAATAAAAATATGAAATATTTATATCATAGTATAAGTAAATAAATGTTTTAAAAATTATAAATTAATTGTCTATATTTTTATAAATCATATCTGTTTTAATCAAAATTCTTATAAATATAATGATATAAAATAAATTTTAATTCCATAAAATAGATTTAAAAGGTTTTATTATTTATTATTATAATTATTAGATAATTTTATTGGACCATAAATAATTTTTCAATGGGCCATAAAATGGATTATAATATTATTAATGGTATTTTTTGAATAAATGATGAATTTATATAAATATTATTTTTATCATATATATAAAATTATTTTCATAATTGGATTCCATTTTTTAAACCTTCATATAAAAAAATGGTAATAGTGAATTTTTGGGATTTTTCTATAATAGTTGAATTTCTAGTGAATAGTGAAATATAAAAATTTATAGTATTTATTATTTTAAGCCAAATTCATGAATTTTTTATTCATGGATGATGTATGAACTCGTTATTTAGACCTCACATGCACTATTTATTACATATAATCATAGGAATCAAAAATATTGACTATAATGGGATAAAATAAGAAATTAATGAGCATAATAATCAAAATCACCCTTCTCCTCTCGTTATAGACTCCACCCGTCACCACCCATTCCACTCAAACATTATAATACTTGTATATTTCTAAAATTCTACCCAGTTACCCCCCCATCCTCCAAGCCACTTCCATGTGTCTTAGTGTTTTTGGGACCAATTCCATGTGCCTTAAAGAGGATCTCAAGGAGCCGATATTTAGGAGGGAAAGTCTTCCTTCCATCTCATTTAAATTCTTTCTTTCTTCTATCTTACCCTCACCCCCTATAAAAAGATTCATGATAACTCCATTATCATATATATATACTGTAATATTATTGTTTTAATTTAATATCCATCATCAAATCTCTTCTCTTATTCTTTTATTCTTAAAATGAAAACATCATCAATGGTATGTCGATTCAAAACTTCATAGTGACGAGTTTTCAGTTCTCATTGAAAAAATCATGGAAATTTTAAATTCAAATATAATTAATTAAAATAACCTAAATTTATATGTTATATATGGTATCATATTCAATAGATAATATATGTCCATAGTAAAAAAATAAAACATAACTAGTTCGTGATGGTCGGAAAACCCACCAAAATAAACTAAACAATTATCATTAATATTTTATCAAATGATTCAATATCATAACATAAATAAAAATGATATATGGGAAAATTTAATAATATATATGTACTTTGATACCTTATAATTTTACTTCTGTATTAATATTCCATGTTTACAATAATATCCACACATATATACATGTTAACCGACCATGAAATTGTGAAAGAAATGATCCCGGAATGGGAAAATTAAACTTTATAAATCATTAAAATTTTCATAAATTGATTTAATAATATAATAATAAAATTATAATTATGGAGGAGGTTATGAACTAAATTACTAATGGATCTAATTTGATTAACCACGTCATTAAGTGCAAGTGTCGAACACATTTGTACTTGAGGAAAGGGATCTCTTCAACCCTCCATTTTTTCCATTGGGTTAATCTTTATCTATATTTACCCATAATTAATTTATTAATAATTCATATTTAATTATTCTAAATTGATTTTCTATGGCCAAATATTATTTATACTGATCAATACATTATTCTTTTATTGGTAAATGAATGGTTTAAAATGTTCCATTATCAATTCATCTCAAAAAGAGATCCCAATTAAAGGTAAATGTTCCAATTCTAACCAATTATCAAGTACAATAAAAATGTTATTTTAATCTACTAATATTATTATTAAATAATTCATTTTATCATGAAGAACAATTTTAGTTCATTTTTTGTTTTATGTAAATAATTATTTCTTTACCTTCTTTAAAGACTCTTTATTCTTTTCCAAAAAACTATACTTATTTTCCATATTCTTAAAATTGTGTAACCACTCTTTTTTTTCTTTTTGAAGTACATGGACATCATTATTCATGATATATTATTATACTGAAATTTATCAATAATGGTTTAAATTACTTATTTTATGGACAAAAGGTTTATACACCCTTTCGTTATGCAGTATGACATGATTACAGTACCCATTTCCTTCCATGGGTAACCTATATGATTATTTGTTTTGTTTTATTTCTTAATTTGGAACACATATCCATGAAATATATATTTGTGGTGCACCTAGATAGATCTAATATTCATTTGGGAATGTTTTTTCTCAAGATACTGTTTTATGGGATAAGGGAGTAAACTTAAAGCATTATGGGACATTGTCCACCAGGTAATACCATCTGGGAAGATAGACTTGAATCATATTTATATCATTTTATGTGTCACATACATAGTTCTTTATTTCCATGACCAAATTATTCCATATTCTATATGTTATACCTCTATATTTTAATCCATGTTCTGTTTCTATTATGTTATCATGTTATACCATTAAATCTTGTGCTATAATTATTTTCCAGGATTATTCCCTTACTCGATTTTTTAGCTCATCCCTTGCTTATTTATTTCCTTGGGTAATCCTATGTTGTTTTATGAGATCAAAGGGAGTTATTGGAAAGTTATAAAGAATTATAAAAATGGTATTTTATTATGTCCCTATTCTTCTAAAAATACAAGACTTTTTGATCCATGTTTTGTATTTTATAGATATCTATTCTTAAAATAATTCTAAAATATGTGAAAAGGATTGGGTCACTATATTTGATATTAGATAATGGTCTAGTAATCTTTTTGTATTATGAATAAAAAACATTATCAATAACCCTAGTGATAACTCTATCACTATGTATAACATATATTCACACTCAAGGAACCAGAGGTTGTGATATAACTTTTCGTTCTTAGTTTATGCTTATATGTTCATATTTTCATTTTTATATTATTGTTTCCTGAGTATTAAATCCCAAATAATTTTAATTTTATTTTATACTATATGGGTTGGAATAGGAGAACCTATTCTAACAACCCATTTGATAAGATATGTGATGACTTCCCAAATCATATGCCAAACCTGATGGAAACGGAATCTGAGAACATAATAAAAGAACATTCTAAACTGGATCAAGTAATGAAAAATAATTTAAATACTGAAGAACACCCACCTTTTCCTAAATAATATCATTTTTTGGTTGAATACCTTATTTAAAAAACGAATCCTATCATTAGTGGATCTTATGACCCCCTCATCATGGAGCAGTGGATTAACTCTATTGAGAAAATATTCAATGTCCTCCAATGATCGAAAGAAGATAATTTTGCATTTGAGTTTTTTTATTTTAATTTATAAGCTAAACAATGGTGTAAAGTGATGAAAAAATAAATGATACAAAAGAAATTGATTTCATAGAATAAGAATCTCCCAAGAAAATATTTTCCAAAAAATATTATCCCTAATCACTTTTTCATTATATGGAGAGGGGAGTCATTAGTCTGAAAAAAATGTAAGATGAGTCTATCGAAGCATATGAGGAAAACATTACAAGACCTACATGGTATGCTTCTGGATTTATCATCTACACTGATAGTAAGGTGGACCGATTCTTTAGTGGTTTGAAACTGAGTATATGAATTTCAATAATAATTCGTGACTTTTATGGTTATAAAGGGGTTTTTAGTAGTTCCCTTAACATTTAGATGGATACTAGTGATATTTGGTGGTGTCATGGGACTAGAGACAAGAAATGTAAGATGTGATTATAATTATAAAATCCAATAGAAAAATTCATGAGGGAAGGAATACTGAGCATGCGACTTTTTAAAAGTGTGGAAAGAAGCATCCTAGAAGCTGCCTAAGGGAAAAAAGGTTGTTCGAGTGTGGAAAAGCGGGTCAATAATATAATCAATGAAAAAGGGAAATGAATAAACCCACTAATAAAGATGTTTAAAATATGTTTTGGATGAACACTTTGTCTATTTTTCAATGATTTAACTTTATATAACAAGGGAACTATGTGATACTATTTCACAATAAAAGGGTTTTTGAAGAAAATATATGAAGACAACCTCAAAGGTGTTAAGGAAGGGAATATTATGTATTTATTGCAAAGTTGGAACTTGAAAATTATGGGGTGATAGGTAAGATAGTTATTCATTCAAGAATAGTAAACATACTCTTTTTTTCTAGTTTTACAAATTCCTTTCAATCATTCAGGTTTAGTATAACTATCCAAACACCGCCTAAAATATGGATATTGAGTTATATATGAGAGAAACAGATGGGAAAATTATTATATCAAAATTATATAATTCCTCCCTAGATTTTTTTATTGATCCTCAAAGTAAATCTATTTATACTTATTTTGGTGGAGTCTGATTCTATATTTGGCATGGATTGGATATCTTTATATAAAGTCAATATAAACTTTTAGGAGATGGAAATCACCCTACACATCTTGAGGCATCATCCTATACTATAAGACTGTATGGAGCAGGATAAATATCCATAATTTTCATCAAATAAAGTGTGGATAATATTTCCTTATGAGAAATAATATCTAACTCAAATGATTGAGACAAATTAGAGAATCTCGAATCAATACATTCCCATTGTGAGGAACTATAGAGATGTATTCCCTAAATAATTTCATGGTCATCCTCCTGACTATGAAGTTGAGTTCATGATACGAAACGTATTTATTTGGGTTATCTACCCTAAACCATTCACAACACCTGGATGTCTCACAAGTTATCATTGTGTGACACAGTTTGTGTCCACCAGTTCTTACAACTTCCTTCACATGATCCAAGTATGAATGATCATGTGATAAACTTCTATTATCCTTCAAAAAACCAATTATGTATTAGAAATAACTTTCTTGTGATTTGGATCAAGTGAATACTCGGTTATCACATACAAGAGGCATCTCCCTCATTTTCATGATATTTCAAAAGAAATTACACTCAGACAATCCATGGTATGTATAGAGTAAAATTCATCTTCTTTACATGTCGTGAATGAGGATCTATTCAAACACCCCCATGTATCTCATGATATCATGAATTTTTATATTCTCGGCATCTCCATGCACCATCAAGGTGATGATGTGATCATATGATATCTTCAATTGATCATGAAACACTTTAGTGCTTCATGTCACATGTTTGATAATCCCAAAATTGTCAAACAATAATAATCAAAAAAGATGAGTTCATCATGTGATCAAAGATAATTTCTTGATATTTTAATGGATTCATTGTTGTCTTCCTTCTATCATGATGGTTCTCAAAACAAATTCTTATGTTGTTCTTATGATGAATCATTGGCTGTCGCCAATTTTTTACAAGATATTTAGAACATCTTTTGATGACATAGTTATAATTGTTCATTCCATCATACAAAGCCCCATTTATTGTCATAGGTTCTTGTGATAAATTGTCCTGATGTATTAGTTCTTCAAATGCATCATAAGGAATGAAAGATAAAGTTTCATGCCTTTCTTTTTTTTTGATTGATATTATCTCATGTATTAAACATGTCGACTGAAAATGGTAGGTTGTCTTGATCTCATGTGAGAAGATGCTTCCTTAAGAGTAAGAAGACAACATCACTATTTGAAATATGCACGGTTGATTAAAACATATCTTCATGGGAGTTCATATGGAACCTTAAATCAAATATGTGTACTGCATGTTTAAAATGAATGGCCCATATTGCACCAATCATATAGACATATTTATTTCTATCATTTTAATGATGTGGTAGTAGTCAATAGGAAATGGTCATCCTAAATCAATCTTTTGAAGAGGATCCTCTCTTCTTTATAATAAAAATGTTGACCACCATTTGCTTCAGTTGGCTATGGGGTTTGATGCCTTTTCCTCTTACACACACCACCACCCTGGAATTGTCCCATCGGGCATCTGGATCACACTATGCACATCTACGGGTGCACCTACTCTACAAGAGATACACATGAGCCCACCTATACATAGTAGGAACTATTACTCAAGTCGCCCATTGGATCCCTTAGGTAAGATCTCTCACATGGGTTGACCCCTTGGGTCCCCTAAGAGTGATTGGGGGCTATCCCATTGGGTCTTTTGATGTTGGAACATTATTTTTAGTAAAATCACATAAAATAGATTCCAAGAAAATATTATTCACGCAGAAAAATGGAAACCCACATTCCATGCATCAAAACATCATTAACACAACATATTGAATTATTGAAAATAAATTAAAATAATGATCAACAATATCCCCCTTTTTATTTTTTTTGTTAATATCAGCACATATCAAAAGTCGATATGTGGTAAAAAACTCTCTACCCCTCATTGAAAATCAATATGAAATGTATAAATGGTTTCTCCTCAACTCATAATTATTGTCACATGATTCTATTACAAAATGGTATTTAGTTAATAAACTCTAAGTATATGTGGGCTAACCTAGTGTGCAAAAAAAAAAAGATACAACCATGGATGTCCAAGAAATCCATTAACAACCATGAATGCGACAACATGCTTAGAAAACTCATAAAACATAGTTCCAAAATAACTCCCACTTTGTCTCATAATATCACAATGAAATTTTAACATTGAAAACCAAAGCCTTGCGGGGTTCTCAACCAATGGTTTTTAATTTCTCATAAGGGGATGAACACCCATGTTCAGCCTTAGTGTCTCAAATCTCTCCATAGGGATTATCTTGGTGAAGATATCTACTAATTGATCTTAAGTTGGAATAAATTAAAACTTATTGTGTTCATTTGAAAATTTATACTTGATGAAATGAAATCAGATATCAATATTTTTGGATATTGAATGTTGAATAGGTTTTTTAGAAATATCTATTACACTTTGATTATCATAGTGAATTTGGAGGGGTATTTCAATTTTTATCCTTAGATCACCTAATTGTTCCTACATTAAAATAATTTGTTTCCAATCACTAGTCATAGAAACACATTTTGCATTATTAGTACTCAAAGTTACTAAATTTTTTTTCTCATAGTTCCAAATTACAAAACTATCTCCCAATAATAAAATTCAACCTAACAGTGACCTTGAATCATCACATTCACAGTCGCAATTATCATCTATAAACCCAGAAAATTTTAAGATTCTTACTCTCTTATAAATTAGACAGTAATTTATAGTCCCTTGGATATATATAAGAAATATATTAGAATACATAATATGTGATTCCTTTGGATCACTTTGATATCTATCACAGATACTCATATAATAAACAATATCTGGTCTAGTAGTAGTGATATAAATTAGACTCCCAATAGGTCTTCTTAATTCTATTTGACTAAAACCATCTTGATTTAAATCTTTTAAATACTTCAAACCCACTAAAATGGGTGTAGAAACTAGTTTTGATTCTTCAATTTCATTTTTATTCAAAAATTCTCTAGAGTACTTTTAATGGGATAAGTAAAACCCCTTTTTGCAAAACTTTTAATCCCAAAAAGTATCTCATCGCACCATGCATGGACATATCAAACTATTATTTCATTTGGTTTTTAAAAATAGGAAAATAATTTTCATGACCACCTATAAAAATTATATCATCAACATAGATAATTACAATAAGTGTACATGTATTCATTTCATTAATTTATATGTTTTTATCCACTTTACCTTTGAAAGAAATTCCTATTTCAATAATTTTTCCAAGATTAAATAACAGGCCCTTGGGCTCTATTTTAATCCATAATGATCCTTATTAAATTTTCATATTATTATGAGATAATTTCCAGGGACAAACCCCACAGGTTTCTCAATATACACTTCTTCTTAAATCTCACGATTTAAGAAGGCTAACTTGAAATCCATTTGATAAATGTTATATTTCTAAAAGGTTTTAGAAATAATTAAAATTATAATTGATTCAAAACAAGATACTTGAGAAATGGTTTCTTACAAATAAACACCTTATAATAGTGAGTATCCCTTGCATAAAAGTCTATGTTTATTTTTGACAACGGTTCCTTACACACTTATCTTGTTTATGTAGACCCACTTGGTTATAAACATATTATTATCATTCGGTCTTGAAACAAGATCCCATATAGAGTTATTTTCAAATTAACCTAGCTTTTAATTTACAGCCTCAATTCATTCATTATGTTCAGAGGCCAATCTTTTTAATTCGGGTTCAATTTTAGAGATAAATGATATATATTTTTTCAATCCTCAAAATTCTTCTAGTTGGATCTGAAATTTATTCATTGTATCTCAACTTCAATCTAGTTTGTATTGGTGTAGACTATTATTTAATGATATTTTCTCCTTCCTCGTGATTATTTGATAATTTTACTAGTTAATTTCATAATTCTATTTTTCATCATCTATCTAATCAGAATCAACAATTTCTATATATGGTTCAATTTGACATTATTTTTAATTAACCTATTCAGAAACCTACCAATTTATAACATCATCTTATTTAGAAGTCGTTGCATCTAAATCAATCATTACTGACTTTTTATCAATGATTTTTACATCATAACATCCAACAATTTTTTAATGTTTTTTATTCAAACATCTACATGCTTTATAAATAGACAGATATCCATGAAAGTAACCTTCCATAGCTTTCTCTTAAAATTTCCCCAGATTTGTATCTTTGATTTTGATGATTCAGGGAATCCCAAAGACTGAAAAATATTTAACTACATGATTTTTATTATACCACATTTCATATGATATTTGGTAATAATTTATTTTGAAAAAAAATTATTTTGAATGTTTATAGTAGTACACACTATATCCCTCCCAAAGAAATTTGGCCTACCAAACTCATCAAGCATAGTAATCCTAATTTCCATAATTCCATGTCTCTTTTATTCAACAAATCCATTTCTATTTGGTTTGTAGGGGGTTCTATATTGATGTATTATTCCATATTTTTTAATATATGACTTAAAATCACTTCCAGTTTAATCCTTCCCATTGTCAAATATCAATTTTTTGAGGTTAATATTGATCTATATTTTGAATTCTTTATTGTACATGTTGAACATATCTACTTATTATGACTTGTGCTTTAAAAAACCACATATAATTATTGTGAAATAATAAATGAATTTGTAAAAATACAACGCACCTTTTTCATTTTTTATGTCTCATAGGTCTACACAAATATGAATTAATTGACTATTGAGGACTTGTCGATTGTGTCTCCACTTTCATGTGTTTACCTTGAGCCATTTCCCATTTGTGATAGGTCACAAAACTTGATAATTTTCTTAGTTTAGCTAACATAAATCCCTAACCATATTCTATTTTAATATCTTACTCATATTATTTTAACTAATATAACCAAGCCTTCAATTCCACTGATTATTTTCTTCTTTTTCACTAAGATAACAATAATTATTGGCACCTCCAATCAGAAATAAATTTCCACGGTTATTTTCCCTCTTATAAAAAAATCTTCATCAAAAATTATATTAATAAAGAAAAAATTATTATTTAATATGAAATCATTTCCATCATCACATAATTGGATAATGCTCAATAAGTTGTGTTTATGCCCATCAAAAAATATGACCTCATGTGAATTCACTTTGGAGGGTTCAATTTCAACTGAACCAAATCCCTTATTTTTTCAAAAACTCTCAATTAAAAGGGTCACATCACCCCCATCACATTCTTCGATATTTTTCAAAATCTTAGTATCTCCGTTCATATGTGAAGAAAACCCATTATAAAGCACATAGGATTTTCCTCTTTTTCTAGATATTAAAGAAACATCCAAAATAAATGTTTTTTTAGTCCTCTCCTATTGTTGAATTTTATCGTATTTAAAAAAATTTGTTTTTGATCTGGTAGAATAGTCATAAACTCTTCATCACAGGGAAATTGATTGTCACATCTTTCAGATCAAGACCATAAAAACTATTTCTAATATAAATAATATGAGTGTCATCATTATTTTTTTCTAATAGGAATATTTATCCTATTATTTTAGAATCTCCACCAATATTTTGGCCCTTTTGGTATCATGGGAAGATACATATTTTACCAGTATAAGAGAGCTCAGTGTCTATAAGTTTCACCACACTAGCAATAACCCTTGAATTTTTATTTGCCCAAAATTTGTTGATTTTTTGTTGAATGTAAGACTTTGTCTCTGGAGTAAAACCTTCATTATTTTACATAGGTTTTAAGTAACCTTGGTTCTTATACTCATTATCTATCACCCCATGTGGGGGAAAAATTATTTGAGAGGTTTTCCCAATGCATGTTTTTCCAAAAAAATACTCAGGAAACCTATATTATTAGGTTGTACTGATTTAATATTTTCAATTTTAATAGGTTGAGAGTTTACCTTATAATTAATAATGTTTTCTCAACATAATGACGTTATTTAAACTTATATTTTACTAATTTTTAATAATCAATATTCACCTTTCCATAAGTCTTCTCATCCTTGAGTAATCATGAATAATATTTTTCAAGATCTTCTCCCAGAGTATCCATCTTCTTCTCGGATGCAATTATTATTCCTTCTTTCTCATATACTTATAACTTGAGAAGTTTAATCTTCTAAATGTAATCATCATCAACAGTATTATGTATGTCAACTTTTTTATTAGATTATTTGACATATTTCTGAATCCCAGTGTTTCTTTCCATGGATACCTTTAGCTTTTATATCCGCATATGAGTCAAATAAACTTCATATCCCTCTCCTTGTTAGTTTTTGTAACTATCATATGTTATTTTAAAATATTCCCTAAAGTTAGTTTATTTTCTATAATATTCATCATATGAATCATCACTTGTGTAAGAACTGTCTTTATCCTCTTTTCTCAACATGCTTCTATTTTTCTTCCCAAAAGGCTTCCTTTTTCTTTCAATAAATATCTTGTAGATTTTACCATATTTTATTTCTAACTTCCACTATTGTTTTTATTTATCATATTTATTTGATTACATGGATTTATTATTATTTGTAAAATCTATAGAAAAATGTCCAATAACATCATAAATAAAACATTTAATTGTCTGCTTTAGTTTATACATCCTTTTTACCCTTTTAGGTTTTTTTAGATTTGAGAGCTAAGCTTTTCTTATGATTATCATCACTATCATCATCATTATCTGAATAACTTTATGGATTAATCATTTATTCCTCCTTAATATTATGTTTTTTAGATTTCAAATTAAATTATTATTTTTCATTTTTATTCAAAACTAGAGCTTTTCTCATAACATAATTCATGATAGTATTGTGCAATTCATCAAGTGGCATGTCCTGGATTTATTCCAAAGATGAAATATTTGTGTTAAATCTATCATGAAAATTTCAAATTAATTTTTAATAAATATTTAATCGTCTAGTTTTTCACCAAAACTAATGGTATGGATAAAAATCTCATTTACCCTTTTGAAATAGTCATCCACACTTTTATCTTCAAGCATCCTAACATCTTCAGATTTGGACCTCCATATTTTTATTTCTGCTTAAATAATTTTTTTGTTTCCTTCATACATATTTTTCATTTTTTCCCAAATTTCCTTATATGTTTTACGTCCCATCAATTTGATGTATAATTTTTTAGATAAAGATAATAGTATATCGTTTATTCCTTTCTATTTAACCAAAATATTTATTTTATCTTCAAAATTCATGCACCATATCTTGCAATTAGGGGATAGAAAACCAGGAAAGCATCACTAACTTCCATACCTTGTGATAGAAGATAAAGAAACATTAAATTCTTCTGCCCATAAAAATTATTTCCATAGAAATATTAAACCCATATTCTATTTAAAATTTTTGGAATATTCATAGTAGACATCAATATAGATAAACTCAAAGGAACCTAGTTTTCTCATATACCACTTGTTATACCCTAGGTCAGATCCATTAAGAGGGGGGTGAATCAGTGGTTAATTTTTCAAAATATATTAATTAATTAAACCTACGTGTCTTGTTATAGCCTTGATTTTTCATTGTATGGAGTTTCACTTCTCTTGTAAAAAAAACAAATAATGGTAATGAAAAGTGAACGATGAGTTTTTCAAGGATCGGAAAAAGCCTACTCATTATCGTTATCAAGTTGTGGTTATTTCATGGATTCTCTTATCACTATCATTTTTCACTGATTATATATGACTATAATTGTTATATAATATTTATAAAGGAAACAATCAAACTTCCTAAGTTAGTATCACTATTTATAATGGTACCACTAGTCTTCAAATGAAATCAATAAAATCATTGAAGTAGATATCTTTTCTACAGAAGATTTCCTTACATCTACTGAAGAACTAACTCATCAATAAAGTTATTTTACTGAAAAATTAATAAAAAATTTTCTATATATGTCGTCCAAGTACTCTTCAAGAAAAGAGATCACAACATCATCTTCACAACATTACTACTTTCTGAAAATCACATGAACTGTCCAAGGTTATGTGAAACATGTGACCAAAATACATGATCATGTATGTATCATTCATATCTTCAAGCAAAGAGCATTATAAGATCTCATGAAATTTCATGTGGTTCCTGCACAAAAAAAGATATTATTTTTCATATAGCCGTTTCAGGTAACTTCACATAATCAATGGGTGTTTTATAGAATAGCTTCTCATGATGTATTTTCTCTTCGAATGCATCAATAGGCTTGAAAAATGAAGTTTCATTCCTTTCCTCGGTTTGATCGAGCTTTTCATGAGTCTTAGACAAGTCGAGTAGGGATTTTAGGTTGTCTTAAGCTCACATAAGTAGATTCCTCTTAAAGATGAAGAAAAAGATGGTTCTATTTGAAATTTTCATGATTAATTTTAAAATTGTTGTGTGGGAGTTTAGAAGGCACCTCAAATAAAATATGCATAACATGAGATTCAAATAAATGAAATAGATTACACCGATAATATGAAAAATTTTATTTCCTTCATTTTAATGATGATGGAACAGTAACTGATAATCATTTATCCAACATAGAACTTGTGAATAATCTCCTGTTTACTTTATAAGAAAAACTCTAATAGTCATTTTCTCGAGCTAGCTACAGGGTTCGACGCCCATACAACCAACAAAAACCACCCCCTAAACTTTATACTAGTGGGATTCTATACCACATTATGTTCAACAGTGGGTGAACCTACTCTATGGTCCTTGAACATGAGCCCACCCATACACCATGGTCACTATGCCTCCTACCACCCATGGACTCCCTTTTGTAGGATCATCCACAGGAGTTAACCCCTTTTTCCCCCTATGAGATTTTGAGGGATATCCCATTGTAGATTGTGTAGTTATCCTGTTATCATTAGTAAACTCTCATATAATCTATACTAATCATAGAATAATCAATCCCAAAAATTACAACCCACATTCCAATCACTACCACTTCCTTAATACCACATATTTAATCATTGAAAACAAATGAATATTTGGATCAATATATAATGATAACATAAATTTTAAAATAGGTTAAACATTTCATAAATATAATCTAACTTCATTAAATTCACTCTAAGAACAATCCATCTTGGTAGGTGACAAAAAATTAAATTCCTCATTCATGGAGATGGTAGTTTGTACATAAGCATGATTAACGATTAAATTTTTCAACAGATGAGATTCAATGAAAGTATAAGATAAATTATAAATTCAAAATTATAATTTTTAAATAATCAACATATTTATTTATAAAATCCATCCATTTGACCAGCCATAAAATTTTTTAATGGAAAATTAACCACATTTCTTCAAGGAGGTAGTATTATGCAGCCAGATCGATGTAGTCTTATTTTCATTAGTGGATGGAAATGATTGAATAATGGTTGATCCATTAATATAATAGTATACCACTATATTAATAATATTAAATTAATAATATAGTGATCCTACTAGAAATTTAGAAGAAGAAAAATAATATGAAAAGACTAAGGAGTAATATATAATCAAATTAAGAACATGGGATTTCACTTAGAAATCTATTTGGAAATTAAGGTCTTAGTAAAAAAATTGAGACTGGAAGATTATGAACGTGATATAGTATTCTTGAAGAATCAAAATTGTATATTTAAAAGATGAATTTCAAATGTATGGGTGAATTTTAGAGTGTCGTAATTGATCCTCTTCCCTAAGTGAAAAGAAGTATAACTTTGGAAGTATCCATTATATCTCAAAAATGGTATGTAACTATTAATGGTTCAAAGGATAAAATGGTGTAAAATAATTGAGTGGGGAGGATTTACTAATCCAACCCTTTTCTATACACAAAGAGGTAGGATTTAAAATGTTTTAGGTCTATTGCACTTAGTATAACTTCATTTACCCTTTTTTACTTTTGCCGATGTAATAAATAATTTTAACATCATTAATTAATTTTAATGTCCATAATTAGAGTTATACTTATTGAATAATTTAAAAATTATTATTTTAAATATTTAATTAATTTTATAAAATAAAATATTTAAGTTTTAGCATAGTAAATTTCATAAACAATGCACATGAAGCATAAAACATCTTTTATAAATAAATTTTTATAGGATTAAATTTTATGTTTATATTAAAATTAGTAAAATTATTAATTTATATGACATAAATTTCTTGACTATAAAACAAATAAAAAAAATTTGGACTTAAAATCAAGTCAAAATTGAATCTTCACATAAAAATATTTAATTAAAAGAAAATAATTAAAATAGTTTTTAAATCAAAATAAATTTTTTCCAAAGATCTAAAAATTAAAAATAGGATTTATAAGCTTAGAATAATATTTAAGATGAATAATTTTCCATTAAATACATATTTTATTAATGAAAAGTTTTAATAAATTTCAAAGTCATTCTTAAACAATGACAACATAAAATTTACATTTTTTGTAAAAACTCAATTTTTAACTATTCACTTAAAAACAATTATTTTAGAAAAAACATTCTTAGAATTATGTTGACATAATAAATTCAAAATTTATATTCAATTTAAAAAATTATAAATCAAAAATTAATAAATTTATCTTTTAAATAAAAATAATATATATAAATAAAAAGTGTTTCTTTTGGAAGATACCCTTTTAAAACATTGATTGTTCTTAATGCTATTTAGTGTGAATTTTAAATTGATTAAAATATTTTCATTTACTATAGGTTTTATTATTATTAAATATTATTAATAATACTCATATTATATGTTTTGGATCTTTTAGTTTGGTTTTCATGTGAAACAAGTTATCGACCATGTTATCAATTTAGAGAAAATTATATTCTAAAATCTTAGGGTATTGCAATTCATCTACCCACACTGGGAGAAAAGGAAAAGGTGGAGATTAGTTTTCCCACAGACTAAGGTAAATAAAATGTTACCTTAAACCTATGGCCCACACCCATAAAAAAAATTTCACAGTAAACAGTGTTTGGCCGCACACCATACTGTAAAAGAGGACCTCCATATGGAGAATCATGAAATAAAAAAAGGAACTATATAGATGTTGTGTCTCTTAACAGACAATCTTTACCCACCACATGATTATGGATAACCTTAACAATGTCTATATGTGTACTATCAAAATAATATAACCTCTTAAGAGGTAAAACCCCAAGAATCTTTCCCTCTCTCTATTTCTTTTTTTTTCGTTTAATGTGTTTTCAATCAAACTTCTTAGGTTTAACTTTATTACTGGTTTCCCAAAGAGGATAGAACCCTATGAAGATAGATTAAGGCTTTTTATATATAATATAGTAGATATATTAACTCAAATCTGATGGAATAAATATCCAAGTTGTTTCTCTCTTTTTACACCTTTGTTAATCACCTATAATCTATTTTCATGAATTTTACGGAGCATTTAAGTGGTATTGATAAATTACTTGGGGGCTCAAGGCTATTTTAGATAATTTAAAAAAACTTTGTAAATATATTTTTTGAATTTTTAAATAAAAATATTCTTACTATTTTTATTTTACGGCTTTTCTTTTTTGTGTGTTTTTAGAATAGGGAAATTTAGTATTATTTTTTTACCTTGATAGTGATGAATTCATGCTATGTTTGAGGGTTTCAAGAATTTATAAGTTATTGGACATTCCTGATTATTTAATGAATATGTCTTTTTTTCATGGATGTTCTGTTTTAGAATTTTTAAAATGATATTGAAAAAAATGATGAAGTATAATTGAAATCCTATCATAAAGAAATAATATTTTTCAACTTAAACAGAGTTAAACTTGGACTTTTTGAAAATTAAGATATCAAAGGATTCAAATAGTAAGTTAATCATATGATTTATTTGAAACTATAGTGGAATTGAAAATTATGAACTCATAATGAAGTAATGAGATATTTAATAACTGGTTGTGGGTGTATTAAAATCCTTATATAAATTTAATAAGTTCTTTATGCATATATGGAAGAGAAAAATTCATAAATTAATAAATTATAAAAAATTAATGGAAAAAAATGAGGCTAATATTATACCCAAATGAAGGAGGAAATTGGCATAGAATAATATCATTTGAGTTGTATCCAAGAAGTTAAAAATGAATATTTGGTATAAGGAACTTAGGGGAGAGTAATTTTTGAAAGTTCCCCTTATTAAAGTTTTAGTTATACTAAAATAAATTTTTTTTACTCTTGGAACTCTGAATTTTTTTTTAATTGATGTGAAATAGATTAATTAATTCAAATATATGGCAAGAATTTTTTTAGTGGAATATTTTTTTCTCTATTATTTTCTTGTATGTATATTTGAATCTATACAAAACTATTCTTTTGATAATTAAGTTATTCGTATTTCCCAAGAGTGAAATAGTACAAGTTTGTTAGAGTGATGAGAGGAAATATTTATAAAATTTCATTTTCTTTTCATTGATAAATAACCCATAGTTTATATAAAACCTGGGTAATTTATTCAAATTTGTTACTTTTTTAGAATTTAGACATTAAATGATAAATTTATTAATATATGATTTTTATTTTTTATTAATTTTTTGTGATTTATTGAAAGGCTGTATTGTTCTCCTGAATTATGGATTTTTATTTTTAAAAGGCATTAAATTCTTATTTTTATGGTACTAAATCATTTTTAATTTTATTTGAATAAATCCAACACCAAAATTTTAATTTCCACTATCATAGGATGAAAATGAAAAAGAGGGATTTTTATGACATTTCACATTGGTTTTTTATGATTTGTTCTAGAAAATAATGAAAATGGAAAGGGAAGGATCGCATGAAATTTTCACAACAAATTGCATGGAATCATTTGAACGTACTATAAGAATTTCAATTTGAGCATATGACTTCATCATATGAAACCAACATAAAACATCCCAATTATATGAGTGTGGAGGAGCTACTCTGTATGACTTTAATGAAATTTTGGTATCATATGTCATCATTATTTCTTAAACATAAAGGTTATCCATGTAGAAAGATTTAAACACATAAGGGTAACTATAATGGGTTTTGTAAGTGTATCCATTGTGAAGCATTAAGGATAATGGAAATCCACATAATGTTAATATTCATGGTCAAATATAAACACGAGGGTAATAAATCTACACCAAAGGATATGTAAAGGTCAAACATCTGGCTAGATTCTCTCATTTAAGGGTTAATGGAACAGTCCATAAGTTGCGTAATGGTCACTCTGATACTGTGTAAAGCTCACTGATGCATCATATAGGATAATTAAGGGAATATATTATATTGTATAATGGTATATACATGATACTCAGTTCTATTAAGGTAATGAGCTATGTCAGAGTCATCACTAGACATGTGTAAGCATACTTGAATGAAATAATGTATAGAACACCCAAAATGGAAACGATCTACTGAAAATCATATTTAATTCTTCTATACTTCTCAAATCAAAAAGAAGAACTAAAAAATGAACCATATATTTATCATCAAGCTGAAAATGAAATATAGATCATTGAAAGCATGATGAGAATGATCTAGAAGGTTCTAGTGCCCATCTAACTCAATCGCAACCCGTGAGCTAGACACATATCGATCATAAGAGGATTAAGAAGAACTCACAACTAACTACTTTCTACATTGAACAAAATGGGAAGGATGAAAAAGAAAATGGCTATTAATATTCCTCTATCCCATTTTATAAATGATTTGGATCCTTTAAATTTTATCCTAGAATTTTTTTTCTCTCATTTTAATGTAAATTCATTCTATTTGTTATATACACTTTTTTATCTCTTCTTCCACCATTCTTTATGTTTTTACCACTATGAATTTATAGTGATTGTGAAGATTGAATCAATGATGAGAGGATGACCCTGTTGATGAAAACCAAAAAACCAGAGTCATTTCACCTAGTTTTTTATATGTTTTAATCTGAGGATATTATGTGAGTAATAAGATAATGATATGAATTTACCTAATACTTATTTCTTTATCATTTATTTACACTATTAAAAACATTTTCTCCTACCACTTTCTATATCACTAATGTATGATTATGATCAGTGACTTATGAAATGTATGGATTCATTATTATGACTCATTTGATAGAGTTGTTCAATTATCACTTAGGGATACCTCCTTGAGTGTGATATTAATCAACAAAATTTTGGCAATGATTTTGTGTATAGATTATTAGAACATGTAAATAATATTAAATAGGTTCATGGATATGAGATTATAAGGGATCATGAAGTTGAATACATGGGAATCTCATTACTCACATTCATTTTACTCTGTAATTAGATTCCCTTTCATGTTGTACGAATCAACCCCCATCCTTGACTTTCTTTGAAGTATAGAAAAAAAATCAATCATAAATTTTTGGGAAACAACTATTCCATGTTATCCACTTATCTACATTATAGGTTTTTGTAAATATTTCCTCATCATCCTCTTAGACACACTCCAGGTTTTTATAAATTCTTTTAGACAAGAGGGTCCTCCTCATCACATCAGTATATCCCTATGAATCCCTGCCCATTACTTTCCAATATTCCAACAATATAAATTTTATAATCAATTATAAGAAGTATTTAATCATCCTAAATAATATTTACATGGAAATAAATAATTATTAGTTGACAATCACAAGGGGAACCTATGTCTATAGAACCAACTTATTACTACCTATAATAATTAAGAACACTCCCACTCATCCCTAAAAATTTATATTTAGAAAAACATTATTTCATTTCAATATTTAACTATTTGATTAATTATGAATAATTATTTATAAATAAAAAACCTATAATAAATATTTATCAATAGTTAGAATAAAAAATAAACTTTATGAAAGAATCATATTAAAATTTAATTAATTTTAAGAAGAAAAATATTAATTCACATGATTATTCCCTTAATCATTTTTTATCATTTCAATTTTACATTTTCAAAAAATTAAAAATCATAAAAATCATGATACATATCAAAAAAAATCTAGTAGATAACACACTATCTTGTAAATTAAGGGGAAACCTCAATAAATCATAAAACACATGTGATATTATATTCCACAATTTTTCATGTATTTATAGAAAATTAAATAATTACACTATATGTTATTTCTATATTATGAAATATCAGTATTGATATAATTTAATAAAATTAAGATTTTGAATAATAATAAAAGTTTAATACAAGAAATAATTCTCATCCATTAATTTATTTTAATTTTCAGATCATTAAAAAATAATTAAACTATATGTGATAACATTTTATATTTATTTTGATAATATGATGATTATTAAATTGTTTATTTAATTTAATATATTAATCTAGAGGAATGTATAGAAAGATTAATTCACACTTTATCAAGAAAAAAAAAAGATAGATTTCTAGATCCTCTGCCAGGAAGAGCCTCACTATGAACTTCACCAAGAACCAAGGATATATAGAATGTATAGTCATATTAAATTTTTTATAAGGGCTCAAAATAATCTCACAAGGATATAAGATCTTGAATAGTGAAGTTTATATCACCCAAAGTTGATGGAAAACAAAAGAAACTCAAAAAAGGAAACAATACTGTGATTTTTATGAGGTAATAAATACTAATGATTTTTTGATCCCTAAAAGTTTAGTTTAAAAGAATATTATGCTCGGTAGCTTTCTTAACATACAACACGGAGATTTAAGTGAGGTCTTATATACTATAAATATGTTATTATTTAAATATAAACTTTATAACCTAGTCATTAAATTATATCTATGAATAGAATTAACCACATTATGGAAAATATTTATAGAGATTTTATATAATTTAAATTTAAGGATTAATTCATTATAAATAAGTACGCAATTTTAAGTTGATTCATTTTATACATTAATTTTTTTTTCAAAAATGATTTTAATTTATTTTTTTGATAAAATATTGTAATTAATTTATACTAATTTATTAAATTTTATTTGATAAAAATTATAACATTTTTTAAATCATCATATCAAAATTATTTTAGTGTAAATCATTGGATTACTTAGAAAGGAATAAATTTTTAGTGAGTAGTCAAAAATATTGATTCTTTTAAAAATAGAATTTCATTTCATTAAATCACGTAATTTTAAAGTACCATTATGTTTTTAATTTTACATTAATGTAACAGAAGTCTAGTTTAATTAGAAAAATATAATTTATTATATAATAATTATCATTATTGTTGAGTTTTTTATAAGTTCATTTTTGGCTTAAAAATGCATTTTTTTCAAAATGGGTTATCATTAAATTTTGTACATTTATTTGAAATTAATTAAAAAAACTTATAGAAGTTAAATTTAATAAAATTAAATCCATATTTGAAATCATAATTTCCAAATCTTTTAATGAGGTAAATTTCATTTTTGGTCATTAAGAATAGTAACTTTGGCAAAAAAATGTGCCACCAAGTTAAAAGGGTAAATAGGGTTAACCTTGGTTAAACTAAGTGATAAGGTCACAAATTTTCATTTGAAATTTTTATTGGAGGATATTATTTATAAATATATCACATTATGATCAATATTTATTATTTTATGGGACACTTTTCAAAGAAAATAACTTCATGTTATTTAAAACTTTTAAAAAATTCCAAGTTGGTCCTCTCCCCAACTTATAAAAGGACACCACATATCCTATTTTATCCTCACTTAAATATCTTCTTATCTCAACTAATAATAAACCAAATAAATTTCTAACATCTCTCCCCAAGTTTTAAAGTCCCTGTTTTTATCATAATACCCACCTTAGAAGGTCAAATGTGTAATTTAAGGAGGCTATTTGATGAAGTGGTAAAGTAATTAACTAAGTGTTTTTATTTTAATTTTTTTATACCATTAAAGCCTGCATTTAATATTAAAGTATAATAAAATAATTATATACCATATAATTAGATTTTAATTTTCTATGGAATAATTGTTATTCATCTCCTCTTCCATAAAAAGGGAAATCAAACCAATATTCATTTGTACAGTAGACAACTACCTTATGAAATTATGTACTTTTTTTTATATCTCTATATCTTATATCTAATTATAATTATGGATTATATATATATTTTTATATTCATTAAATAATTATCATTCTGTAGAGATAATTTATGATCTATTTTTTGACTTTTTTATCCATTGAAAAATGATAATTCCATTCGATCATATTTTTGGATTACCACCACCATGAAGGGATGTGATTTATTTTTCATAAACACCTCACATGGATAGTATATATTTATTCATATAATTTAGAAAATGATAATTATTATATAATCATAATTTCACACAAATAAAATTTCACATACCATTTTTCCCTCTTGTTCATTGAAAAATGGATACATTACTCAAGCGTACGTACGGACAACCATCTCTATGTTTTGACATGATTAATTTTTTAAAACCACCTTAAAAGGTTAAATAAAAAAGTTAAATTAATGTATAAAAATGATAATCATTTCATGATTATTATTTTTATATGACCTAATAATGACCTCTTTGATCAGGGTAAACATACCGAAGTCGTTTTAAAATTATGAACTGAACATCCACAAAATACCCGATGTGGACTTAACTGATTAAGTAATTAAATATCTCATTAAAATAAATGAAACTTATGGTTTTTTATAATATAATAAACCATTTAAATATTATTAAACAAGTAAATAATTAATTTAATTTTATTATATAAGAGTTAATGGGCATACATATTATGTCTGGACTCAAGGTAATGGGCTTCTTAATTTAATTTATATTCTTAGTTTATACTTATTCTTTTGTCCAAATGTTATGAAATGATTATGAATGAAATTAACTATTATTTTATTAGGTTTTATTATAAAATATTTTTTGATCTTTTATAATTATTACACATAATTACTGTATTGATTAAATTCTAACATCAATGATATATCATAGTGAGGATTATTTGCATTAATATTTTTTCTTTTATATGTGTCTTGTATTATGAACATAATTTATTATATTAGCTGTATATGATGCCTATTGAGATATTATGTCATGAATGAAACTTTTTGCAATATATTTAACATTCCTTTTAATTTATCTATTTCATGAGATATTGATTCAAATGGAATAAAAGTTACATGGGATTTCATGGTCTCAATATCGATTCATTGAGACATAATTCAAGTTATACACCATGTTTTATTTTATAGGGAGTATTTATTACTCCATGAATGTGTTTTATCATATTAATTCAAGTAAATTATGGTTTTTATTGAATCATTTTATGTTCCTTCAATCAATTTTTTTTATTCATGCATCACCCAAGTTGCAAGGGTTTATCATCCCAAACATAATTCTTTGAGACATGTTTTTATTGATTCATATATATTAATTTATATCATATATAATCTACATCTTAAAATATAATATCATTAATAATTTTATACTTGTTGTATTTTATTTTCATTCTTTTTATTCTTTATTTCAAATGGTTTTGAGTTTTAAAAGTTCATACAGGTTTTTTCTTAAAATTCATTGTTTTAATGTTTTAAAATAATTTTAACTAAACTCATTCTCCATGTTCATTATATTATTTCTAGAATTTTATTTTATAAAAATAAATTATTTCCTAAATTTACTTCCATCATATTTGACCTTATTTTAAATGGTTTTAAAAAGGAAATTTCTTGATGTTTTCATCGTGGGTCACTTTTGACTCTCTTTACAAAAGATTGAAAAGTATGTTTATTTTTAACTATTATGAAATGAACCGGTTTTTTCCTAATCATATATATATATATATATATCATTGAATCTTACTTTATAATTTTCCATGGTTATTTTAAAATAAAATAATTTTTTCTATATTTTGTGAATTTTTAGTTTTTAATGGTACTGAAGGAAAATAGTATTTTACACAATTTTCAAAGTAATGTTTTAAATGTTATTTTAATGGTCTTTTAAACTATGTAAACATCCTTTAATGACTCTTAGGATTCACTAATAATATTATCTTATGATACCATCCATATTTTTTCTATTGTTCTTTTATAATGATTTTTTAAAATTAATTTTTTGGAAGCCCATTTCATTTCCACATGTACATCAACTTATAATGGAATATAACTTATTGTTAAAATATTGATGATTAAAATGAAAACAAAAAATTTGTTATATACATGTAAAGTACCTATAAATTATTTATGATTATGGGTAAGCCTGATATAGCTCTTATAGATTGGTGGGTCTGATATGTCTATGATGGTAGGTGATCATGATATAGCTCTCCAATGAATTTGGTGTGGTTCCTTCTCTTAAAAAGGCAATAATAAGGGAATTAACAGAGGAGGTTTCTCATATGGATTTAACTAGGTTCCTATTATTTCTCACATGGGTAAAATACTGTGATAAATACAAGGTTCCAAGATGCCAACATTTTTTTTCTATTCATGCTAACCTTTAATAGTAACATTGATCAAGATTGACAATGCATGGATCATGATTATTTATTCTTATGAATCATTACATTATTAAATTTTTAATCCTTGTAATGTTTTTAATTATCTATGTTTTTATGGGTATTTTTTATCCTATGTAAATCTCGTGATACTTGAATATTTTCTCAAAACTTTATTCTCATCTTCTTATCACTGAAGATATTCAATTGTAAATACCTATGTTTAACCTTACTAAGAATTTTAGATCACCCTTATTATGTTTATTTTCCATTGGTTGTAATGACATGTTTTAGTTAAGATTTATCTAAAGGTAATTCATGTGGTATATGATGAATACATAATGTGAAATAAGAAAATCTGGGTAAAGTGAGAAAATGATCACATAAAGTCATGGTTAATGTTTTATAAGAGTTTTTATAATTCTCTAAACTCTAAACCTAAAAGGAGTTTGCTCTAATAAGTGATCCAATATTTTTTATTGGTGTTTTATTTTTTAGATGAATAAAATTAGGTCACATTTATTAGATTATGTTTTTAGTACTCGATCGTAGAATATTGCATCGGGGCTATTGTAGTTTGTATCAGAGTAGGGTTATATAACATTAAATATTATGAAATTTTTAAATGAGGTTAACATAAGATTTATATATATCATATTAGGTAGGAAATTATAAGGTTGATCATAATTTTAAATGATAAGATACACTATTTTTCCTTTTAACTAATGTGATTTTAAGGGGATTAGTGATATATCGAGAGAATAAATTGGTGATTAAGGTATATAGAAACATTAGGTTTAAAATAATGGTTATCAAAGAATTAATTATTTGACATTTTATGGATATATGTTGAAAGTTATTGATATAATTTATCATAAATATAATCTTTTATGTTTAGGTATTTATGGTTAATTCGGGTAAAGGGTTATTAGATTTTGGGAACATAAGTTTAATCATATATTTAACCATGGGATTGGAAAGTAACTTGGTAAAAAGGTTATTTAATTATTTTTAAGAAGTTCACTATCATGGGTGAATTATATGATTAAGGTAAATATAAATATTTTTTAATAATATGGGTGTTTATTTTAAGAATAAATGGTGAATTCTATTTGGAAGCATGTATAACTTTATTATGTATTTTTCATGATTTAGTATATTTATAGGATGGTTAGGACATTTTAGAGATTTATGTAATATTTCTTCATATAAAGGTTTATAAATATTTGATCTTATGTAATATTATGCTAACCATTTTTGTTTTGATTAATGTATAAATAAAGGTGGATTAAATTGTTATCATTTTTAGGATCTTCTTATGTGTTAAAATACTTTTTTAGTGCTTCAAACATGAAAAATTTCATCTTGAATATTCACTAATCACAGTATAAGAAGCGATAGAATTAGAAAATACTCAAAACATAACCAAAGGAATAAATTATGAATACAGATTTAAAATAAATCAAATAATTTTTCATAATCCCCTCCCTCTAATGGTAGCACTCCTGAGCTGGTAATGAAGAAGGAGGGATAATGACCCATGAGACCTACCTCTAGTAGGACTCGGGTAGGTGACTAACACTGAGGGTATAAAATTTCATATATGGAAGTCATTAATATCTATAACAATATTGGATTGGGAGATAGGATATGAAATATTAATCAACTCCATTGAATAGTATAATATAAAATAACTAAAACCATACCACAATATGTGTAGAAAATAAAAGAAATAAACTGAATATCTAAATAAATACCCAAAAGAAAAGTTATATAGACAAAACCCAACATAAGCTCCAAAGGTCAGAGCTAGTAATATCCAGCATGGTCCACATAGTCCTCCTCAAATCCAAAAAATTGTTTATATATATGTAGGGAGAGAATACAAGTATAATCACTAGTATCATACCCAAGGTCATTAGTGGACATGAAAAAAGATAAAAAAAAATCCACCCATAATCAATGAGTAGAACCAACATCTCTTAAACAAGTCAACTAACCAATATCATCCTCACTATAGCATGCTCAGAAAATAAAACATCCATGTATAGTAAAATAATAAGGAGTGTATCGATAAAAGGTACCCTACACTTCTTTCCCTATTGATTTTTTTCTCTCATACTACAACTTTGTACATCCTAGCACTCCCACATCTTCCAAATATTACATAAAGATTAGAACCCATTGTGCAATTGTCCATCATACATCATCTCACCCAAATACATCTAGGAAATCACAAAATATATCACTCAATAAAACTTGTTCCATTACATCACATGTCACTCGAAGACACCTAGTACATCACATAACATCTTTCAGAAAAACACATGGGTCATCACATCACATATACAGCCATATCTATAACAGTAGGGTATTGTGAACATGAAGGGAATCAAACACACACCCTCCTACTCCATTGCACAACCCCACCATAGCCACATCATTATCTCAAAAAAACAACACTAGTGAACTCTTGAATTTTTAACATCACATTGCATGCATATCTAACTCACCTAGAAGAGAAATTGGGAATGATTAGGAAGCCATCCATCCATCCTCACTATCATGAGATTAGAAAAAACACCCCCAAAACATTTGATCAGTATTACACTGTGATTAACATGGGTGGGGTGTATATATAAATATCATGTAAATAATTTATATATATATATATATCCTCACATAATCCCAGACTATGGGTTCACAAAAGAATCACATTTCAAAATCACAACATCACCACCAAACCTATTAACATCATCCACTTTTGATTCCACCTTTAAATGCAAAATAATACACAAGCTGCTTTTAAAAATATTCTTCCAAGTTAATCCAAATTATATATTCCACATTACCAAAAAATTTAATTTAATCAACCCATTTATTTAACATATAAACATCCACCACATTTATCTACACTTCCCATTTCAAAACTATTTTTCGTTAGTTATTTCAACAAATTATATAAACTATACCATGCCATTTCAATTTAATATTTTCAAATTAATTCCATTACTATCCAAGAAACTAAGACAACACACCACCACACAAAAAATCCATCTTTTCTGTGCTAAAAAACCCACATTTTCAACATTTCAAAACCACATCTATTTTTCACACTTCAACTGCTTTCCACATCACAACTGCTTTACACATCAAAGTTGCTTTCCACATCACAACAGTTTTCAACATCATAGCCATTATCTATATCTGAATAATTTTCCACATATAAACCTATTTACACATAATAACCTCTGCATACCACATCCATTACTCATCACATCCAACCCACACATCACAAGCACACATCAAAACTACACAAACTATTTCTGATTTATGAAAGGGAACTTTTCATCACTTTCTCTTCATTATTTCATGGGAATTTTCACACAATCCCGAGATTCCATGTGAAAAAAAAATATTATCCGTGTATAAGTGATTAGAGTTTTTAAGGTGATAAATAACAACCAAATAAAAAGGTATCCATAGTGACATCTACCACAGTGCAAGAAAACCCCCAATGACTATAATTTTTAGTAAGGAATCAATCATGAACAATCACAATATCAATAATATTAGATGTTTTAAAACATTTGATTTAATTCACCTTAACATTAAATTTAAATTAAAGAAATTAATTATCTTCAATAAACTGGTTCATAATATCTTATGAAAGGATAAAAAGTTCATAACCCATCACGCTGGTAAAATGAGATGAGAAATGAAGGATCCCCTGCCTTAAATGAAGATTTCATCTTCAGTACACAAGGTTGAATCAAGAGGAAGGCCACTACTCGGTACCATAATGATGTATAATGACTTTATAAACCAAGAACACATCATCCTAGGTTATTCAATTACCAAGACTGTAAAAAATATAATGATTCATTGATATTACCCTTTATTAGTAGAATAACTCAAAGAAAACTGGGGAAAGTATGAAAGGGAACGTACCTAAAACCATCATGGATCGATCCCCTAGGGCTGGGGTTGAAATAAACTAAAAGGTGGATGAAAATAATTTAAATGATGCACTTGGTTTTCCTAAGAAATGATAAAAATGTTAAGAAAATTAAGGGGTTTGATGGGATATGGGTTTTTTGTACTGAAAGTGTAAAACGCAACACCTCAGAATAGCCTAACCCTACACAAAGTAGAATTTTGAAAAAAAAATCTTTTGACCATATTGTAGTGAAAGGGACCACTCTTTAGAGATACTGTTCAAACCTACCTCTTGGAAACATGGTTATCTCCATGATATAGATCTGATAAAAGAGGAAAAGAAACAATGGGGAGTGGGAAGAACCATGATGTAGAATCCTTCCACAAACAAGGGGATACACCATAATCCCAAATCCATTGAATAGTATTTATGATATTATATGTAACACTAGAAACCTCTTCCCAAGCCTCTATGTAATATATGGCCTCTCCATGCCATATTTTCTCAATGCCAAGAAGGATGCTACACCATATCCAATCTTTATAGTGAATCTACCCTAATAATATAATTAGTACCAAAATCCTCCTATAATACACCCTAAACCATAGAATATCTATATATGTTGTAGCATACATCCTTACAGAATATCCCTATTCTCTATGTAACATGTATTTCCTAAGCATTATTTTCCAGCTGCGACCTCCTTCTTCCCTCCAACTACCTTGGAACCTCTTCCAGATGCCTCCACTTCCAAAATTCCTACAACATAATGGGCCGAAATCTCTAGGATATTACATCAAATACGTCTCAAAATAAACCAGTATTTTATGATCTAAACAAACCCAAAATGTTAGGAGGTGGAAAGTTCCACAAAAACATATCAAGTGACACCTCTCTTGGATCTTTTTACAAAAGAACACCACCACTAACTAAACACACCAAACCCAACCAAACGAATTCTCCAAACATCCCTCTCAACTATATTACCACACTATTTTACTATATTCACAAAAATCTCATCAGTAACAAGTCCCAATCCAATAGAAATCAAAACCAACACACAACATACCCCCAAGCACACAAATCAAGTAAATTTACTTCCCAAATCATGATATTATCCACTTTAGGTTTAACTAACTCACCTACAGAGTTTTGAATTATGTCAATTTATAAAGTGTCTTGGTTAGGAATGGGTTATCCCTTAATCATATACTTGAAGTTTAAATCACACATGACATACCAAGGAAAAATTACATTATATAAAACATCAAGGTTGAAACATCACACTTAAAATGTAAAAAGAAAAAAGAAAAAACTCAAAATGACTATGGGTACTAGGCACAAATTTATTTCTCATGCTCCCAAATACTATCCTTTGGGCCACCATTCCTCAACAAAAAATGAAATAAATGAATGTTCTATTAACACAACACCTTCTCTCAATGATCTTGGATCTCTACTGGCCACTTTGTGTATTTTTCATCATCCTCAATATCCAACTCCTTATATTCAATGACTTGGGAGACATTTTAAAGATACTGACAAAACTAAGAGATATATAATACCTTGTAAATCTAGTCTATTATTGGAGGGAGTGTTAACTGATAATCCACCGCACTAACATTTTACAACACCTCAAAGGGTCCAACAAAAAATGTTGATATCATACTTCACCTACCAAACAAATGTCTCCCACATAAAGGAGAAACCATCAAGAACATGTAGTCTCAAAACTCTAACTACAGGGGAACCCTCCTTTGATGGGTATAAGACTTATTATAATCCTATTATACTTCAATACTATCACAAAAATCCAAAACCTTCTCTTTCAATCTCTACACCCCATCCTGATTGAGAACAGATGACATCACAATATCGGCCCAACAAAACATAGAACAACATGGATACTAGTATAAATATTCACAATGGGGAACGGATGAGGGATAATTGATTTTTATAAGAAAAATAAACCAAAGGAAAGATATTTTACCAAGATCTTATGTTCTTTAAGATGCATTCCCACAACATTTCCTCTAATTTTAGACAATCCACTCTATATTCACATCCTTATGAGGGTGTAGAGTAGTGTATATGCATAACTAAGTGAAAAAAAACAAACTATAATACTTTAGAGACTCATGTGGTAAAATAAGTGTCTCAATATAATACAATAATATCAAGAATCCATAAAACTACACCACCACTTCTAAATACCTCCTTGATAAAAAATACATGGCATTTGGTTCCTTGATCTCCAGGAAGACATTCGAATTCATGAACAAATCCATGATTAGTCAGATGGTATCACATCCTCCCTAATATTAGGGTACCCTTGTGATGAATTCCATTATTATTCGATCAAATTTATACTTCAATGTATCCAAGGGCTATAATAAACTAACAGGAACATGTTGTTCTTTATTCACATGCTGGAAAACCAAACAATGATCCACAAACTCGTCCACCACATGTTACATCATGTGACACCAAAACTGTATCCTCAAGCCACAGTATATCATAGACACTCTATGTGATATCACCAAAGGTGAGCTATGAAGCTCATAATGTAATCCCTCATGATTTGTTAAGGAAACAAATAGACTCCCCCAAAATAATATATGGTTTTGATCATCCTTTGGCCATTCATCTCGAGAAACACTATGGATAACATGGTCACACAACACATATACCTCTAATTATACCCATTGAGACTCATCCACCTACCAAATTATTGAATACTCCACTATTATATGAAATAATAAACACCGATAATCAACCACCCTTGAAAATAAGTGAAATGTTTCCAACTCCTCCATAGATCTCCAAGAATATACAGACACATGAAAAACATCCTACTATGACTTCCTTATCAAAGAATCATCATTAAAATTTCCATATTTAGTGGTATAGGAGATCTCAAAAATCATAATCATAAAGATTATATATCCACATCCACTATCATATATTCACATCACACTACGAAAATATATACGTCAAAATATTTTTGTCTATGAAGATCACAAAGAATTCCGGAATGAGGTAATGTTTCCATAACTTTATTGCAAATCAATACTTGATAGATCCATACCATGGGTGGAATATTAATTCCCATGAACGAATTACATCCATGAAATATAATAGATCATCAATTTCTATTATATTAAGACACATCGCAATCCCATACCAGAAGAGTTAGAAAACACCTCAAACATCACCCCCTTCTCTAGAAACTGATGTACAGGAGAAATAATGAATTCTCGATTAGGTATCCATAAATCATCTAAAATTGATCAAACTAAATAAAAACTTAGTCATTCTTGGTTAAATATTTCAATGGATCTTTAATTCATTAGATTTTGGATATGAGCCTCCAGTAATATATTGTAAGATTGAGGAAATAACTAACCTCTACCACATTCTTGTTTTATGCCCATGAAACAAATACCTTGATCTTTGGTGAGTCCAGAGGCACACATTATTGGGATATTAAACGTTTTAGGAAATAAATCTATCATGTCCAAAACCTACACTTAGACAACTTCTCATAGAATCGGTGGCATCAATGAAAAAATAAGACAACTCTAAAATGATCTGTATGCTCCTCCTCTGAATTAAAGTGGATTCAGATGTTCTTAAATAACATGACTATAATATGGTCCACGAACTCTTAGAAAAGGGAGTTTATGTGTCTTATTAATAAATATACTACCTTCGAGACAAGCGAACAACATGACCAAAAACTCAAAGTTCTTGTACGTATATCTGAAGGAAGTCTTATGGACATCATCCTTCATCATAGTTAATTGGTGATACCCATACCAAAGATCGATCTTGGAAATCCAACTAGCCCCCTAAATTTTTCAAAAATATCATTGATCCTTATAAGTGGGTAATAATTCTTGATCATTTCCTAATTCATCCAATTATAGTCTATGCATACCCTTAGACTACCATCTGCCTTCTCTACAGAGAACACTAGATCTCCCCATGGTGACAAACCTGACCAGATGAAACCCTTTAGAATCTAATCATCTATATAAATCCTCAACCCTTGAAACATAGATGGTTTCATCTAATGAGTATTTATCAAAATTAGAGAAGCACTAAGATACAAATCTATATCAAACTCAACATAGCATCAGGGGGTAGTTTTGTAAGTAAATCTTATATTATATGGTATATATAATTATTGTTCAATATTAAATTCATAATAAACTTTTATTTATTATAATGAAGATTATAACATGTTCTAATGGAGATGGATCTTAAGATAAGCGATTTCTACTCTCTCTTTTATTTACGAGAGATATATACATGTTCTACACTCATTTCATTTATGTAGTGTATGTACTACCACATTTACATGTTACATCATGAATCTATTTCTTTTAATGATATAAAAATCTTCATTTAATATTTATATTCAATACGTCATATTATTCAAAAGATACCAAATTTGTAGGGATTTTATGAAACAACCTCATTGATTATCGGGATTATTTTTTTCCGATTATAAAGTATTTTGATCTATATCTCAAGAAACTCATGAATTTTCTTCTATTATGGTTATTTATGGAGAATACATGTTTTCCACTCCTTTTTCACTCTTTATGTACTCAAGCTATCAAAATAATGTCTTTAATAAAAATCATCATTATTTTTCCCATTGGGTGAAAACCTTTTTTTTCCAAAACCATGTTTTCAAAAAAATAGAAAAAAATTATAAAATTCTCCCAATGATTCTTTAAATAAATTTTTAACCATGTATAAATTTAAAAAAAATTATAAAGTAATATTCATGTCATTTTCCAAAAAATGCCTTTTGGATTTTAAAACAAATGGGAAAGGAATCTTTTTCGTAAAGTGTATAAAATGAATGATATTTTCCTATGTCATGATCACTAAATTTTTAAGAGATTCTATTATAATTTTCAATGGATATTTTAATGAAAATTATTTTGAAAATGATTTAATTTTTAGAAAAATGTTTTCATAGTAGAAAGGATAGTTTCCTTAAGAAATGATTGAAATGATATTTAAATCATCATTTATAAGTTTCAAAAGTTATTTTCAATTAAAAGTATTTTCACAAAAAATTAAGTCTTGAAAAGTGTTTTTAAATGTGGAAAGGCCATTTTATTCAATAAATGATCCATGTAGTCTTTAATTACAATTTTTTTCAAAGATTTCATCCTTTTATGTAACCTTTGCTTTACTGGGGATATGATCCCAAGACACCATTCTTATTCTTTCTATGAATGTCTTATTCTTATTATGAAAATATTTTTATGAACTCGATTCACATCCTTGGGTTATGCCATGATAAAATGATTATGAAACCCCCTTCTTTTCCCTGATTTATGTTGTGATGAAATGAGAAAATGATAATGAAACCTACTTATTTTCCATGGGTTATTCCATAATTAAATGTTTATGAAACCCATTTCTTTTCATGGGTTATTTTATGATAAAACTTTTATATAACATATTTCATTTAATTGGATATTTTATGATGAAATATTTATGAAACCCATTTATTTCCATGTGTTCTATTATGATGAAATATTTATAAAGACAATTTGTCCACAATGATTCTGATATTATGAATGATTTTTTATATTGGATAACATATATGGATGATTTTCAATATGTGATTCATGGTATCTATATCTCCTTATAATTTATTGGGTAAATATTTATATCTCTTGATACAAAAAATACTGGAATCGGGAGTGAAGAAATTTCGGTAAGTGACAATGTCCATTATGATATTTTTAGGAGTGAACCTTGAATACTATGATGGTTTGTCTAGTGAACCCATTATACTGTAAAAATTCAAAAAAAATCCTTGCCTTCTAAGGAAATTATTTTATATGATTACGTGTATGCCAAAAATCTATGTCTTATTCCAATGTTATGTTCTCAGAGCTCATGTTCTTTGATTCCATTATAATTCATGTCTTATGAACTTCCAATATTTATGCGATGACATAAGATTTTGATATTTAATATGCGAGATATGGTTTTATATGTTATGTTCATATTCTTATATACTTATTCTCGCATTATTTTTATGTATTTCCCAGTTTTACCCTTACTAAGCATCTGATCTTACCCTTGCTTATGTTTCCATTCCAAGGTTATGAAACAAAAAGTTTTAAGTAGGGTGTGTTTTGAAGATTAAAATAGTATAATATATTTATGGGATATGTTGAAGATATTTCAGTCAAAAATAAGATTTTGTACCATGTCTCCGGAAAAACTAAACTATTATATCCCTTGGGTGTGTATTTTTGAAATATATTGAATACTATTTTATGAAGATGTTATATCTAGGTATGAGAATCCATGATCGATATAGTTGGTATCAGTGGAAAGGTTTAGTTAACCTTTAGAAACTAGGATATGAAAACATTAGTGAGTTTCCTACATATAAGTCTAGGGATATTTCTAGTGATATTTCTAAGGATAAGTTTATGTATGAGTCAAAGTATAAGAAAATTTCCTTAAATTTTTGTAAAGAATAAAGCGAGTGGTTTCCAAATTATTACTACTCTTCCTGGATATTATATGTGTATGTGGATAAATCATATATTTACTGAGGGGTAATAACTCTAAAAATGGAACATTTATCTGGACTTGATAACCGCATGGTATATAATAATGGGCTTTACTACAAGCCTAGTTTGATACTCTCATGGGATATGTTTTCAAAAATCAAAAAATTCTTATGGACTATCATGAACATTTAAAATAATGACCAAGAATAACCTAGGTTAAGATTAAGGTTTCATAGATTGAAAATAAGGCTTCATAATTTAGACATACCATAATTGATTTTTCAAGATTATTTTGTTTCCCCTTATGAATATAGTTACTCACACTATGCTTTTTTTTAGTAAATTAATTGAACCCGAAGGAACTAGATAAATAATTAATGTGCTAGACAATGTATTTATGAGAAACCAATTTGAATGATAACTAGAGTAAAGGATATTGTGACTATTACTAATTAGTTATCATGATATATGATTAACAAAATTCACCTTAACCAACTTCGATCTTCACTAAATAATATAAGGAAAAAGTTTTTTGAGAGTTTGGGTGGTGGAGGCCATAGAGGAAAGATGATTCTATTTTATATATTTTGAGAATGTGTAAAGAAACACCCAAGTGAATGTATCATAGTAATGGAATGTTATTTGAGTGTGGAAATAAAGGAAACAAAACAAGTAATTTCCGAGGAAAATTTAAATGTTTGGTTAATTAAAAGGATGAGAATACTGGTCTCTCTAAGATATAATTGATGGATTAATGTTTTAAATATGGAAAGTATGGGCATTATAAAAATTGATTCCCTAATGGGAAATCACATAAAGAGAATAATCAAGTTTTTATGAATAATAGTTATATTTTTGATGATTAAGAGACTAAAAATGACATATGAATGGAAATAAGTATTAAGGAATAAGATAACTAAGCCTAGTTAATTGTTTAATAATGAATTGGAATGATTGCTGTTTTTATGTGTTGTGATTTGAGAATTCTGTTATATGAATCATGAAATATATGAGGTTTGTTCAGTATAAGTTTTTTATTAATTATTATCATGAATATTTTTAATGGTATCGATGACCAAGAAAAAAAATTAATGGCAAGGTGATATTCTTCTTATAGAAAGTTAACCCTTAACATGTTCTTCATGTTTAAGAAATGTTTTCTAGTTTTGATAAATATATGATTGATATGGATAATGTTAATTCTATATTATTTATTACATTTAAAATGATTAATGGTTTCATGAAAAAATGTTTTATGTTATCATTTATAGAGGTTAAAATATTTCAGGATTTATAAAATATATTCAATAATCTGTGATTTTATTTAAGGAATGAGTATAGAATAAATTTTTGAAAGTAGTTATATTTTCATTAAATTTTAACTGTAATTAAAGATATTACCATGTTTTAGGAGAATATATGGTCAATGTATTCTCAAATTTCCTATATGACAATAAGAGATACTTAATGTTGTTTAAGGGATTAATGATAAGTTGATATCAAAAATTGAGTGATCTTATTTGAAAAAAAATTAGTTAAATTTTAGTAAAATATAGATAAGAATTAAGTTTAACTATTCAATAAGTGGATTAAGTTTAACATTGGATGTTATTAGAAAATGTTTCCTAAAAATTATTTTTTTGATAATAACTCTATAAAAAAGGAATTAATTATCATTATTTTATGAATTTTATGATCCACTAATGCTTCAAGTATAAAATAATCTCCTAGAGTAAGATATGAATTTTAAATTAATCAAGGCACAACCAAAGGATGAGATTGTTCTTAATAAATAAAATGGAATTAATTAAGTATATTGTATAATAAAAATTATTCAAATTTAAGAAACTGATCTTGAAATAAAATGTCAATAATTTACCTTCATTTTTGTTGAATTAAAGGTCTTTTAACCTACCACAGATTTATGGGTTTGTTTTCCTTAACATTCCTGAGAACATGTTCTGTATCACTCTTCATCACTATTTTGGTGTTATTTTTCACTTTTGTGTTAATATTTTCACTTCCCACTAATATTGTCCAATTTTTAAACGTAGCATGTGTTTTTTCATATGAAATTAAAATATCCATTTCTCTATTTTCAAGAGGAAGTTTCTTAACCTTTTTATGATTTTTCATTCCCATGAATTGATTTTTAAATGTTAATCCCCTTTTTATCAAACATAAGTTCAAATTATGAGGATCAAATTTACTTCAGGGGGTATAATGTAACACCATGAGATTTTGTGAAATATATTTTTTAAAATAAATTTAATCTTTTTTATATTGTTTTACATGAAACATCATGTTTAGTTTTCTTTACATATAACAATGAGTTTATCTTGTGTTATACGCAACACCGAGTTTAAATGAAACATGACATACATTTATAAAATTATCATTTAACATAACAGTTATCACATATCTATTTGAATGGAAGGAATGAATAGGATAGTCTAAATTATGAAAATATGAGTAATTATTTAGTGACCAATTAATTATAAATAAAAATAAAAACCATTTTAATTCAAATGAAATCATTTTCTGAAAAACCATATTTTCTGCAGAAAAATGAATTTTACTTTAATAAATTAAATAAATAGTTTTTTGAATGATTTTAATGAAATATATGTATTCTATATAGATTAAAAAAATTAAAATTCGTCTTATTTGTTTTTTAGGAAATATATAAATATAAATCTATTTTTTCACATAAAATGTATTTATCTACAAAATAGTTATCTCATATTTTGCGCACATATTATAAAATTAATTTTTAGAAATTTTATAAAATGATTATGAAAAAATTAAATTAATTTTCCAAATAATAAATTAAAAATTATCTTATGTTGAAATTTTATAATTTTCAAAGAAGATAATTTTTTCGATGAACAATGGAAAATAATGGTTTTTATTTAGAATTTTTATTTCTATTAAAGAATAGTAAAACATAAATTTTTTTTAAGAATGTTTTAATGGAAAAATTAGTTTAATTATAAATCTAATATTCCATTTTATTTCATTTTAAATAATTTTATATTGAATTCAAAAATAAAATCTTTTTAAACTTTTGAACATTTTTTATTTGTGAAACTACTTTCTCATCAGGACTACGAGATTAATTTTAAATTAAAATTTTCCAATTATGTAAATTTAATTTTGAGAAATGGATTAAATGTTTTGAATCATCATAAATTATATTATCTAATAAGTTAAAATTAATTTTTTATCATAATTAATAGTAAAAACATGAAAAATTATTTACCGTAGTTATGGTAGAAATCAGTTTTCTAGTGGTTAAACTAAAAAGATAAGGGTTAAAAATGACCCAAAATTTTTAAAACACACAATTTAAAGGCATGTTACTATTTTATCTCTTCTGGTTTCTATAATAGACCATTTTGGATCCTATTGGAATCTGTAATATATGGATACACATTTTTTATTCAAAAATTATAGGTGTGCCACTCACCTCACTTATAAAAGGTCACCCCCTACTCTGTTTTATTAACACTTCACAACCTTTTTTTCCAATAATTACTAAAATAAAATAATTAATTCAATAATATCATCTTATAAGCCTTAGTGATTTCAAAAATCCATCCTATGAAGCCTTTTGATGCAAACCAAAAGAAGTATTTTGAAAAATAGTTAATGTCCCTAACTGAGCATTTTATTTTCTTTCTCCCATGAAATCCTTAAATTATAATTAAACCATGATTTTATAATAACCTATATATCTTAAATATACTTTTATTTTTTTTATTATCTGTTCATTACCTATATCCATCTCATCTTCCATCAAAATGGGTATGAAATCATCGTTCATGTGTACGGAGGACTACCACCTCGAGGAATGATGTCATTTGTTTTGCATAACCACCTCTCACAGCTGAATATAATGATGTAATTAATTTTTACATATGTTATTTATTATATTATTATATCTTATTAATTGTAATTACACATACACCTACATACCACCAAACCCATTGTGAAAATAATAAGTTCGCTAGTGTGTACGGTGGATTACCGCCTCGAGAACCAATGTGAAGTTTTTTTCATTTCAATTTTACTTGGATGGTAGTAATGTAATATTAAATGAATAAATATGTTAATTTAAAAATAATTATACTAATTTAATTATTATATCACATATACCTTCATACTTTTCATTCAATAGGGGATATGACAATGTTGTTCGTGTGAACGGCAGACTACCGCCTCATGAGGTGATGTGATTATTTTTTCTTGTACACTTTACAGGAAGGAAATAAAGACATGTATAAATAAAAATGATTTATATATATGAAATAAAAAATATTTTTTACTGTTAATATAATATTTACTTTTCTTTCATTCATTCTATTATCAAAAAGGAAACACTTTTCATGCATACACTTGACCTACCATCTCCATAAATGGCGTATTTCATTTTATATCTCTAAATATCATAGGTTTCTATAAATACATATATAATGAATATATATTATATTTATATCAATTTTTAAATTTAGGATATGATTTAACAAATATAAAATTAATAGAAACAAAATTACCAAAACAAAACAAACATGAAAAACGAATTAATTATTAGCCAAAATGTAATTATAATAAGGATTTGTTAATAAAAGGGAAATAAAAGGTCATATGTAAATAATATATGGTATTATGTATATAAGTATGGTTAAATAATATATTAATAATAAAATTATATTTATAATACAGGAGGTTTGAACATGTGTGAAATAAGTCGATACTTGAAGACCATCTTTATTTCTCTCATCAATCGAAACCCGATTTTCTTTAAAAATCATATTTTCTAAAAATGCTTCAAAAAAGTTTATAAAATTATAAAAATTATTTATTAAATAAATTTTTACAAATTTTTTTATTTTTTAATAAAAATTGAAAGTAATATTCATGTCATTTTCCAAACAATGCAAGTTTATCTTTTACTAAAAATGTGAAAGGAATCCTTGTTTTAATGTGTATGGATTGAAAGCTTTTGTTTACCATAATAACCAATCAATGTTTTAAATTCTACCTTATAAGTTTAAAATTTTATTTTCAAATGAAATTATTTTGAAAATGTTTTACAACCTTAAAAAATATTTTAATGGTGGAAGTTATATTTATATCAAAAAATGTTTTAGATGATCTTTAAAGTTTATTTAATAAGTTTCCAAAGTTATTTTCATAAAAAGAATTTTGTGAAAATGTTTTATGTTTTAAAAAGTTTATTTCAAAGTTGAAATGATATTTTTATAAATAAATGTCCCAATTAATGTTTCAAAATCATTTTCCATCTAATATGACATCCTTTGATGTAACCTATACTTTACTAGGGATATGATCTAGGACACCATTTTTATTCTTTCTCTGAATGGTTTATGATTATGATGAAGATATTTGTATGAAACTTATTTCTCTTACATGGGTCCTTCCATGATAATATGATTATGGAACCAAATTATTTTTCCATGGTTTATGGTATAAATAAATGATGGAATGATTATCATACCTTTTTCTTTTCTGTAGCATATTCTAGGATGAATTGTATAAAACACCCATTTATTTTCTTAGGTTCTATTATGATGAAATTTTTATGAAACTCATTTCTTTTCATGGGTCCTATTATGATTAAATTTTAATGAAAATTATTTCATTTCCTAGGTTTAGTTATGATGAAATGTTTGTGAATCCTATTTATTTTTATGGGTTTTGATATAATGAATGCTTTATGATCTTATGGAATACATATGTATAATTTTTATTATGTGATGGGTGAGACATGTATCTACCTCATTCTTGTGTAAAGATTGATATCTCATGAGATAATGAGGAATAGAATGTGGAGTGAAACTAGTTCAGTAAGAGGAATGGTCCGCTATGATCATCTCGATAGTGAATATTAACTACAATTATTGTTTTGGGAGTGAACACATTTCACTAGGATATTTTTGGAAATGATCCATGACTACTAAAGAAATGTTTTTCTTTGATTATGTGTATCCAAAAAACTATTTATTATTCTGTTGTTCTATTCTCATGGATCATGGTCTTTAATTCCATTATGATTCATGTCTTATTAATTACCAATCTTTATGACATGATATATGATTTTGATATTTTATATGCAATATATGGTTTTCATATGTTATGCACATTTTATCATACCTTTATTCTCACATTTTGTTTATGTATTTATCATTTTTACCCTTACTAAGCATCTATGTTCAACTTTTATTCTGTTTAATTTCCTAAGTTATGAATATTTTTTTTATGAAAGGTATGTTTTGAAGAGTAAAAAAGGGGATGATATTTATGGGAGTTGTGGAAAATATTTCACTAAATAGGAAGATTATGTTCCTAGTCTCCAAATTCATTAAATCATTACAGTATTTAGGAGTGTATTTTTTAAATGTAATGAATATTCATATATTAATATGTGATATCAATGTATTCAAATCTTGGGTGTTTATAAAAACTCTACACACTAAGGAAAATTGTATGTTTCCCATCCACATACTAGAACATGACACTTCTATAAAAGTTGTTAATAATAGAACACATAGAATAGAACCAATAAATGTTGAGGACGTCATCGTATGGATTCATCAGTTAAAAACAATTCATGCATGACTAATGTGGCCCATCATCAATTTAAACCCACTACACATATCAAACATGTTTGTCTAGTCTTCGAATTCTTTATTCAACACCATGGGCATGGGAAGAATATATAATTATAATCTCAGAGAATAGAACATTTTGGGTAAAACAAAGGAGTATAAAGTTTCTGAATAAAACATGGAACAAAAAGGGTATATGATAAAGTGATCATACCTAAAATGATCTATTGTCCCTCTAGTGCTTCCACCCCCACTGCGTGCAACTAACTATGCCCAACTCCTCTACCTCTCTGTTAATGGAAACCAACATTACCATGCTCAAGTTGAGGTCCAAGAGGATGGTGAATATTCTAAGGTCGACCTCTACATGCTCCATCTCCTCTTGGTGTAGCGTAAACTTGTATCCACTATTATCAGAATGACCTCATTTGTGGCAGTTATTGAGGCTTTCATTGAACCAGGCCACCCTACCATAATGAGCTTAATAAACCATTTGGTACTAAATATAATAGTGACCATATTGCATGAAAATGAAGGAAACTATTCCAAATCCCCCATTAAAATAAAAGAAACCAATTGACCCAAAATTCTATAAAGGATGCTACAGAGGTTGAATCCTCGATGGTTTAATCCTCCAAGGCTTTGGCACCTGAGACCTACCACTGAAAATTTTACTCCTTGAAGAACCCTATTATTTCCCCTATCATGGTAAAACTCTTCATGCGTGAATATTCTCAATCTCTTCTTCTTTATTCTGAACCTCCAAATACATTTTCAACATAAAACGAGTTGATATATTATAGATAGAAGGATGGATTGCCTCCTCGTGATTATACACTCAGAAATACCCATTATGAAAAATATACAGGGAGAAATGTAAAAGGTTCTTAAATTAAATTTTGAGCCTCTATGTTGAAATACTCCCTAGATTAAGAGATAGAATATCATAGCACTTCAATGTTTTCTTATTCTATTATTTTAACTCCACTTGGAACTCCTTTGAGAATTTAACCCATGAAACATACTCCTCATTCTATTCACTATGATACAATATCCAAAACTAACATGAAACTCCTTACATCTAACTAGCCACCAATGGAACCGAATACTCCATTGGGGACTGCGTCAAACATAAGGAAATCTTGATCTCCTCTGACATGCTCTATGTATCCAGATCAGAAAGTCTACTTTCACACTTACCCAAAGCATATCATTGAAAGGAATGCAAGGTCCTCTACCACTGATCATCCTCCTAAACCGGATCAACCCTCTGAATATCAATCAGATCAGTCATATAAAACTCTTACAACACATATATTTTGATTATGCGCCATATATTAAAGTTAAATAATGATTTACTAATCCTATCGGCAAGGTATTTTATAAAGATTTATTTAATTAATTTTAACATCACAAAACCACCCAATTAAAATAATAACACGAGTAATTCATTATGGGTGTACCTCTCCTAGGTCTCTAACCTGAAAGTCATACCTCCTCATTGGTCCATTTGGTAGGCTCAAATTCCTTTCATTAGATACTAGTGGAACTAAAATCATGTGTCATGTCTTTTATTTCCTTTCCTTTTTCACACACCAAGATGAACAGACACCGTTGTCTTACAAACCCATCCAATCCTCATTGTGGATAACTACAAACTCTATATTCTCCATCAACCAAAACCTATTAAACCACTCTATCATGACCCCCTCCCTTTGAAGGTACCCCTCCTTGGATAAAAACAAATATCTAAGGTTAATGACCCCTTGATTCCCACCTCCAATAGAGACTGGGTTGGCGACTAGCACTGAGGGTATAAAATCTCACATATGTGAGGAAATGATTTCTTTAATGATATAGGGTCAGTAGATAGAATATCTAAAATCAATAAAATACATTTAAGAATATAAAATTATGTAACCAAATATATCCCATGATCCATTTATAATATTAATAAATATAATGAATCTCTAAATAAGTACCCAAATTAAAATTCATAGATAAGTGACTCAATGGCAGATCCAAAGGTCTATGAAAGTAATTTCCAACATGGTACTTGTAGTCCCCCTGGAAACCTAAAAATAGTATATATATATATATATATAGGGTGAGCATAAAAGTATAAAAAATAGGATCACACCTGAAGTATCCCATGCATATGTGAAAAGAGAATACTAATGAACCTCTGATCAAACAGCAGAACCAACATCACCTAAATAGGTTAACTAACAAATCACAACCTCTCCATGGAATATTCAATAATTAAAACATCTAAGTATAGTAACATAATAAGAATAATATTCATAAAAGGTACCCCACATCGCTTTCCATACTAATTTTCTTCTATCATTCCCCAACGTCATATATCATGGTGCTTCCATCTCTTCTAATCATCACAAAATGCTAAGCACCTACGTGTAACTGGCCATCACACCACATCTCATGAAAAGACACCTGGTCCATGACACCACATCTCGCCCAAAGAAACCGGGTCCACCAGATCATATCCCTCCTTGAAACACCTGGGTCATCACATCACATCTAACCTGAAGACACCTCGGCCATCACATCACATCTATAAACATAACCAATACAGTAGGGTATCTAGAACATGAAGGACATCAAACTCCATACCTTCTCCAACCATGAACAACCCACACTATAGAAACATCATCATCTCAACAAACAACCATCAGTAGTGAAATTTTGATTTGTGACCATCACAACCCATTCATATATAACATTACTAGAAGAGAGAGTGGAAATAGTGGTTATATATCCATCTGTCCTCATCACCTAGATGTTGGTAAAAACAACCCTTAAATCATTTTGTCTTCATCACATGGTGAAAGACATGGATGGGGTGTGTATATAAATCATAAGAAAATAATATATATATATATATATATATAAAATAGCCGCACGTAATCCCAACATATGATTCACAATAATAGAATTATCCCAACTCATAACACCACCACCAAACCTCACAAAATCATCCACTTTCACTGCCACCTTGAAATTAATAACACTACACAACAAGTAAAAATGCACAATCAACATTTCACCCATTTCATTCATGTCAATTTAATTTCAATGTTCCCCATAACCAACAAATTTAACTTAATCAATCCATTTAATCCACATTTAAACATCTACGACAATTAAACAAACTTCTAATTTCAAAACAAGTTTTCATTATTCATTTCAAACCATTATCCAAAATAGCCCATTCCATTTCAATTCACCATTTTAAATTTTATTCCAATACCAGCCAAGAAACTACCACAACACAACACCACACAAAAACAACAACCCATATTTACCATTCTAAAAATATATGCATTACAACCATTTCACAACAATATCCTCTTTCAACACCACAACTACATTCCACATCATAACCTCTTTCCACATCACAACTATTTTCTACTTCACAAACACTTTCCACATCACAACTGCTTTCGACATATCAACCACTTTCCACATCACAAACAAATTCTGCATCACAACTTCAACATACCATATCCACACCTCATCAAATCTAACCCACACATCACCACCACACATCACAACCACATAACTTATTTAACATTTAGAAGAGTGGTTTTTCATTACTTTGACTTCTTTATTTTAAGGTAATTTTCACACAATCCAGAGTTTCCAAGTGAAACCAATTTACTAGGAAAGTATAATTGATAAGTCAATTCCATTTAATGTGATTAAAAAATCACACAATATGGGTTCCATAGCCACAAAAAACCACATTGCAAAAAAATACCCTAATGGCCATGATTTTAAGAATGTTATAAAACCCAAATAATCATAATATCACTAATATAAAATGATATAAAACAATAGATTTCACTCACCTACCCCATCAATATAAATTAGAACAATTAATTATCATCATTAAAATGGTTCATACTATCTTCCAAAATGAAAATAATATAATAATTTGTCCACTATGATACAACTACATGAGAAATGAAAGATACCCTAACTCAAATGAAGTTTTTTGATTCACTGTAAAAGGTTGGATTAATAGGAATACCTCCATCAATAACCACAATGAAAGAGAACACATTTACCAGCTTAGAACACAATAATCCTAGTTGTTCCCTTACCAATACAACACCAAAACCAATGATTCGCTAAAACTGCCCCTCTCTAGATGAAGAAATGGAATGAAATAGGGAGTCGAGAGCGAACTTACATACACCAAAAAAAAACAAATCAATCACCTAAGGCTAGGGTTTAAATCCATTTAAAGGGGGACGAAAGAAATCAAAAGTAAATAGATGGGTAACCAAAGACACGAGATAAATTTATGTAGAATGAGGCAGTTTGAGGGGATTTATTTACTTTTATTCCTAGTCGATAAAATAAAGAAAAATATTTCATCCTGCAACTCCATGGTTTGAATTGATAAAAAAACCAAACTATGGCATATTGTAAGGGACTATGCAAACAATGATTCTCATCAAGGCTTACGATGAGAAACATGAATATCTCCACATTGTAGATTCAATAAATTAGGAGAAAGGATCATGGTGCAGTCAAATGGTCCACACCACAAAATCCATTCACTAATAATGGATCACACCACATCCCCTATTCCATGGTTTAGTTGTGATAATTTTGGCAGTAGTACCAAAAACCTCCTCCCAAGCCTCTATGTTGCGGTCTTTCTCTCCAAGTAGTGGATTATTAACTATCTAGAAGGAGGTAGCACTATATCCAAGCTATAGTGATTATCCAACTTTAAAATAGTAGTAACATCATACTCCTCCTCCAAGCCACCCTATTTTGTAGTTGGCCACTCCACAACATTCAGGAAATCCATACACCACAACCCCATGTTACATGCCATAGAACATTCCATGTTTGATTTGATATCTACAACCTCTGTATTCTTTCCAAATACCACAAAAACTCTTCCAAACTCCTCCACCACAAAGTAACCGATCAAAAGATCCATTTCAATACATTTGTATATATTCTCATGTTCTCTATATTTATAATCAAATGATCCCTCAACTCTAGAAAAAGGATCTTGAAATGATAATGTTATCACATTAGATTCATTTCAAAGGAATTAATGGTCAAATTTAAAATGTACTAATTTATGGTTTTTCATTCATTAACTTTCTCATGATGAAGTTCTCTATCACTATTTATTATTCATTGGGGGTTATTTTATTTCTATGTCCTTGTTTTCACTTCTCACCAATGTCCTCCTTATCTAAGAACCCGATTATGTAATATTCTATGTGACTATTATATTTCCCTTTTTTATATTTCAAAATAATTTTTTATTATTCCTTTTAACATTTTGGGTTTTCAACAAAGGTATTTTAAATATAAAAATAATCTTATGATGTTCATATATTTTATATTCCAATTCCTAGAATTGGTTTTTTTTTAAGTTTTAAATCATTTTTATTAAGAATGACATAAAACACTGGGGATATAATTTCCTTAAGGGGGTATAATGTAACACCATAAAATATTATTTTAAAATAATACTTTTCTCTATTGCTATCTTAACACAAAACATCAACCTTTAATTAAATTGTGACATACTTTAAGGAATTATTATTTAAATGTGGGAATTCTAAACTAGTGGTTAATTTAGTGATATGAAATAGAATAATACAATTATTTAATATATGTATAATGGCTTTATAAAATGTGATTATATTTATTATTTCATAATAAATATGTGCTCAATTTTTAGTTGTTATTTTATACTTCAAAAATATGTTTTCTTAAACAATGGATTTTATTGATTTTTGTGAGTAAATATTTTAATTAATTTATAATAATTTTAGAAATTTTATATGAAAAAATATATAAATTTTTTGAAATCAGAATATTAAAATTCACTTATGGTCAAATTTTGGGATTTTTTGAAAAAGGATGGTTTTTTAGTGAATAGTGAAAAATATCGATTTTTATAAAACTATCATATCTTTTTATTAAATAAAAGAAATTTAAAGACTCATTATGTTGTGAATTTTATAATTAATTAAATTAAAGAAAATTTCATTAAACATAATTTAATCTATTACATTGAAATATTTATTATACTTTATTTTGGAATAAGTTCATTTTTGAGCTTAATAATATATTTTTTTAAAATGGGTTTTCATTGTGTTTAGTGCACATATTTAAAAATAATTTCAGAAAATAATAGAAATTAAATTTATTAAAATTAATTAAATATTTATAACCCTAATTGAAAAATATATTAATGAATTATATTTAATTTTTAGTCATTAGGAATAGTAACTTCATTAAAAAATGGTCACTGTAGTAAAAGGGTAAATCGGGTTTATTTTGAGTTAAACAAAGTGATAAGGAAAAAACATAATATTAATTTTTATTGGATTAATTTTTATCAAGAATTATCACATTATTCTCAAAATTTATTTTTTATGGGACATTTTCCATGAAAATTACTTAATAATATTTAAATCTTTTGAAAAAAATCCAAGTGTGTCCTCTCCCCCACTTATAAAAGGACACCCCCTCTCCGATATTATTTAAACATAAATGGACTATTATATTAGTAAATACCTACCCAAATCCCTTCCAAAAATACCTCCCCATTTCCTAGATTCCTTAGTTTGATAATAATTCCCACCTTAGAAGGCCAAAGTTGTAAGCCTAGGAAGCTAGTCCAAAGAAAAGGTAAGTCACTTAACTCGGTGTTTTTATTTTATTTCTTCTTTTATCCAATTAAATCCACTATTAACCAATAAAATATAACAAAATAAGTATCTACCATATAATTATATGTTATTATGTTTATTTCATAACATTTATCCATCTCATCTTCCATAAAAGGGAAAATGCAATATTCATCTGTATAGCGGACTCTCGCCTCACGAATCGATATAATTTGTTTTTCATGACTTGATATCAAGGTTGATTATAATATTAGATTTAATGTATATATATAATATTCATGACATAATTATAATTTTTTAAATATAATATATCATATATTCTCTTACCTTTTCATTCATTGAAAAATGATGATGACGTTCATGTGTACGTATAGATTACCACCTCCATATAGAGGTCTGATTTGGTTTTCATCTCTTCCTCACTTGGCTAGTATATATAATTGTATTTAAATAGGTAATATTATATTTATGATATAATCATTATTCTGTAAATTTAAAACGATACTTACCTTTTTCCCACATGTTCTTGGAAAATGGAAATGTTACTCATGCTTGTGTACTAACTATCATCTCTATGTTATAACTTAATTAATATTTCATAACCACCGTAAATAGATGTTTCTAGAAGTAAATATAATGTATAAAAATGATAATTATGTCATGATTATAATTATTTATATAATGTAATAATGACCTCTTTGACCATGGTCAATATACCAAAGACACTTTGAAATTATGAATCGAGAATCATCAAAATACTTGATGTGGATTTAGCAGATTAAGTAATTACATATTTAAATTAAATAAATGAAAGAAATGGTTCAATAAAAATTTATTAAACCATAATTTTTTTTCAAACAAGTATATAATTAATATATGTTTATTTTACTCTAGTTAAAGGACATGTATTGCAGGTCTAGACTCGAAGTGAAGGTTTCATAAATCAATTTTTATTCCCTGAGTTATAATTTTACTTCATTGACTATGTAATTCCAAGATTATGTATGAAAATACCTATGATTTTATTATCTTTTATTTCCATTTTTTTTCAATTGTTATACATAATAGAATCATTTGTTAAATTTCAACATATATGATATGATCTTTTTAAGTTTTATGCATTTCAAAAAAATATTTGATACATGTCTTATATTATGCACATAATTCCTTTTATAAGGTGAAGATTTTACCTATTGAGAAATTATATCACAAATTAATCTTTTATCATTATATTTAATGTAACTTTTAATTTTCTCTCTTTCATGATATATTGATTCAAATTATATAAAAATTAAAACGGTTATCATGGTCTCAATTTCAAATTTTTGAGACATAATTCATGTTCTGAACCATGTTTTATTTTATATGGTGTAATTAATACCCCATGATGTATTTTCAGATATTATTTCATGTAAAATATAACTTTTAAATAATCATTTTTTTATTTATTCAATGTATTTTTGATTCAAGCATTACCCAAGATGCAAGGCTTTCTCATCTCAAAATTCCATATTTGATACATATTTTGATTGATTCACCTATATAAATTTATATGGTATTTATATTGAATATTGACATATAATATCATGAATATTTTTATACTCATTGTATTTAATATTCCTTATATTTTTTCTTCCAAATGGTTTTTGGTTTTAAAAGGTCATAAAGAGGATTTTTTTAAAATCGCCATTTTAATGTTTTTAAATAATTTTGAAAAAAATATTACACCATGCCCTTTATGTTATTTCAAGAATGTTATTTTATAAATATAAATTATTTACTAAAGTTATTTTCCCTGATCTTTGAACATATTTAGAAATTGTTTAGAAATGAAATTTCTTAATGTTTTCTATATGGGTCGCTTTTGACTCGGTTTGCAAAATATTGAAAAAAATGTTTATTTTAAAATTTTAAAACATGAAATTATTTTCTCACCATCATAACTATTACATAATATGAATATTAATTTAAAATTTTACATGGTTATTTTCAAATAAGATTGTATTTTCAATATTTTTTGAATTTTTATTTTTAAATGTACCAAAATAAATAATTCTTTTCGCCAATTTTCAACGAAATTGATAAATATTATTTTAAATAAAATTTCAACTATGTAAATATCCATTAATGGTTCCTATAATTCATTGGGAATATTATATTATGATACCATCCATATTTTTTTATGGATATCTTATGATGATTTATTAAATAAATTATAATGAAACCCATTTCCTTTCAAAAGGAAAATCATGTTATAAAAGAATGCAAGATGTTGTTAAAATATTTTTTACAAAAATGAAATATTCCATGTGTTATATTCATGTATGGTAATCATACATTATTGATGATGATATGTGAGCCTGGTATATCTCATTATGACCAGTGATCTCACTATTACTTATACGATGGATGTGCCCAATATAGATCTCCATTGCCTAAGGTAATGTATCTTGTTTTAAAATGGAAATAATGAGGGAGTTAACAAGGGATATTTATCTAATGAATTTAACTAGGATCTTGTCATTTCTTACTTGATTGAATATATGTGAAGAAGATAATGTTCCAAGATACCAACACATTCTTCTCTATGTGTGATGTGGATTTTAATGGTTTTTTTATCATGATTTACATCACATGGTTCATGATTATTGATTCCTATAACTGTTAAATTTATCAAATCGTTATACCATTTAATATATTTAATGATCCATGTTTTTAAGGGTAAGAATTTATGTAATTATAGTACACCTTGAATATGTTATCAAACACTTTTTATCATCTTGTTTTCAATGAAGATATTCAATTTTTAATACCTATGTTTTACCTTACGGAGCATTTAAGATAAACCTTATTATGTTTATTTTCCATGGGTTATAAATAAATATGTCATGTAAGATATGTCAAGAGGGGTTTAATTTGAGAGATGATGAATACATAATGTGAAATTAGAAAATTTTGGTATGTTGGGAGAAATGATCACTTAAAGTCATGGGTAATGTTATGCAAGAGTTTTTCATATTTATCTAAAACTCTAAAACTAAAGGTATTTGGGTTTGTAAGTCATAAAATATTTCTATTTCATTTTGTTCGTTTTGGATGATTAACATTGGGTTACATTTATCATATTATGTTTTTAACACTGAGTTTATGAGTATGGGTTCAGAGCATTTATACTTGGATACTTCTAAAAGACTCATCTAAAACCTTCCTATTTTAATCTATATTAAATTTTGTTTCAATTTTATTTCCCTCACATCATTAATTTTAATCTTTATAATTTTTCAGAAGAGATCCTGTTATTCAAAAGATGTATTAAAACTCAAATTTTCCATTTATATCACCTTAAATTTTTTTAAACACATTGCAAAACAAGAACAGAGAAGAAAACAGAATTTTGTAAAAAAAAACCTCTACATGATAGGATCATGCTGCTTAGAGGTAAGTTATTTCACCTTTATGTAACACTAATTCAGAAAATACCTTTATGTAAAAACCATATTACATCTATGAGAGTCCTTCACGAAAGATGAATGAAACTTTGACCTCTACCCTTAATAAGATTCTATATGGTCCATATACAATGCTAAAACAATACCCCAATGCAAGGAAGTTTACAAAGGTTTGGTTCCACCTTTATGTTAGAATAAAATAGTCTAAGCTACCTTGGTGAGTAAAAGAAAGGACCTATACATGAGATTCACTACCTTAATGTGAGAATCAATAGTCTTACCCTTGGGCAAAAAATTTAGACCACCCTTATATTGGTTGTGAAAAAAATAACCTTTACGCATTTCAAAAAAAATATACATAAGGGTAAAATAATTTTTAGAAAAACATTAATTTCATTTAAGGATACTGTTAAATAATAAAAGTTATAATTTATTATTACTTACCAAAATTATAACTTCAAAATTGAATCACTTAAAATTTAATTTTTTTATAATTTATTAAACCATTTTTAAAAAAACATCTTAAAATTTATGAAAATTGCTTCAAGCCGCCAAATACACTCGAATAATATTGTAAGGGACCAAGGAAAATTTGGGGCTTTACATAATATATCATTTATATTTTATTATTTATTAGTTATAGAAATAGAATTAATACAAAAATGTTTTATACTTACTATATTTTGGTGATCACTTTCGATAATTGCTTAATTTGGGAATACCATAACTAATAATATTAATCATTTTTCTATTTGAATATATATACACACACAAAAATAGAAATATACATACATATATCTATATATCAATATATGTATATATGTCTATATGTATATATGTCAATATGTAAATATGTATATATTTATATATATATACGTATATATGTATATATGTATATATGTATGTATATGTATATGTATATATGTATATACGTGTATTTGTGTATATGTGTATATGTGTATATGTGTATATGTGTATATGTGTATATGTATATATGTATATATGTCTATTTGTGTATATGTATATATGTATATATGTGTATATATATATCTGTGTGTATATATGTAGATATGTGTATATATATATATGTGTATATGTATATATGTATATATGTATATATGTTTATATGTTTATATTTATATATGTATATATGTATTTATGTATATATGTATATATGTATATGTGTATATATGTATATATGTATGTATATATATATGTATATATGTATATATGTATATATGTATATATGTATTTATGTTTATATATGTGTGTATGTGTGTATTTATATATAAAACTCATATATTCCATGATTTATATTAATTCTCACTTTATCTATGTTTTATGTTCATTCTATAAATTAAATGATTTCATTCATTTTTCATTATTATCGAAAAATGATATATTTTCAATTCAACTATTTTCGATAAAATTGGAATGACACGAAGAATATTATAAACAAATACGTATAATATTAACTATTTTCTAACATAATAATTATTACTCTATGATTACTCAGGATATTGGTGTACATTTGATTGAGGATATAATTAATGAAAGGGGGAATTTAAGTAATTCAATCTCACAACATAGAGCTGATTTGAATAGTGGGAAGGATTACTCTTCCCCCTTGGGGAAGAAAACATGGGTTGATATTGCTGCAGAGGAGGTCAATCCAACAATGCAACCTATTGTGAATGCACATGTTGGGTAGGAGAGGGATTTGATACCTATTTCAAATAATTTTGTTACTTATGACATAGGAAACCAAGAAAATGTTGATAACACATGCGATCAATAGAATTTTGATTCTATTACAAATTCTGATGATTTGGAGCACCTGAAAAATTCTATTCAGGATGAAGAGGACAGGGAATTGATCCAAGAACATGATTTTACCTCCTCTCTAAAGAAGGGAAAACATAATAAGGTATTGGATTCACCACTCTCTGATAAGAATAATGTGGTGAGTACCATCACCTTGAACACTAGACAATATCCTTTGTAGAATAGTGATATGGTGCAGGTCACCTATGATATGCCTGTTTCTCTTAACTTGGAGTCTAGTTTTAAGATATCACTAATTATTGGTATCTTCAATTAAGATGATGTCCATTTTGTGGAAATTGATTATCTTAATGTTAAATATAATAGCTCTTTTGATTTGGAAAGGAAAGAGTGGTGAGGGAATTGGCAACAAGCTAAGACCTAGAAGTGTGGTTGATATCCAATGAATCATGGATGAGGTTGTGGTGATTGGGTTTATGCCCAAGGGTGTGGCCAAAATGTGACCATCAGGTCTTCCAAGGGACTCACTCTAGAGTAGAAAAATCTTAGAGAAAATTATTTTATTTTCCTCAATCAAAGGAACTCATCGTTAGAATGGGAAACTACTTATGATGATGAGGACTCTGATCATGATTATGGACATGTTCTAGATTTGTATACTCTCTTCTATGGATGTGGGTTTTCTTTGTTTGACCTAATCCATTTCTCATGTGCTTGTTTCTTTTTCTCTCTCTTTTATAAAATGGGGCTTGACCCCAAACATTTTCGATAAATAATTATAAAACTATAATAAATATATTTATTATAATTTTATAAATATATATATTAAATATTCATAAATATATATATAATTATATAGATATAAATATAAATATATGTAAATATATATAATTATATACTAATACTTTTAAATATATTTATTTATAATTAAAATTGTAAATAAATACATATATATTTAAATAATTATAAACTTATAATGAATAAATTTATATTATAAATATATTTAAAATCTTTATAATTTTATAAATTTATATGATTATATAAATATGTATATATATTTTTAAAAATATTTATTTAGTACTGATATATAATCCTTTTATTAGCACATTTTTAGTGCTGATAAAGGGGTATCTTTATGAGAACAAAAAAAACATTGATATAGAGTATATTTATTAGTAATTTTTATTTTAGTGCTGATAAAACTAATATTTATTAATTTTTTTGAAAGAAAAATTAAATCCTTATACATTCTAATAAAATAACTCTAACAGAGTTGTATCCTCTTTGTGCCTTCATGCTTTCACATAACCACACTCCTGTTGTGGCTCTCACTAGAGTCTACTATGGACACTGGTCGACTTTCTCAATTACTTGATCTTCTCTAGTACTAAGGTACCATTTTATTTTGTCGTTGCACCTTATTCCTTGTATCCTCCTCAACCTCATTCAGGGAGTTGTTTCCCATTGTTTTTGTAAACCCATTACTCAGGATTTCTCCCCCATATTGGTCAGTAGACCATGCTCATATGCCCCATCTCCAATCTTTATCCCAAGGAGGGATATACTTATATCCTTGGTTGTTGGAAGCATTATCTCTTGAAATCAAAATCCCAACATTTTCTAGGAGTCCTCTAGTATTCTTTATTCATTTATTTCAATAGTTAGTTTTCTATCATAATTTTAATCTAATATACCATATTTTCTAGGTATTTTTCTATTTTTTCAATTTCCCCCAATTTTGTAAAAATCGGGTATCGATATTGTATGAGTGGGCTTTGTTAGGCATGACATAGGTGATCCCTTTGAATAAACTTGTAGTACCACTTGTTTTTTCACCTGCATGAGTAGTGCGGTCAGGTCATCTTATTATGACTTGACCTAATTAAAATGAAATGTTTTAAGATATTGTCTTCCAACACTCAACAACCCTTTTTTACTTACATACAACCTTAGAAAGAGATCCCATATTAATGATATTTGGTAAAGATTTTAATGTTTCAGTTGGCTTGTTATATGGTATGTTTTTCTACGGACAATGAATTTAAATATGTTAAATGGATACTTAGGTTAAAATGTTTTAAAAGGGATTTTGGAATAATTTGATGCATGTGAAATAGACTTTCACAACCATAAATATGTAAATGAATGGGAACTTAACATGGATAAATTTCTCAGTAAACAAATTTGATTTTTATAAAATTAGGAATGAGTTTTAAAATTGATTCGGCATATTGGATGGGGTTTATTGAATGTCTTTTTTTCTTATTGATAAAAATAAATAACATAATTAAGTGAAAATAATTTTGAAAATTTATATTCAATAAAAAATATATTCATCCAAAATAATTTTATTTTTTCCTCAAATATAATCCATTCTCATAAAAACAATTCATTCTTATATTTCCAATAAGCTGTGAATGATACTACATAATTTAGAAATGAAATTGGTAGGTTTTTGTTCACGATAATTTTTTAAAGATGTTTTATTCATAAATATTGACAAAAAAACATTCCTAACTCTTTTTTTCTTATCCATCATCTAATAATATTTCTTAGCATGTTATTATACACCCCTCTAACTTTCCAAATTTTGAAATTTCATTCCACAACCTTTCGATATATTATATTTTTTTATTTTTTATTTTTATGAAAAAAACTTATACTAAAAATATATCATTTTAATTTATATAATATATATATATTAGGTGTTTGGGTTGAAATTATAATGAAACACACACACGTCACACACTCAAAAAACCAAACAGGCATACCATATCCCCCTAATAGATAACCCACCCATCAAGCCCCTTTTTATTAATTATATATGGATTTATGGCCCTTAATATATAACTTGTAGGACATTCTTAACCATTCTCAACCCATATACACAAGCACAGGCCCATAGGCTTGCCCGCCTAATCTGGGTCTGTTAGCACCTGGCGTGCCTGCATCCCCATCAATTTTTTCTTCCTAAATGGGAGGTCATCCTATGACCACCACATCTGTCACGCCTTGCACTTGCACTATCAATACTTCCCAATAGAGGTACTACGATTCCAACTTTATCACCCACATAATTATTTATATAATAATAAATTACTAATAAAAGAATTCATCCACAATTGGATACATTTATGATTATTTTTTAATAAATTTATTGGAGTGAATACACTGATTTTCAATGTGTTGAAATTTTTTTATGTTAAATAGTTATTATAAAAATTACTAAAATCAGAAATAAATTTATATATTAATATAAATGGACTTTGTTTATATCTACATAAAATTCCATTAAATGTATAACCTGGATTTCTACTTCACACTTTTTCCTATAAATATTGAATCTTTCTATGTATTATATCTAAATGAAATTGTTATGTATTATTTAAAAGTATGCATTTAAAAAATATATAAATCATATAAAGATATTTTTTTAATGAATCATATCCATGTATTATTTTTTTATTTCTTTTATATTTAATTTATTTCATACATTTTACATGTATTATTTTTTTATTTGAAATAATAACAATTTTATTCATTGCTAAATAATTTTTTATAGGTCTTTGATGATCCTTCTAGAGTAGAAATCAATAAAAAAATTATTTATTTGAATTATGATATTTTAGAAAACATTCATATCATCAACTAAAATGATTGGATAAAATATCAATAACAGATACTTATCACTAAAAATGATAACTATGTTTTTAACAAAAGCAATTATAGTGGTAGAGATACAATAGTGATAATTGTACAAGTGTAAGGATTAGAAAATCCCACTATTTATAAAATACCCATATATCATTCATAGAAATATCATTAATAACATCATAAGAAAATGTTATTTTATCAATTTCCTTCAATGAACTATCATTTTAAAATAGTATTAGTGATATATAAATAAAAAATTAATTTACAACCTTTAAACCAAATTAAAATCAGGAAATTACTTTCATTATTTCATTATCAATAATAAACACAATTTAATCTCTATGAAAAATGGAATTAAAATAATATAATTATTCATAATTATAGAAACCGAAGTAGATAGGTAAAACCACATACCATAAATGATTAATCCAAAAATTACTAGTGTTATTGGTTAGATTGTTTCTCTAAATTATTCTATGAAGAGTTGACAATTTTTACCTTTTGTCATGTTTAGAAAATCATATTCTTTTCTATTTTTAGTATTGGTAGGTTACAAACATTTTCTCCTTATGTGATCATACTCATGAATTTTTGGGTAATATTATCAAGTTTTATATTCCCCAATAAGATTCCTCCGTTAAGATGTTAGTTTAATTAATTTCCAACACCACACACTTGAATTATATTTTCACTTTGATCAGTGAGATCTTATCAAAATACATGCATAAAACTATAGATTTGTTTGACTTTTATATAAATTATGTAACTGAAAATGGAAACCATGTATTTCCTTGGTATTATACAAGAAAAATATCCACTCTAACCAAATGTTAAGGAAAATTAAAGATTCAAGGGAAGTGGTAATTAATCACAAATTAATAATAACACTATGAAAATGGAATGTACTAACTCCATCCAACACATAGTATATCCATCATGATCCCACTCATATAACCTTGGCCTCATAAATAGATAATTATAACTAAAATCTAGTCATCAGACTAAAAGACATTTCCTTTTGAAAGAGTAATTTAAGACTTTATTTGAATGTTGAAATTGTTACGGATGTCTCAGTAGGAGTACATGTAAGACCATCTAGCTGAGAATTCTCACAGTCACACCAATCAAGGATCCCCTTTTAGGGATCATATTTTTTATGATTCTTTTTTAAAATTTTGATAAAAAACTAAGAATGGTTGTTCGATACTTCACCATCTCCCCATCCAGATATCATTAAGATTTAAGGAGAAAACAATCATCCTAATCACATTCATCTCCCATATATTTATTATTGCATTATGTTTCATGTGACTCATCCCCCATCTCTTATGGCCATTCACTTATGTTTATTGAACTTCTCTGAGAACAATTCATCCCATAATAGGCACCATGGGTTATTAAGGATGAATTTAAAGGATAACACCTTCTACAATTAGAGTAATTATTTTATTAAATTCAATTACCCATTTCCTTAAAAGAATTGTGAATTTTTTTAAAACATTCATATGTTGGGTTCCCCTTATTCGAAAGGCCCATTATTTTGTATTTATTTATTTTGTTAAATATTAACATTAATGAGTCAAATAAGATGGATATGAATAAAAAATGGTTGGATAGTAATCATATGACAAAAGAATATGAATATGGGATGAAATAGTTCATCAAGATTGAAAGGATCACTCATATGAACTTTATAAAATCATTTTTCTATGTTTGGGTTGTTTTTATTCTAGAATAATTGGTCCATAGGAATTGGAAGAACACTTCATCTATCAAGGAATAGATCAAAGTTATAAATGTTGGACTAAACATGGGGGAAAGTGAATGTAGCAGGTGAATGGGATAGCATAGAATTTTATGGATCATCTAATGTGATCGCAAGTGTGGACAATAAATAAGACCATATCAAGGATGTGATTACAGGTGTGGATGATGATTAAGATCATATTGAAAAAATGATAACGATAGTTGAATATTAAATTCATGATTATCCAAATTTTTTTGCGAATATAAAGAGTTGTGAAATGATTCCATTGTATTCCACTTGTACTAAATATACACCATTGTCATACATATTGATGTTGAATAATTTAAAAGATGGAAATAGATGGAGTGATGGAAGTTTTTTTGAACTACTTTGTCCCTTAAATGATACACTCCCAAAATATAATGAGCTTCCTAAATGAACATATGATGCTAAAATAATAATATGTTGAATGGGTATGATCTATAAAAGAATACATGTCTTTCCAAATGACTATATATAATTTTAAAAGGACCAAAGTCACATAAATAATTTTTAATGTGTGGTGTTTCTTGATACATGAAAGATGAATCAGGTTCTACTATAGTGGTATGGTACATTCCAATCATTATATGATCTAAGAACCTATAAGGAAGTGAGGAGACTTCAAGGAAATTAATGTAGCATGTAGATACAAGAAATAAATATTGGAAAATTTGTTACATAATAGACTCTCCTTAGTGGAAGAGAATTTATCGTGAGAATCATAAATTTGTAAATGATCTGATAAACCTTTGTCTTATGCTATTTACATATGGAGTGAATCATTTTGGTTTTTAATGCATCACTCATAGTACATAGTCATTTATGTTGGTAAATTATAACTTTCCACCATAGTTATGCATGAAATAAAAATAAATTTTGTTATCTATGATTATATCATCACCAAAACAACCTAGTAATGATATTGTTGTTTATTTTTCTTCATTGGTCGAAGTTTCAAAATTATTGTGGAATTTAGGTATTGCGTTGTTTGATGCCTAGAGAAGTAAAGATTTCATGTTAATATCCATGTTGTACCGGACGATAAATAAATTTCCTAGTTATGTAATTTTTTTTGGATATAGTATAAATGTAAATTAGTGTGTTTAATTTGTGAACAAGGTACACAACCAACTAGGTTGAATCGTTTAAAAAATATTGTGTTTCTAGGACATCCTAGATTTAAACCATGGCGACATAAATACCAATCTTGTACGACATCATTAGATGGGAGTTTAGAGGAACATGCAGCACTATCTTCACTAACAAGTGATAAAAATATTTGAGAAATTCAAACATATGAACACTAATTTTGATACACCTTTTTCAAAAAAACATAAGAAAATCAGTTGGAAAAAGAGATCAGTTTTTTAAATTACCATACTAGAATTGTATGTGCATAAAACATTTTCTTAATGTTATTAATGTTAACAAAATGTATGTAATAGTTTCATTACAATTTTATTAAATACACCCAAAAAAGGATGGAATTAATTCTATTTTGGACATGATTGACATGGAAATATTGGAATATTTGGTTCTAGTGAATGGTCCAAAACAGACTTTTCTTCCTCTATCTTCTTACACTCTTTCTAGGATGGAGAGATATTAATTTTGAAACTTATTGAATGATGTAAAGGTTCTTTAGGGGAATTCATTTAATATCAATAATATCATGGAAATGACTGATTTAAAAGTTAAAGGGTCTAAAATCACATGACTGTCATGTTTTGTGGAAGTATCTAATGCCTGTAGATTTATGTTTCATTTTCCCAATAATTTTCATCATACATTAACAAAGATATATTTCTTTTTAGAAGACTTATATAGTAAATTTATATTTTATAAAAATTTACAACAATGTAAAATGAAATTATTATCGTATTATATGAATTAGAAATGTTCATCCCATTTGTATTTTTTGATATGATGGTTAACTTGATGGTTCAGTTAGTAAGAGATATTTGAATATGTCATCCAGTATATTATTGATTTATATACCTCCATTGAATGGTATGTCATGATTTTGGAAGGTTTTCCAAAAAATAAATGTCATCCAGAAGTTTGTATTGTGGAGATATATAGTGTTAAAGAAGCCATTAAATTCTGTATTGAATACGTGTTTGGTGTGGAAAGAATTGTTCTATCATAATATCACCACATTGGGTAGCTTGAAGGTGAAGTAATTTCTATAATATATATTTTCACAATCACAATTATAGACTGATAGTAGGTCTGTATTTACATTTTAATAACAATTTAAAGGTTTACCTATACATTGAAACCTAAATAATAAATTATTTGGCATTTGAAAACCCAATTTCGATTGCATAATGAATTTGATTGCTATCTAGTTGACCAATTGTGATTGTATTATCTTATAATGGTTATGTAATTAATGGAAATACAATCTACAAAAATAAACATGATGAAGGAAGTACCATTAAAAATAGTGGGGTTACACTTGTGGATGAATCAATTCATGCATTTGGTACTGATAATAAAAATCCAATTTATTTGAATGTGTTATATTTTAGAATCACCAAAACAATATGTGAGTTGGATTATACAACAATCCAAGTGTCGATTGCTTAATTCAAGTGGGTTAATAATAGCAGTGATATTAAAATATATGAATTGGAATTTGTGAAAGTGATGTTATGTAAGGAAGGGTAAAATAAAGAATTTTTTATAATGGTATCATAGGTGGGGGAAGTATTTTACTTTCCAGATGAAGGAAACTGAAAGAGTTCAATTTTTCTTTTATCAACCAAAATCACTAAAGTGTTAGATGAAAATTTAACTAATTTTGACCCTTTAATTAGGAGTTCGTAATCATTTCACTACAGTCCCAATGTATATGTGGTCTTGTATCTTAGAGGAGACCACAATGAAGGGATTTTGATACTCGATTGTGGGGTCTAATCCATTTAACCTTTAAAAAAGATATTTCAATAATCATGTTATGTTTTTTTTAATATGCATTGTGTTACCTCGTATTATTATCTATCTATTACTAAATTTATGTACTCTAAATTAAATGTTGAACCACTTCTATAGATAATGAATTCTTAATGTTTTTATGCACCCAATCTTGAGGAATAATAGGTTACTCAACATGTTGGTGCACCAATTATAGAGGAACAACAACCTTCTGCACCTGTTCATGCTACCAATCCAGTGGAAATACATATTGATGATGTTAACCATGTGGAAATGGTATTTTATGACGAAATGATTCCCTAATTAACTGTAGCATCATTATGTGATAGTGTAAGAAAATTTCATTAAGGAAAAAAACAAAGGCATCAAAATCAAAGTTGGATATAATGCATGAAACCAGCTAATTGATGCCAACAAGGCCATAGTTTAGTAGTTTCATTAGGTTCAACACTTGGTAGAATGTGATGATTTATGTAGATTTTTGGAACTATGTTGTGCACATGCTTAAGAGACTGATTTGAGAAGAGATTAGGGTAACATTAAGATATTATTTATTTACTTCACAAAAACATAAAATAACGTAACATTCACTTACACTTCATTATCCCTTGAAGAGTTCATTTATATTATTTGACTTCAGAAAGAAATTTTTATTATTACTTTTTAGAAAGGCTTGTAGAGGATTTCTCACAATTCTAACGAAGTTTCATCTCCAATATGTTGAAGGGAACATAATCCTACACTCACTTTATATGTATGCATACCTAATAAGCTACAAATAATTGGATAAATTTACTGTTCGTCGTGGGGATTCAACATTTTAGTTACATTTATACTGGTAATACATTATATGAAAACACATTTATTGATCACTTTGATTGAGAATTTTTAATTTATGAAATAGAAACTTAGTGCTAAAAATAACTAAAGGGAAGCAGAACCAATGTACCCCTACTATAAAATAAGGATGGGTATGCTTAACTTAAAAAATTGGTATGTATTTTAAATCTACCATAATAATTTTATGTGGCAGGAAACAAAAACATAATAATGTGCACTATTTATTTTTGGATTGATGGATCCAAATCCAAAGCCACTTCCATCCCACATCATATACTATGGGAGTAATGTCTAAATAAATATGGGATACTGATATATGGAAACTCACTAAAAGTGTGGTAAATATATTTAAGTATAAAAAAAATAAATATATACTTTTCTTTCAATCGCTGTTACATAAAAATGATTACTTATTTCTCTATATTTTTTATCTAACTTAGATATAGGAATAATCAACAGTTGTACTGGATCAACGTCTAATGTTAGTGTCCTGAAAGTGTCCAGAATAGTATGGCTACATCAAAGGTATAGTTTTTGGGGTGAAATCCCAAAAATATTTTGAGAAAATAAGAAAAAAGTGGACAATGATAAAAAAATGGAAGAGATAAAGGGATTATTGTCTTCTCTTGAATAAAAAATTTCATTTGAAATATGAGTTTCTATTAAATTTTATGGGGGAAAGAAAATAGAATAAACCACTCAAGAACAACCACTACATGATGATACCCCACCCCACCCCATTTTTGAGGTGATCCATTCCCCTGAAAGATCTATCTTAGATAAAGTAATCAATATTCTCATAATTTTTATGAGAAATGTAAATCAGGAAGATGTTGATACCGTTCTTATAAAAATTTTGTAGACATTCAAAATGATTTTTATTTATATCTATCAACCTCCACCCATCACCTTATTTTGAGGGAAATAATGTTTAATATCCAAGAAGAAACTCTACATAAAAAACATCCAATAGGTCATGTGAGATTGGGGATTCGCGTATCTCAGGATTCATGCCTTGAGATACCTATTCCACTTGATGATGCAGATATTCATATGGTCGAGCAAGCTATTAGAACATTTGTAGCAAGGCATTTATATCTTTTACAAAAACATGTCAATAAAGAGGTATTCATTTAAAATTTATTTTTCATGAAAAACCTTTAACAATTAATGAAAAATGGTATGAATAAATGAATTTTAATACAAACGTACAAAAGGAAGGGTGTGAAACAAATGGTCGAATCGAAATGATATAAAGTATCAACCGACCAATCAAAAAGATATTTACAAAGTACCTTTACCCTACTCATTCAAAATCCTCATTTTATAACATTAAAGGTTAATGCATATACAAGGTTAAAAATGGTATTAATGTCATAGTTGATTTAAAATAAAAAATGTACATAGAATCTATTATATACATAATTACTCTTGTGAATGTAAATAAAATCCACAAGTATGACTGGTGAGGAATCTTGGTTGTAATTTTATACATGAGGTGTTTTTATGATTTTTTTCAATAGCTGATCTACAATGTTAATTATGATTAAATACAATTCATATTTTGTAGGCGCATATATCAATACTAATTTAAGGGAAAATCCTATTAACATAAATATGGATGCATTATTCCTCACATAAATTCTCCATAACTAACATCATTGGATCCACTTCAAATTTATGTAAGTGTGAACAAAATGGCTTTAGCGTCTGAAAGAAAACATATGGACAAACAACTATTATTATTACCAATGATACAGGGATAAAACTCTAAAATTTAATCATATAAAATGTATTTTCATTCATTTAGTTATTTATTACTTCTTATTTTAGTAAACATGTAAAGACCAGGAAATTCCATCTAAATTTTGTTTTAAAATTATATGGAAATTTTACGAGTGTGCAAAAATTGACGGCGCATGATTCCGAGGCCCGGTGAGCCCGAATTTAAATTCTGAACTTTTTTTCAAGTACATTTAGTAATAGTGTGCGTGGGTTTTTGTAATTTTTAAACCAGTTCTCGGAATTGAAATCTGAGGACACTGTTGAACTCACAGCGCCAGTATTCTTATAAGGAGACCTTCACCTCTACTGTAGAAGGTCGAGGGTGGAAGTTATTTTTTCAATTTTTCATGGAAGAATAAGAAAATAAAAAAAAATTAATTTTTTTTTCTTGAAACCTTATATTGATATATGGAGGTCGGAACCACAAGAGGTTTAATCCTATCAATTTGAATTTAATTGTGGGGAGCACCTGAACCCTTCATTAATGTGGGGGAAAACATTCAACTCTCCATTTAAAAAATTGATCGATCTAAAATTAATTATATGTGTAGATTTAATTGTGCCGACGTGGAATTAAATTGATAGACATAATTCTATTATATTTTATTTTCTTTACCTTTTAAAGGATTGGTTTTTAAAGGTGAGCTTGGGAGAATTGTAGAGAAACAAACTCTCCAACGAAGAACACTTTCTCTAGAATCAAAGAATGAGGACGACGCTTGAGCTCGGATCGGAAGCATCTTGCGGGGGCGATGAACACGGACATCCAAAATGACTTCATCTTCTACGTATCTCCTCCTCCAATGAACGAAAAGGTAGAGTTTTTTTGTTGATTTATACCCCTTGCCTCATTCTTGTCGACCCCCTTGATTCAAGAACTATATTGTCTCTTGCTACCGCTCTAATGTGAAGGGTGAGGGCCAAACGAACACGGTCCGACCCCTCCATTACCTTTGTGGAATATTTGATGGTTCTGAATCGATGGTGATGTCTCAAGATGAGTTTAGGAGTCTGTGTAATGAAGAATGGGCCACCGGGGTGCACCTGGTGACCCGAAGAGCGTCGTCAGCGACCGTGCTGGCAACCGATTCTGGTGTGGCTCGGGAACGTCGGTCGGCACACTGGCCATCCACGATGAAGGAGGTGGTGTGACCCTTCTGCTGGAGAAGGGCCGTGGCCCATCATCCACGACGGATCAAGGGTGGCGGCCAGCCATGCGAAGGGGCGGCGGCCTGCGTTTGTGCTGCCCAGCGGAGAAGGGATGAGGCGTGATGCGGCGGTGGAGATTGAAGGGTGGCCGACTTGCTTTCAACCATCGGTGATTGCGTGGTGCAAGACCATGCCGTAGAGGAGGGATGGCCATCCGGCCAGCCGAGGAGTCGAGCGGGACTCCGGGTCCTGTGTGCCAGCTGCTGGCGCCACGTGGCGCCGGTAGGTCAGCTACCAAACCCGAACGGCTCAGTCATTCAGGGTTCCAAAGTGGAGCCACCCTATTGGTAGGCGGCTAAGGAGAACCCCACCGCAGGGCCACCCAGTATATTTCTAGTCAGTCCGCACTGAGAGGCCACACCGCGTGCCACACAGTGGGCCACACCGCAAGACCGCACCACGAGCCGCACCACAAGGCTGCACCGCGCGACCGCACCACGATCCACAAAGTGGTCCGCACAGCGGTCCGCCCAATGGGCCAGGTCGGACCCAGCGGTATGGGCCAAAGCCATCGGGCCAGGTCGGACCCAATGTCGGACTCAGGTCAGCCTAGTTCGGGCCGGTCCAGGTCACTCCAACCAGGTCGGACAAGACCAGGACCAACTTCGACCCTTTTCGTTCTTTTGGCCATAACATGAGCTACGAGCTTCTTTTTGATGAACCATCAGCTAGGCCATAACCCTTGGATCGATAAGGTCCTTTTTATATACCCCAATTGAGTTTTGGATAATGCTGGGGTACAACAGGTTTGGGTTGAACACGAATCCAACCGAGCCCTCGGGACTAAAAGGCCAATAACTAATAGACCCAGTGTCCGATTAACGCACAGTCTGTTGCGTTGAGACCCCTTTTTCATGGAGGTCCTTTGGGATAATTATTCATGGGACTTCCAAGAATTTGGAGTATCAAATTTTGGCTTGAGTAACGTATTCTCCTGGAATCAAGCGAGCTTAGTGCAGGAACCCTGTAGTTGGCTGTAACATAAGAAAAGGATCCTAAGTGGGTCTGTACTTTGGGATCCTATGTGGGTATATGATATGGGATCCTATGTGGGTATTTTATTTGGGATCCTATGTGGTTGTCTGCCTTGGGATCCTACATGGGTTTGTGTTCAAGAGTCTCACTTGGATCTGCTCTAGGAATCCACGTCAGACTACTCTACGATCCTACGTGGGTCTGCTGTACTAGGATCCTATGTGGGTTTGATTATTTGGGATCCAATGTGGGTCTACCTCTTAAAAAAGTAAGATGATTCAGTAGTTACATATAATCATATTTACTACCATAGCTATGTTATACCTATTGTGAGCTGAGTCTTTACCTTTGTGGTAATATTTGGTGTGGTGTACCTTTGTGGTACTTACCTTCATGGTGCTACCTTTGTGGTATTCATCTGTCTGGTGTACCTTTGTAGTACTTACCTTCGTGGTGATACCTTCTTGGTATTCTTCTATGTGGAATACCTTTTTGGTACTTACCTTCGTAATGAAACCTATGTGGTTTTCTTTTGTGTGGCATTACCTTTGGGGTACTTAAATTTGTGGTGTTACCTTCAAGGTATTCCTTCCTTTTTGGAACAGTTTAGCTTTGGAATTTTGTTTTGTACCTTGTGTTTCCTCATGAATGATATGGGTATAATTGATAACATAGGTATATGTATAGGAATATACCTAAGTAGGGTTGTTATTCGTTTTCATGTTTTTTGGTTTATCCTTTGTGAATTTTGTGAGACCATTGAGGGTCTCGGGGTGCCTACTGAGTATCGTTATACTCACCCCTACATGGGCTGGGCCCACACCAGGTTGTGTTTTGTGCAGATGATGGATGGTTCTAACTATGTACGAGGTTACTAGGACTAGAGGTAGCTCGGAGGTGGGCTTAGACGAGGCGTACCATAGAGATGACCGTTTGAGATCTGTACCTACCCTTTAGGTAGGATCCTTGGAGGATTTTAACAGGAGCTGTTCATTTTACATGTTCTTTTCAGTTTTCTTGTACATTACAGATGGGCTTGTATTCTATCCCCTTTTAATCATTATACAAACTCATTTTACTGTTCATTTTACTCGTGTTCGTATCTTGTTGTGTGCTTGGTTGCATGAGTTTAAAGGTTTTAAAGGAAATGTATTTCTAGTTTTAGGGAATAAGCCTTTTAGTGCTAGTCACCAGCCTCTGACCTAGGGAAGGCAGGCTTGGGGTAGTCACAACATGGGCCCTGGGGGACAGATCCTGACAAATTTGTATCATATGAGTATGTTCTACCATAGAACATTGGACTATGATCTTTTAATGGCAATATTGTTAAGAGTTATGAGTATGGTCTTCAGTTCGGGGAGTCTAGTGTTGGTGAGACAGCCAACCTATCGATACACCAGGACCCTGACTTTTGATTACTGACTCAGTGCATGAAAACATAGATTGTGTGTGTTTTTTGAAAGGTTTTCTTTGTGAACTCTTTGTGTCACCTCACCAGGTATAACTTATTGACCATGGTACACTTGTTTCAACTTAGGATCCCTCCATGCAGATAGCCGGCTGAGGTTCCAGGTATAGTACGCGATGATAGCCCACTGAGCGATGATGCCTCGTTGCAGGGCCCTTTATCAGTAGAGGCACCAGTGGAGGAACCAGCGGTACCATTACCCATTGGGCCACCGATTCCACTGGCCCCAACAGCAGAGGGTTCATGCCACTTGAGTGAATTTCACAAGTTCCAATGCTAGAATCCACTGAGGTTCAGGGGTGAGATGGACCCACATTAAGCTGAGGATTGGTTGGAGGTCGTGGGAGAGTCTTCCGACAAGTAGGGACACCACTTGATCTCATGGTGATCCATGTCGCCAGTCTTCTACAAGCAGTAGTAGGGAGATGGTGGATCTTGATGCCCGAGGTTCACGATGACATGACACTTCTCTGGGAAGACTTTGAAAGCCTATTTCAGAAAGAGTTTGTTCCAGCGACCCTTTGTGCAATGTTCATACAAGAGCTTCTTCATCTGCAGTAGGGTAGTATGATTGTGGCTTAGTACTCAGTGAGGTTCACCGACCTCTCATGCTACTCCACTGATATGGTGCGAGACCCATTTTTTATCACCCAAACCATCGAGCATGGATTCAAGCAGGAGATCAGGGCTTCGATGATTCTCTCAGCATCCCAACGTAGGCAGGAGTGTTTGAGGGATCCCTATTAGTGGAGAGTTTTCTTGGTGAGCTGTCTCCAGCAGTGAGACCCACCACTGGGCATCACATAGTGGAGTCCTCCATAGATGGTATCATACAAATGTTGAAGAGGTCCTAGAGGACCAGACCTATAGGTGGACGACCCCAGGATTCAGGATCGGTTGTGCGGGGTACTAGAGACAAAGATATTCATGCAAGGATCAGGAATTTTTACACATGTGGTGGGCAGGGTCACATTGCTCATGACTTTCTAACCCACCGTACGGAGGATAAACAGACAGTCGAAGGACCACCCAGGCAGAGACATAGGTTCGAACGAGGAGTTCTGCAGGAAGTAGGCAGACGTGACAGAGGAGCTGGTCATGCAGCTGGCGGTGGGGGGTGATTCGAGATGTTACCAGCACCACCACTAGGTGGTCCACCCCGACCACAGGGAGTGGGTGGATATGGGTGAGCTCATCTCTAGGCAGCTGAGGCTAATGACCATGGAACACATGAGATGATATGAGGTACAATATGTGTCCACTCTACATTAGCTGCAGTACTAATAGACACAGGTTCCAATCGTTATTTTATTGCCAGGACCCCCGTTCGGAGCTCGGAGATTCTGACGGATTCGTTGGCTCGATCCTTATAGATAGAGACTCTTACGAGAGAGGATTCGATGATTACACACTAGTGATGGCAGTGTGAGATTACTCTAGGAGGAGAGTGATTCGGCTGGGATCTCCTAGTAGCACCGTCTAGACCTTACGATGTCATCTTGGGTATAGACTGGTTTTCTACAGTCCATGCTTGGATTTACTGTATTATGCGCATAGTGCGGTGTGTCCACAAGGATGGGACTAGGTTTACCTTCACCGGCGAGAAGGTATCATTTTCAGCACATGATGGACTTACCCGGAGGAGAGTGCAGTCGATCCCTCATGAGTTGGCTAGTCTTACCCTCAGAGTGGTTGATTTGGAGAGTCTGGGCTATCCTTTAGTGGTGGACCAATAGGCGGATGTCTTCCTAGATGATGTTCCGGGTCTAAATCTAAATAGATAGGATGATTTTTACATTGACTTGTACCCCGATATGGCTCTGATATCAACACCAGCATATCAGATGGCACATGTGGTGCTTCGTGAGTTGCGGGTACATCTGGAGGACTTATAGAGGAAGGGGGTCATCCGGCCTAGTGTTTCTCCTTGGGCAGCCCCGATTTTGTTCTCCAAGAAGGCGGACGGGGGCTTCAGAATTTTTGTTAACTATCAACGCTTGAATAATTTCACCATGAAGAACAAGTACCCACTCCTAAGGATTGATGACCTCTTTTGATCATCTGAAGGGAGCACGGTGTCTCTCGAAGATAGATCTCAGATCAGGCTATCACCAGCTAAAGTATGAGAGGATGATGTGCAGAAGACGGCTTTAAGATGTCGTTATGGCCATTAAGAGTTATTGGTTATTCCATTTGGCATGACCAATGCTCCATCTATGTTCATGGGACTCATGAAAAGGATATTTCAGCAATATCTTGATCACTTTGTGGTGGTCTTCATCGATGACACTCTGATCTACTTGGCTACTAAGGAGGAGAATGCCTATCATTTGAAGATAGTTCTGGACACAATACGAGAGCTCCAGCTTTCTGGTAAGCTCTCGAAATTTTACTTCTGGATCTGAGAGGTTTACTTCCCAGGAAATGTCATCTCGGAGGCTAGAGTTGTAGTGGATCCAGAAAAGACTGAGGTGGTACATTCTTGGGAGCCACCCAGGAATGTGACGGAGGTACGTAGTTTCTTGGGTTTGGCTAGATACTATAAGAGGTTTGTGTAAAATTTCTCCAGAGATGCAGCACCTTTATCAGCCTTGAAAAAAGGTTCAACCCTTCGTGTGGTCAGAGAGATGCCAGCAGAGTTTTCAGGAGTTGTGGCAGAGGCTGGCTACTGCCTCCATCTTCAGGCTTCCAGAGGATGGCGTTGGGTGCGTAGTCTACTTTGACACATTATGGACTAGGCTCGGATATGTCCTGATGCAGGAGTGAGTAGTTATCGCATGTCGTTCTTGACATATGAGACAACATGAACTGAACTACGCTACCCATGACCTAGATTTAGATGTAGTGGTCTTCACCTTGAAGATGTGGTGACATTACTTTATGGGTGAACATTTTACAGTCTACTTAAATCACAAGATTCTGATGTATATCTTCACTTAGAAGGACCAAAACATGAGACAACGATGTTGGCTCGAGTTCCTCCAGGACAATGACTTTGAGATATTCTATACTCCTAGGAAGGGGAACGTTGTAGCAGATGCACTCAGCAAGAGATCTGGTATACAGCTGATAGGTGAGGCAATGGAACTGCTGGCCGCATTATAGATATCCTTTGTGGATCAGGATGGAGCAGCTTTTGTCCAGTCTCTTAGAGTCACTCACCCACTTATTCAGCGAGTCAGGGAGATATAGTGTGGGGACACTGACTTCAATGTTCTACATGCTTAGATATCCACAGGACAAGCACCTGATATATTTTTTGAAGGTGGGGATAACGTCATCCTTTTCATAATGTACCATGGTACCGATGTCGCTTCAAGAGGAAGTGATGTGGGAGTTCCACACATCCCCTCTAGCGGTACATCCAAGAGTGGTGAATATGTACTAGGATCTTCGATGACAGCACCGGTGGCTGCGAATGAAGAAAGAAGTAGCAGAGTTTGTCTCTCGGTGCCTCACATCTCAGCAAGTAAAGGCAGAGCACTAGGTACCAGTAGGCTTAGTTCGGCCTTTGGTGGTCCCAGAGTGGAAGTGGGATAGGATATCCATGGACTTCATGACAGGACTTCCACGTACATTCAAGGGTAATTATTCTATCTGGGTGACCGTCGACCGACTCACCAAGTCAGCCCACTTCCTAACGATCAAAGAGTATATTTCAGTAGAGATCTTGGGATGCCTCTATGTGAAAAATATTGTGTGGATACATGGATTACCCTCGACGATTTTCTTCGATCGTGATGCACATTTCACCTACCGTCTATGTAAGGGTTTATAGGAGGATTTTAGGACACAGCTTCATTTGAGGACTGCCTTCCATCCTCATATGGATGGCTAGACTGAGCAGACCATTCAAACCCTCAAGGACATGTTGCGTCCTTTAATTATCGAATTCGGTCGCAGTTGGGAGGATCACTTTCCATTGGTGGAGTTTTCATACCACAAAACCTATCACTCCACAATTGGGATGACATATTTCGAGGATCTGTATGGCCGACCATGCAGATTGCCTTTGTGTTGGAATGAACCAGGGGAGTCAGCACTCATGGGACCAGATACGTTACAGGCTACCACGGAGAAGGTGAAGATCATCCAGGAGTGCATGAAGACTGCATAGAGAAGGTAGAAATCTTATTTCGATAGGAGACGGAGACCTCTGGAGTTCGAGGATGGTGAACACGTCTTTCTACGGGTTTCACCCCAATGAGGTTTCCAGAGATTTGGTTGGGGCGGCAAGTTATCTTTGAGGTTCATCAGACGTTTTCAGGTCCTCAGCAGAGTTGGCGAGGTGGGTTACCACTTAGCTCTTCCACCTCAGTTGCACCGAGTGAATGACGTTTTCCACGTATCCCAGTTGAGGAGATACGTGCATGACCCATCTCACGTCATCGACCACTGTGAGAATGAAATTGACGATGGAGAGACGTTTATGGAGGATCTAATAGAGATTGAGGATTGACATGAGTAGGTACTTTGTGGGAGGTCGACACCTTTGGTGTGTCTGCGTTGGCAGCACGAGAACCCCGAGGAGAGCACATGGGAGCGTGAGGCTCAGATACGTGCTCAGTACACCCACTTGTTTATCTAGTTTATGTTTGGATTTTGGGGATTCAATATGCTGAGGTGGGGAGAATGTAAAGACCAATAAATTCCATGTAATGTTTTAAAAAAAATTATATGGGAATTTTACGAGTGTGTGAAAATTAACGGTGCGTGATTCTGAGGCCTGGTGTGCCCTGAATGAATTTTTGAACCTTTTTCAGGTACGTTCACTAAACGTGTGAGTGTGTTCTTGTAAATTTTGAACCGATGCTCGGAATTGAAATATGAGGACACCGTTGAACTCATAGCACAATATTCACTTAAGGAGACCTTCACCTCAATCGCAGGAGGTTGAGCGTGGAAGTTAGTTTTTCCCTTTTTTGTGGAATACTAAAGAAATAAAAATATTTAACCTTTTTTTATTTTTCTTGAAACCTCATTTTGATTTATAGAGGTGGGGACCACAAGACCTTCAATCCTCCCAATTTCAATTCAATGGTGGGGACCACCCAAGCCCTTCATTAATGTAGGAGGAAACCTTTCAACTCTCCACTTAATTAATTAATCCAACTACAATTAATTAAATGTGTCGTCTTTAATTGTGCCAAAATTGAATTAAATTGATAGACTTAATTCTATTATATGGCTCCTCTTCACCTTTGTGATGATTGGTTGGAAATGGAGAGCTTGGGAGAATTGTGGAGAAACAAACTCTCTAATGAAGAACAGTTTCTATGGAATCGAAAAATGCGGATGATGCTTGAGCCAGGATCGGAAGCATATTATGGGAGCGAAGAACGTCGACGTCCCCAATGACTTCTTCTTCTACATCTCACCTCCTCCAATGATCAAATATGTAGGGTTTGTTCTTGATTTATACCCCCTTTCCCAAATATTGTCGACCCCTTGATTTAAGAACAATGTTATCGCTTGCTACCGCTCTAACTTGGAGGGTGCGGGCCAAATGAACACAAACCTACCCCTCTACAACTTTTGTGGAATAATTGTTGGTTCTGAATCAAGGGTGACGTCCCGAGATGAGTGCGGGAGTCTTTAGAATGAATAACGGGCCATCGGGGTGCACCCGGTGACCCGAAGAGCGTCGTCGGCGATCGTACCGGAGAAGGACACCAGTGGATCTTAGTAATGGAGGTCGGTACACCGGCCAACCGTGAAGAAGTTGTTGGTATGACCGCCCCGCCAAAGAAGGCCAGTGGCCCATCAGCCGCAGTGGAGCAAGGGGGGCAGCCGACCGGCTACGAGAAGTGGAGGCGGCGCGCATCTGCGCCGCCCGACGGAAAAGGGCCATAGTGGCGATGGATGGGTGGTCGGCTCGCTATTGTCCACTGGTGATTGTGCAGTGCGGGACCACGCCGCTGAGGATGTCTGGCCTTCCGTCCAGCCAGGGAGCCGAGCGGGACCCCAGGTCCTACGTTCCAGCTGCCGGCGCCACGTGGCGCCGGGCAGTCGTCTACCCAACCCGAATGGTTCGGCCGTTCGGGGTACCCAAGGGGTTCCTTCCCCTTGGGTGGCAGTTAGGGCGGACCCCACCGTAGGGCCACCCAACCGCATGCCAGTCAGGAGGCACAGTGAGGCCGCACCACGGGCCGTACCGTGAGGACGCACCGGGAGCTGCACGGCGGGCCGCACTGTGAGCCACAACGCGAGGCCACACTGTGGGCCGCACCCCGGGCTGCACTACGGGCTGCACCGGAGGCCCCACCGCGGAATGCACCGCGAGGCCGCAATGCGGGAAGCACCACGGGCCGCACCGCGTGCCGCACCGAACCCAGAGGGCCGGGTCGGACCCGGAGACGGACTCAGGATAGCGTAGGCCGAGTCAGGCTGGGTCGGTCCCACTGAGTCATATCGAACCCGGACCAACTTCAACCCTTTTCGATCTTTTTTCCATAACATGTTCTACGGGCATCCGTTTGACGAACTGTTAGCAGCGTTAGAAATCTTGGGTCGATACAGTCCTTTTGATATACCCAACATAGGTTTTGGATAATTTTGGGGTAGGGTTGGGTCGAACATAGATCCAACTAGGACCTTGGGACTAAAAGGACAAAAACTTATAGACCAAGCATCTAATTGACACACCGTCTATTGTGTTGAGACCCATTTTTCATGGTGGTCCATTGGTATACTTCTTCGTGGGACTTATTGGCAGTTGGTGTATCAACCTGTGTCTTGAAGAGTGGATTCTCTTGGAATCAAGCAAGCATAGTGCGGGAACCCTGTAGCTTGATGTAACATGAGAAAAGGATCCTAGGTGTGTCTGTATTTTGGGATCCTATGTGGGTATGTGATTTAGGATCCTATGTGGGTCTGTGCTTTGGGATCCTACGTGAGTCTGTGTACGAGAGGCTCACTTCAATCCTCTATAGAAATTCACGTGAGACTACTCTAGGATCCTACGTGGGTCTGCTGTAATAGAATCCTATGTGGGTCTCCCTTTTAACAAAATAAGATGATTTAGTAATTACATCTAATCATCTTTACTACCGTACCTATGTTATACCTGTTGTAAGCTGATTATTTACCTTTTTGGTAAACTTCTGTGTGGTGTACCTTTGTGGTACTTACCTTCGTGATGATACCTTTGTGGTATTCTTCTGTGTGGTGCACATTTATGGTACTTAATTTTGTGGTGATACCTTTTTGGTATTCTTCTGTGTGGTATACCATTGTGGTACTTACCTTCAAGTTGATACCTATGTGGTAATCTTATGTGTGTCGTTAACTTTGTGGTACTTACCTTTGTGGTGTTACCTTCATGGTATTCCTTCCTTTGTGGAATAGTTGAGCTTTGGACATTTGAGTTGGACCTTGTGTTTTCTCATGAATAAGATGGGTATACTTGATAACTTGGGTATATGTTTGAGAAAATACCTAAGTAGGGTTGTCAGTCATTTTCATGATTGGTGGTTTATCCTTTATGGATTTTTTGAGACCTTTATGGGTCTCGGGGTCCCTACTGAGTATCATTATACTCACCCGTGCATGGGCTACGCTCGCACCTTGTTGTGGTTGGTGCTGATGATGGACTACACTGGCATAGGATGAGGGTACCATGACAGGAGGTAGCTCGTAGGTGGACCTAGATGAGGCATACCATAGAGACGACCATTAAACAGTTGTACCTACCCTTCAGGTAGGATCCTTGGCGGGTGTTCACAGTATCTGTTCGGTTTACTTGTACTTATTAGTTTTCTTGTACTATCTAATGGGGCTTGTATTCTGGACCTTTTTTCTTACTGTACACACTCTTTTTTCTGTTCATTTTACTCATGTTCATATCTTGGTGTGTTCATGGTTGCGTGAGTTTACATGTTTTAAAGGCAATGCCTTCCCAGTGTTAGGGAATACGCCTTTTGGTGCTAGTGGCCATCCCCTAGCCTATGGAATGCGGGCTTAGGGTAGTCACGACACGGGCCCCAGGGTATGGGTTATGAAAACCCATTAGATACTCGTTACAGTCGATTTGGATACACCAATGATTTATTTTTCAAAGTCACTGCATGGATACCCAACAAACCACCCATATGTGATATTGCTTGTCAATTTTTAATATACTACATCCAATTTTTTAGAAATAAACTTCAATTTCGATATTTTATATTATGTTTTCATGGGAATTGTGTTATTATAGTGTGGTTTTTAAACATCATGAAAATAATGGCGTGAGGATAGAGTATGCATACACGGAGTCCTCAACTTCTACAAGTGGATAAAAACTAGGGTATATGTAGTAAAATTTCACGATGAAAACACATATCAATTAAAATTAAATATTTTTCTCAATGTTCTTATAGTGACTAAAATAAACCAATAGAAAATATTATGAAAATTATATTTTAAAATTTATGAGAGATATCATATACCATTAAAAAATAGCATCCCTTAAGAGGTATTTGTAAAGATAATTACTATTTCGTTTAAAATAATTATTAATTATTTTTTGTATTTATATTTTTCTAATACTTCTATAACTATCAAAAGTACTCATATTCAAAAGATAAAAAAATAGAAATGATTGGGTAGAAAACTGGTGGCATAATGTACACATATATCAAGAACATGTGGCTTCTTTCTACTTATTTAGTATATTTTTCATAATTTTGTCATTTTGTTTTAGTTAATTTCCTCATTACTTTTATCTGGTACTTATTTGGTTAATTTTCAAATAGCTCATGAATAAATGACTTCATCATAAAGGATGATTCACTCTTACACTATGATCATGCACTGTAGGATAAAAAGACTAGGTGGAATCAACCATACATCAATCTAAGATATGGTGTATCTTGTATGACTCAAAGTATGTGGTTTCAGTTTAAAATTGTCATTTTATTAATATATTCTTTCATATTTATGTTTAATTTGTTTCTTTATAGTATTAATTACATGAGAATCTTTTTATATAGGTGGATTCTTTTGGAAGGTCATATTTTTCTTTCAATTATCTGCAGCAAGCTAGAAAAGAGAGAACATGTTGCTTTTGGATGAGGAATTTCAGGTAGCAAGGGGTTTCTTATTTGATCCAAATGGAACATATAACACTTTTTTTCTTGTTTCATATAGTTTAAATAAAACACACATCACATATTCAATAATTTTCACCTGAAATTGATACACATTGTTCTCGGTAAGACTAGAACTATATATTTTTAGTTTATAATTTATATTTTAGTTCAAAACACACATAAAATTATAAAAAAATAAGAAAAGACTTTCACATTGTTTTGATAATTTCTCAAAACATTTCATAAAACATTTTTTACATGTAGGAATCATAATCACCTTAATCAGACACATGGTGTGACCGGTATGACTCCATGTGTGTCTTTTTTATTTAAAATTGATATTACTTTTGTTAAAAACCAAAAGTGACATACTCAAAATTGAGAAAAACATTCAGATTGTTTATATATTTTAGGGAAATGATACATAATTCATTTTTTTATGAAGGAATCGGATTGAACTCAATTAGATGCATGATGTTTCCGGTATGACTTTAATTGTGCTTTTTTATTTTAAATTGACAATAATTTGAGTAAAATGTATAGCTAGCATACTAAAAACTAAACCATCACACTATAATTGTTTTGATATTTTTTTAAAAAAAATACATAGACCATTTCTGATTTGTAGGAATCAGCCTCACATCACTCTGATTCACGGTGTGCCTGGTATGACTCCAAGTGTGTCTTTTTATTTAATATTGACATTAATTTTAGTAAAAAAGAAAAGTTACATACTCAAAACTGATAAAAAGAATTCATGTTAGTTTTAAACTTTCATAAAATTATCCATAATTCATTTTTGACATGTAGGAATTAATTTCACCTCAATCTGATACACAGTGTGCTCGGTATAACTCAAAGTGTTCGTTGTGAGTTTAAAATTGACATTTTAGTTCAAAAAGAGTGTTACTCACTGGAAAAAAACAAAAAAATAGAAAAATTGTCTTCAAAGTTTAGTAAAATTATTCATACTTAATTTTTATGTGTATGAATCATTCTCACGTTAAACTGACACACAATGTAACCGATATGAATTAAAGTCTTTGTTTCTAGTTTGAAATGACATTTTAGTAAAAACCATAATAAATAAACTCAAAACCAAGAAAAAAAATTCAATCTATTTTAATACTGTTTTAAAATGATCTATAAACTATTTTTGATGTGTTGGATTCAAACATATTTCAGTACAATTCACCATGTTACTAGTGTGACTCAAAATGCATATTTTTATTTAATATTAATGTAAATTTTAGTAAAAAAGACAAATGGTGCACTCAAAACTGACAAAATTTATATAATACTTTGAGAAAATGATCCAAATTTTTTTTTGATCTTTAGGAATCAACATCATCACAATTTGATGTACGATGTGACCAGTATGATGTTAGGTGTTTCTTTTTTTTAAAATTGACATAAATTTTAGTAAAAAGGAAAAGTGACATACTGAAGACCAAGAAAAAACATTTGGATTATTTTTAATAATTTTTTAAAATGATACATAAGTCATTTTTTATATGTAGGGATCAGTCTCACCTAAATTTGATGTACGGTGGGATCGATATTACTACAAGTGTGTCTTTTTTTTAAATTGACATTAATTCTAGTAAAAAGGACTAGTTACTAAATCATAACTGAGAAAACTAATTAATATTATTTTGATGATTTAGTAAAATTATCTATAAGTCATTTGTGACATGTAGGAATTATCTTTACCTTAGTCTAATACACCGTCTTCCCAGTATGATTCCAAGTATATATTTTTATTTAAAATTGACATTAATTTTAGTAAAAGGGACATGTGGCATACTCAAGACTGAGCAAACACTTTTTTATTATTATGATACGTTTATAACATGATCCATAACTCATTTTTGACATGTATAAATCATTAAAACCTCTATATGATATACGGTGTGCCTGGTATGAGTCTAAGAGTGTCTTTTATTTCAAATTGGCATTAATTTTAGGAAAAAAGTCAAGTGACATACTCAAAAGAGATCAAACACATTTATGTTGTTTTTATTATTTATAAAAATGATTTATAAATCATTATTGATGTGTACGAATCAATCACACCTCAATCTGATACATGGTGTGCCCAGTATAACTCAAAGTGTCCATCATCAGTTTAAAATTGACATTTTTGTTCAAAAATTGTTTCACTCAGTGAAAACCGAGTAAATGAATTCTGATTGTCTTGAAAATTTATAAAAATTAATCACATGTCATTTACAAAGTGTAGGAATCAATATCACATCATACTGACACATGATGTGACCAGTATGAATCAAAGTGAATTTTTCAATTTTGAGATGATATTTTAGTAAAAAACAAAAGTAAGATACTCAAAAATAAGAAAATGAATTCATATTGTTTTGATACATTAGTTAAATGATCCATAAGTAATTTTTGATGTGTTGGAATTAACCACACCTAAATCCAAGAAATGGGGTGACTGGTTTGATTCCAAGTGTGTCTTTTTATTTAGAATTGACATTAATTTTAGTAAGAAGGACAAGTGACATACTCAAAACCAAAAAAATCATTCATATTATTTTTATAATTTATGAAAATGATTCATAAGTAATTTTTGACATGTAGGAATCAACCACACTTCAATTTGACACATGGTGTGGCCAGTATGACTCCAATATTTTTATTTTATTTCAAATTGATATTAGTTTTAGTAAAAAGGAAAAGTGGCTTACTCAAAACCAAGAAAATGAATTAATATTGTTTTGATACTTAAGAAAAATGTTCCATAATTAATTTTTGATATGTAGGAATTAGCTTCACCTCAATATGATACATCGTGTGCATAGTATGACTGGAAATGTTTATTATCCATTTATAATTGACATTTTAGTTCAAAAAATGTTTCACTCACTAGAAAACAAGAAAAATTGATCTCATTATCATGATAACTTATAAAAACAATTCATAATTAATTTTTGACCTGTAATAATTAGTCTCATGTCAAACCGACACATAATTTTACCAGTATAATCCAAATTGCATGTTTTCAGTTTCAAATGACATTTTAGTAAACAAACAAAAGTGAAATGCTTAGAACCAATAAAATGTATTTGTATTATTTTGATACTTTAGTGTAATGATCCATAAGTCATTTTGTACATATAGGAATCAACCTCACCTCAATCTGATCCGTGGTGTGACCGATACGACTCTTAGTGTGTCTTTTTATTTAAGATTAACATTAATTTTAGTAAAAATGAAAAGTGACATACTCAAAACCAAGAAATGGATATGTAATGTCTTAATAAATTAGGATGAGTATCAATAAGTCGTTTTTTTGACATATAAAAATCCACCAAACCGCAATATGACACATGGTGTGACTGGTCTGACTCCAAGTGTGTGATTTTATTTAAAATTGATGTTGATTTTCGTAAAAAGGGAAAGTGACATACTCAAGACTGATAAAATGCATTCGAATTATTTTGATACTTTAGAAAAACAACCCATAATTCATTTTTGACAAGTAGGAATCAACCTCATTTCAATTAGATACATAGTTTCCCTATTATGACTCAATGTTTTTGTTATCAGTTTAAAAATGACATTTTAGTTCAAAAATAATGTTACTCACTGAAAACCAATAAAACGCACTCGGATTTTATTGATATTTTATGAAAATAATTCATAATTTGTTTTTAATGTGTAATAATCAGTGTCACATCAAACCAACACCCAATGTGACCGATATAACCAAAAGTGCATGTTTTCAATTTCAAATGACATTTAGTAAAAAATACAAGTGACATACTCAAAATTAAGAAAACACATTTGAATTATTTTGATACTTTAAGTTAATAATCCATATTCCATTTTTTATTTTTAGGAATCAAATACACCTCAATTAATTGCATGGCGTGACTGATATGACTTCAAGTGTGTCTTTTTATATAAAATTTTCATTTTAGTAAAAAAAACAAGTGACATACTCAAACCCAAGAAAATTCATTCATATTGTTTTAATAATTTAATAAAATTATACATATGTAATTTGTGACATTTAGGAATTATCTACACCTCAATATAATAGATAGTGTACCTGGTATGACTAAAAATGTCTATTATTAGTCTAAAATTGACTTTTTAGTTCAAAACGTGTGTCGCACACTAAAAATTGTGAAAATGAACTCTAATTGTGTTTATAGTTTAGGAAAATGATTCATAAATAATTTTTTACATGCATGAATCAGTCTCATATCAAACTGACACGTGATGTGATCAGTATGACACAATGTGTGTGTTTACAGTTTCAAATGAAATTTTATTAAAAAATAAAATTAATATACTAAAAACCAAGAAAATATATCCATATAGTTTTTATACTTTAGCAAAATGATCCATAAGTCATATTTTACATATATGAATGATCCCCACCTAAATTCGATGCACATTGTGACTGATATGACTCTAAGTGTGTCATTTTATTTAAAATTAACATTTTACTAATGTATTCCTTCATATTTATGTTTAATTTATTTATTTATAGTATTACATACATACGAACTATTTTATTATATAGGTGGATTCTTTTTCTCAATTGTTTGAGGTTATTTTGGAAACTGATACCATGATAGGGTAATTTTAAGTGGGGGTCATGGGCGCCAATGAAAAATAAATATTGATGTTTGTAAAAAAAATTGGATAGTAATTACAAATATAATTATACAAAACATTGTTTCAAATGTATATAACTTTGTGTTTTTTATATTTTTGAAGAAAATTTTATTTTAATTAAATTATGAATTTTCATACAAGTGTATTTGCATAAAGGTGTATTTTCTTTAGTGTAATGTTATTCAAACAACACATTGCAGTAGTGGGGCCTTTATCAGTGCTATTTATAGCACTAATAAAGGTCTCTATTTATTAGTGTTAATGAAAGAGATGATAAATTGGGCCTTTAATCAGGGAATAAATGTGCTGATAAGGTGTGTCTTTTATCATCACTAAACTATCATTCTTAAAATACCACCTTTATTAGTTATTTTTTTAGTACTAATAATGGTCCCCCTTAATTAGTGATTTTTTATCACTAATAATGGTATCCCCTATTTTAATGGTGATAATGAAAATAAACATTTTTAGCACTGTTAAATCCATTTTTACATGCTATTAAAGGTCCTATTTGTGGTAGTGTGTGAAGTTTTTATAATTTATCATTCATGCAATCTTATGCAAAAACTTTTATATTCCATTTTTTATGTTCCCACTTGTAAATTTTTTATTCTTGATCAATTTTAGATTATCCCTTCGCATATATTACCAAAGTTTAAATTATATATATTAATGTTGTGTAATAATATGTTTCATTATATATTTTTATATATTTACTATGATAAGATGTTGCTAACAATATATTAGATGAAATTCTCTGCCTCGAAATCCACTTAAATGGTTCCAAAGCTGACACATCAAAAGAAATCAGGCATGCCTCCCCATATACCAAAGTCTTGAAACTAGTGGTGAGGGACTATGCGGTTATCGTAGGGATACTATACCATCATGTATGATTATCTATATCAAAAAAATTAGTGAAAAACATATGTAAATAATGAAACATCACATATAAAGAACGAAAAGTTCCAATAGATAATTGTAGTATTAAAATTTCATAATAATGGGTATTACAATAATGTCATGGATCCCCCATGGGTGGATCATATAATAGAAAAGAAATACCCCAAATAAAATATAAACCAAGAATTCTTCCCAACCTGGTCCCGATTCTTTCTCAGTCCCATCATCCATACTCACACTAGAATGTTGAGACAACTATAATCAATATTCAGTCTTTCCCTATACCTATATCAAATGAAAAAAGATGATATCTTCTTGGGTACCCAAGTTCTATGGAAGCCCAAGTAGGGTGTGAGTAAATTATAGTAGGCTATCACCAATGGTCTCCCTAAAGTAACCATTCTGATATATGAATGTATGTGGAAGTGTTCAAGGTAAATAGTTTCTCAATTATAAAACAATTTATATAAAATAAATAAATAACCATTGATTCTTGGGTTTATTATGACACCATATGTTGCCTGTATTAATGTTGATCCTTAATCCTATGACCATGATTGACCCTACCTACATTGTCTAGTTTCAGGGTGTCTCTTAGCATGTTTTGATGACCATGCCAACTATAAATAAATAGATGGAGTATAGGATTCATCATAGAATCCCTAGTATCTTGATGTATCATGTGGATTATAAGGGATCATCCTAGAATTCCCATAGAATCTGATCTCTCATACCAATATTCCCTAATCCCCAATCATTACATGGAATCAAGACAGTCATCCAAGTATTCCTATGGACTCTATGAATTCATCCCAACATTCCCCATCATCAGTAATCATAGTGGTCTAGGAACTCCTAATCCCCCCAAGTCATCATCAATCATATTGAATCCAATCACTCTTCTCGACACTCCCAACCATCTAGTGTTATACAAAATACAATTACTTAACCCAACATTCCTAGGTAACATAAATATACATATTATATGGAATCCATGTAGAACATCTTGGTATTCCTGATCATCTCCAATAAAATCCCATTTAATCATTTTCATTAGCTGATTTCAATTATCAATTAAATTTATAAGGAATCGCCTTAAATTGTGTATCACAGTTTAGTAAATTAGATTTTCCCAAGCCATCAAGATCCTTAACCACTATTTCACATTTTAATAATCATAAAATAATAATACACACTTTACCACTTTTTAAAACCGAGTCATTACAATACCCACATTTCATTTTTTTAAAGGGACTTACTATTTACCAACTCATTTATCCATTTAAAATTTCAATTCTATTACAGAATCAATGGTTATGAAATTCCATTTCAAAACCAACTAATTAATCTATAATTCATTTTTAACATAAAAAAACATGAGTTTCCCTTTCAACATACCTCATTTAACTTTTTGAAAATAATAAATACAATTTACCTAGAAAAACAAATGTTAACTCATTTCAAAGGTGGTTCTACAAGGGACCATCATATCTAAGGTTCAATTCATGACAAAAAGGTTGTTTAATTATGGTAAAATTAATTCAAAATAATTTATTTAAATCATGTTCAGGCATGGAATGGGTAGCTTGACCACCCCAAACATACATATAGAATAAAATATAGGTATTTAGATTAAATTAGAGAGACCAATTACCTTTTTCTTATGAGGGTCTTCCTAGTGATTATTAGATGAGTGTTCATCCTGAATTGAGAGAAAATGAGAAACAAATAAATTCCCTAAAATAGGGAATATTATCTAAACTAAATATAACACAACTTGGTGATGAATTAAAACTAAAATAGAATAAAGTGGAGAGGAAGAATTAGTTGAGGCTCTCAGATACAAGTGATAGAAGCTGAAATAGACATCATTTGGAGTAAACACACCCAAGGGAAGTGGATAAGGAAGGGAGGGTGTGTGTGGGGGTCTACTATCTAAAAGGGAGAATAAAATGGGGTTAAAACATAAAAATATCATATGGCAATTTTTAATTTTCTCATTTTTAAAGACTTGAATGGTTTGGATGCATTGTTTTACAAGTCATGGATGAAATATGTAAACCTAACTATCTAGGGAAAAATACCTCACTTAGTTAGTGCGCACGATTTGAAAAAATATGCAGAAACCATGATCATGCCTCTTTAATCTTTTATAGAGGTCACAACATCTATTGTAGGCCCTTATATGGTTTAGACAAACTATATTATAATAAAAAATAGACTTCACTTTTCGGGTACTACGGTTTCCCTAACCATGTCCCAACCATACGCCCCAATCTATTTTCCCTAAAACTAAAATTCTTAACCTAAAAGCTCTCAAGACTTATCTAAGAACCTAGAAACATCTAAGTCCTCAAAACCCCATCCAAAAACATCCCTTTAATAAGTTCCAACTCACAAAATAGCTATCCATGATCGGTTTTAAAAATGACTCATGCCCTAACTGAAAATTAAAAATTATCACTAATAATCAAGGATAATTCATGAACTGAAGCCTTCAAAATTACCCACAATAACACTTATCATCCCTGAGAATCTCTGGTGGCCATCCAAAAGAATCACCGAACCTATGGGATTCGTGAACTATATGTCAAACGGTCATCTTCAATTCCAGAACACTCAACCTTCTTCCAAAGTGAAACTCTAAACACAATACATGAGGTCACCCGATCCCATGAAAATTATCATATTATCCTTAATAAATATGGTGGTGTTCCATGGATTCCATTTATCTAGAGAACTCATATTTCATCTCTCAATTGAATTGACTTTCCTATGGTCCCCCCCCCCATAGGTGTTATCTCACAAGGAAATTTCTAAACCATTGAACCATTAACCATCAGAGTTTGGCTATTGAAGCTTGTCCTTAGCAGTCCACCAACTCAATCAGTTTTGTTCTTGATACACTGTAACCCAACACACATTAGAGTGTTGGCCAACACTAGTAAGAACTCCCATTTCTACCTTCAAGGCCAAAATAAACTCACCTATATAGTTTAATTGAAACCCGAGCATGTTGGATCTTACTCAAAAATATCTAGATAATTTTTAACCAAGGGACATTACATCTCCAAATATATGCCCCATACAATTCTAAACCCGCCTCATTGAATCCCATGAAAAGTAGTTGGTCAGACCTCCTTCGACCAAATTTCCCTAAGAAATCTCATCTTTTATCTCTAAAAATTAATTAAAACTCCCAACCACAATACCCTTATCTTTTTATTTATCCCATAGATATCCTAAGAACACATTGAGGTCTAATCCGGAACCCTATAGTGATTTCATGGTGAAAACATTGATCACCCACACCCCAAGCATCAACAGACACAATGATCATATATACCCCAACACTCTCACTTCTGGGCACTACTCCAACTATAGAGGACTATCTACTTTTAGTTCATGGAACACCATCCTCAATTACAGTATATTCTCATTCAAGTGAGGTTCATTTCTTTTGTATTAGAAATGGATCCCCATCATATAGCTTCCCTTATGCTACTCCTTGAGAACTGACCCGAACCAGACCAACTCTTACCACACATCTGTCACGCCTCTCGATCCATGCTCACCATCACATCACAAAATAACTAGAACTAATATTCAAGGTTAACTATATCATGGTATTTTCATCCAAAACAACACTACCCTTATCAATCGATGTGCCTTTCTATTTCCTACTAACCCTTTGGCATTAGTTCTTACAATATCTTTTGAAGGTCATCGGTCCTCGGATTGCACCCAACTACAGTCTAACAAAATAAGGGAATTCACTACACTCACTTAAATTCATGTACTTTGTATAGTAAATTAAATATGGTGAACAATCCTAGACCACCTGATCACACAAATTGACTCAGTCTCCACTGATTCATATTGAATACAAACAAGGTCACACCTAAACCACCAACCATGCTCATACGCATTTCATCCTTACTCAACTATGAGTATCCTTGGTACTCCTATTAAAAATTCGGAAGTAGAATTGTGATAAGATATATAACATTTTTACCCCCCAATTGGTTTCATTCCAAAATTACAAGAGTCCAATACCACTCTTAAAAATATTATAGAAGCATACCTCAAAATTGATAGGGTCAGGCACTTGATTTCTCCTGACATAAAACTCAAACATTGATGCCAAGATCTGATAACTAAGGTTATTTCATGTTTAAACCACCCACGGAATCACTACACCTAGTCAAAAATCATGTTCATTGATCCAACCTCCAATCATCCCCCTTGAATTGGTCTAAATAATGGGAGATCACCCTCAAATTTTCCAGCCATAGTGAGACCCCACGATTTGACTCTCAGCTATGACTAGCTCACATAACTCATCTCATACACCCATGACTCAAGAAATAACAGTCCTAGTATATCATGAAAAAACAAAAAATATATTACACTCAATGTATGTCTCTTACACTAACCATAAGCATTTTAGATTTTATCATAAAATAGGCCTTCCACCATGCAAGTATCTAGGCTAAGACACAACCGCCTATCATCCCAGGAATCACTTACAAAACTACAAACCACAACTTACACAACCATTGTGTACCCAAGCACATCCTAAAAAATCATGGTCAGCTGCCTAAATGATACTTCCCTTTAAAAAATAGTCTTTACATAATACTTAACACCACAATCACTCAACCAAAGGTATAACATCACCTATCATCCACGATCATACACCAAACACATATACCAAGGTACCTACCCCTTCCTCAAAACATAAATTCATATCATAATATCATGTCAAACCACCACCTGGGTAAGCCTCAATATTCAAAAACCCTTGGAAAACTAACCTAAGATGCAATTCAAGGGTCATTAGGTACTACGACCCATCCCCTAACCAATACCAACAAGGTTCGCCACAATCAAAGGGACATTATAAAATTTTAAATGTATTTTAATTATTATTTAATCCATAGAGTTCACATTTTGTAGGATTCACATTATTTTAATTTCAAAAACTCACAATTTAAAAAGTTTTAATTTCAAACATTTTAGGGACACCATTTTAAAAAAACTTCACATTTTAAAATTCCCAAGGCTCATAAGATTCACATTTAAGAAATTTCAAAAGTTACCAAGATACAAAATTTTCCAATGGTATTTTAAATAGAATAACAATTACATTATATATTGGAAAACATTTTATTGATTTATTATTGGAACATTATTTAACAAATACCATCATCAATCCATTTATATATTCCTATGAATCAATTGATCATATGATAATTGGTCTAGTAAGATTCCACTATAGATGTATATGGAAAAAATATATATGACACTATTAAAACATTAAATAAAAATCCCCTTATCACTAAGAATATATATACCAAAATTATATATAAATCATACTTCCATATCTAGGAAAAAAATTAATATAGGATAATATAAGTCAAAAATAGCATGCAATAAACATATAAATCCCATGTCATGTGAATCCCTATATGACTAAAATGAAACATGAACACACTCAAGTCATCTTTTCATAACTAACCCAGAGTGTGAATCCCCTAATCCATAACATCAAAAAACAAGTGCATCACTCAAAGTGAAAATAAAATACAACTATAAAAAATCCATGAAAAGTAAGTCCCATCCCTACAACACTTGAACTTCTAATCTAACACTTGGTTTTAAAAACATACCTTCCACCAAAAAAATCAAACTTCTCACTAAGACTCAAGGAAAATTTGTACACTCAAACCTTACACTAGAATTTATGATATACCTTAAAAATGTAATAGTTGAATAAATATTTCCATTTACTAATTTAATATTAATAAATATTAAAAATCTTAAAGGTAAGTGGCCAATATATCATTTTAAAAGATCCATTATATATCTGTTCACTTAAAAATTATCAATTAACAGTTTATTTAACATCATTACATAACAAATGTATCCATTTTTTATGTTCTATAACATGATTTTTTATAATATTATGCTCTATATAATTTTTAATATAATCATTTTGAGCACTAATTGATTAAAACATATTTTCATTTATGGTATATAATAAATCTATAATATTAGTATTTTTGTTTCCATTTACTACGTTCATATCGTTTCATATGAAAAAAATTGTATATATTCATTAAAAAAAGTTATTATGTAGTATAAATTTTTTTATTTATTATGTGAATATTTTTATTACCGAGTTAGTGTTTTGTTAAATGAAAAATATTACAGATATCATTAGTACACAATTATATCAAAAATCTTATATAAACTTTTAGTACACCATTAGTATATTATTAGTGTACTATTATATGTCATAACTTAAAGATATTATTAGTATGTTTTATATGTGTTTCCATTCAATGTGTTCATACTACGTCCCAATTATTATATATCCACTTTACATGTAAATAGTAGTTTTCATAATAGTTTTCATTTATATAGTCTCTCTTAAAAAAAAAATCCCTTACATGAAGTTATTGTTTTTTTAGTTTAAGTTAGATAGTATTTGAATCATGGTTGAAAAAAAATTGGACGATCCTAATGTAAACATGTAATAGTTGAAAAACTGTGTTATATGATAGCTTACTTGCACACCAGAAAACATTCATTCTTAGTAATTTTGGTTTCTAGAGAGATAATTTTTTAAAATTTATTCTTGTGTACTTTAAAAAAATGGAAACCTATTTTGATCATTTTCATATGTGTTATCCTTATCATTTAATTTCTAATATCCAATAGGTTGGATGTTTTATCTCTATTCTCTGAATCTAATTTTGGATGGGCGGATATAACCACGTTCTTTAGAGGATCTTCAGTTGGAGGAAGCCTCACAATACCAACCGTCCTAAAGTATGTTGTAGTGAACTATTAATGGGAATTGGACATAGATTTGGTTTTGTAAATCATTTTGTTGTAGAGGTTATTTTTTACCATTGAGAGAAAGATGAAGATGGTAGTATAATTATTTTATATTCTATTTGGTTTGTATGAGATTTATTTGATTGATAATAAATAAAAAAATAAACTACTAATATCATGATTAATATTTCATTATTTCTTTTAATAAAATCTCTATTTTTTAATTAATTATGAATAGTTTTTAATATTTATCATTTGAAGTAACATATGGTAAACAAATTCATTATATCTTATATTAATATAAAATTTTATAGTTTCATCCCTCAATATATCATTTGATTTTTTATTCTCTCAAATAGACTCATTCAGTCTCTAATATATCATTATTAATTTTAGAACATTTCTCTTATTGTAATATTTTTTAATTATGGATGTGCATTTTTTAAATATGTATGTCAATTCACTTATTGGTTAACATTTTTATATAAAATTTCAAACATGTTCACTTGTGAATTATTGATTCTAAAACTCTTTATTATCATCACATATATATTAAATTTCCATGTTTTATAATTTTTTATTATATAATAGTTTGGAATACAAAATCTTACTCAAGCATATTTATGACATGTATAATTAAATTCATTAATTTATTAATTTCCATTGTATGTATATTCAATTTTTTATTCTCATACATGTTAATAATTTTAGATTTCATCAAATATTTATAATACTAAAATTTTCTATGTTATAATAGATTCAGTTCTTGGTGATCATTAGGAGAAAATTTATGCATTGGTCGATATGAATAGTATCTTGTGATCTTATAGATGAATATCAAGTATAATTTTAAATTTAAATATCAGTTACTTTTTTCATTTTTACTTCAAAAAAAATTTAATTTCCATGTTATAACAGAACATTTTGATGAGCTTATATTATTATATTTTTTCTATAGGAATTTAGTTCCCATAAAAATTCAAAAAAAATGTTTTTGTAGGTAATTGGAGTAAAACATATCTAAAAGTAAGACATCCTTTTTATATTTCTTTTTATTTTATATGTAAAATTGTTTCATAACATTTTACATTTATATATTCTCTCTAAAAATGATATAATGAATTTTTATTTATTTTTTTATTTATAGAGTGATAGATGATTTAGCTTCTAATGGGTCTCCTCAAAACTATATTTTAATTTATTTTTATACTGGTACCCTTCCCAAGAACTGTATGTGTACTTTCATATAATACTTCCTATGGAGCCACCATTTTTGGCCCCTTTGACTCCTTGGTGAGACGCTTATATAATAAAATTCCATTTTTTTGAATGGTAACTTCTATTGAAGGTTCCCAGTCTAAACATGTTATGGAATACTTACAAATATATGTGATGACTTAATTTCACACTAGAAGTATTTATGTCATAGTAATTATGATTTTTGAAGTGATAGTTTTTATAAATTCAAGCATGTGTGATTTATAATAATTGGGGGCCTATATTGACAATTTTTCTATACGTACACCATCTCATACCATTATTGATCCTTGTTGGGTCAGAAACATCCTCTATTTTCTCTAAATATGACAATGGGTGGGTGAATTTATCATATTTCTTCACAGGATGTTTTGTTGTGACACGAAGGGATGCCCTGTGGCCCCACCTGGGCTAGTAGTACACCAAGTGTTCCACCATAAGAAATTCCCAATCTCCAGAATCCCTTTTTAAAATAGAAATTCTATTTTTGTAAAATTTAAGAACATTTCATTTAATTTTCAAATTTATCAATTATTAAAATAATTTTTAATACCATTTAAAAAATAAATTACGATTCATAAATAATAATACTTATACTACAAGAGAAACAATAAAAGAGTTTGTACAATAATAATTACACATACTCGTAAAAGATGATGTTATGGGCCACATCGAAAAAAACATTCTCAAAAATGAGAAGTGAGATTTTATAAAAACTGCTACTTTTAAAATGTATATTCAATAATGGATCATTAAAATTTATATAATGGTTTTTATAAGAAATTTTTATTGGGAGATAAAAAATTTTAATTTGAAAGGATGGAAAATCTTTTTAATATTTTGAAATATCTTTATTGAAAACACACATCATAAAAAGAGTAACTAGAATTCCTTTTTAAAATAGGATAATGGAAACTTAAAGGTTTCATGGGATAATACAGAATTAGGTTTCAAAATATAAATTAAAACATTATAGGGAGAAGTAAATATAGTCAATGATTCAATTATTTCCTTAAAGGGTATGGGAATTATTTTAAACAGTGATATACTTTATGGGGGATAAATTCAATAAGGTAAAATATTTCAATTAAAATTTTATTCTCCCTAGAGAAAAATATAATGTACTATGAAATAAAATATTAGGGTAGAAGAAACCAGTCATAAGAAAAATAAGTTCAAGAATATGCATTATAACTCAACGAAATGATATTTTAGTTATCAAATTTCCATATTGCTTTAGTAACACTTGAATCAAAAACCCATGAAAAGGGATATAAGTATGGGTTTTAAAATACCTTATATTACATGAAAAATTATGATAAAATAAATCCTTGATAAATATATATACATAAAAAAAGGAAACGAGTGGTGAATACACATTATATCTCAATGACGAAAAATAAAGATGCAAAAACTCTGACAACCTTAATATCCTTTGAATAGAAAGCCATTAAAATAAATAACATGATATGTATCGTAAAACCCAATGAATTATATTAATATAATAAAATAAATCCATTATATAAAAATCACACCATATCAAATATATTATGGTTCACAATGTGAAATCTATCTCAAAAAATTAAATTTGAGACAAAGAACCCATAACATTAAATCCCACTTAGTTTAATGCAATATAACCTATTTTAAAATCCGAATAAATATATTATTCATTAATTTTAGAGACTTATTAAAATATATTACCTTTTATACACATAATATATAACCATTTATCATAAATATGTTTCTTGGTTGTAGTTTATTTTTATTGTCAAATGTTATAATCTTTTTTATTGTTTGTTGCGTACATGTTTCATAGTGACGAGGTCAAGTATCACTTATTAGTTCAAATTTCATAATTTACATATTATTAAATATATAATAATAATTGTTTAATAATTACTTAAGCCCCTTTTCATTAGGTAAAAGTCCTGAATATGGTTCATGAAAAAGTAAATTGTGATGAACCATTTCTCGCATGTTTAATGATCAAAAGGTACTATAATAATAAATATATTAAATTTTAGTAACACAATTTTAGAATATTTAAAAATTATTAAATATATTATTATTAAATGGTATTACCATTATATGATATTTATTAATCATTAATTATATTAATATTATTACATCATTTATGTAGGTGGTAAAAGAAACCCAAATGAGTGTGTGTTATAATGATTTAATGAGTAAGGACATGTTTTTATCTAATGTTAATATAAACTTTACAATAGATTATACATGTCATAAATATTATTTACCTTAACTGAATTAATTATTAGAACAACCATTATAGTGTGGTGATGATAAATGAAATTCATCATTTTTGTAGGTTGTAGTCCACACACCTGTGAGATTAACAATTCAATTTCTCAATGACTTGAATGCAACGAAGGAATATTAAAAATTAGAATTTTAGAATTTTAGTTATGAAATATTCAATATATTATTTCAAAAAATCTGTACATTGGAAAATTCAATTATATTAATAAATCCAATTTCATTATGTTAGGGTGGCTAGAAAATTTTGGGAAGAGAAATATTAAGAAGAAAAGACTAATGGGTAAGAAATACACACCTTGAGAAATTGGGATTTTCCTTGGAAATATCATTTGAAATGGAGGAAATAGGATTAATAATTGTGGTTTTAGTCTTATGAACATTATATAGGATTATAATAGGAGAAAAGTTTATAATTTATGCATTAATTTCAAAGGTATAGGTGTAGCATGAGGTGGTGGAAGTTATCCCCTTTTATAAGCGATGTGGTGGGTAATTTTGGTAGGACCCTTTAAATTTCAATATAAGTATTCCAATATTTAGGGAAAAAAAGAATAAAAAAGTGTAAAATAATATAGGGTATGTTTTCTCCAATCCACATCTCATCTACATGCTTATAGGCATGTTTTTAAAATTATTTAGGTCAGGTACAGTTAGTAAATATCTTTTTTCCCTTTTTTATCATGGTAACTAATGTTTTTAACCTCAAGAATTAATTTTAATAATCAAATTCAATATTTTAATAATTTATTAATATCAATATTTTAATTTTATAAAAAAACTAATTTAAAGAAAACTAAAGGTTTATAAATTTTAATTTCATAAATAACACTTATGACACAAAAAAATAGTTTTTTTAAAGCGTGTTTTACGTTTAATGATTATATGTAGGTTAAAATTCTTAATTTTATTAATTTATAGTGAATAATTTGGTTGATTATATAAAAATAAATGTTTCTTTACTTTCAAAAAATTACAAAACCTAATCATACTATAAAAATTTTTAATTAAAATAAAATTTTGAAAATTATATTTTAATTGGAATAAAATGGTACATAAGTTCTAAAAACTTAAACTAAGATTTATATGATCAAAATAATATTTAAATTTCATAAGTTTACCCTTAAATAAATATTTAATTATTTAAAATTTCTAATAAATTTATAATTCTTTATTATATTATTTTAAAGTCATAAAATTTAAAAATTGTCTTAAAACTGTATCTTTCTTTAATAAATTAAAAATAAAAAATTTAGAAAAATAATCGTAGGATAATTTTGATATTCTGAATTAAAAAAAATTAAATACATTTTAAATATTTAAAATAATAAAAATTAAAAATTAATATTTTAAATGAAAATTAAATATATACATAAAGAAAATCTACTTTTATTGAAAAATGATCTTTTAAAACTTTTAGTGTTCTTAGTCCTTTTTTATGAATTTCTAATTGATTACAATATGATTATTGACTAGAGGTTTTACTATTCCTAAATTTTATTAATAATATTCAACCTATATTACATGGATCATTTTATTTCAATGTTTCATATGAAACGTGTTATCAAAATAGTACAAATTTAGAAAAATATATATTCCAAAATCATGAGGTGTTTTGATCCCGCCACCCCCAAAATAATTTTCATCCTAAAAAAAATTATATTGAAAAAATGAAAATAAATAATCTTATCTAATAGAAGGATAATTAGATTTTTATAATGAATGTTATCATAAACTTCAACTTGGTATACAATACAATATAAAAAATTTCTTTATAATCAAATCATTGAGATAGATATCTAATTCTCAAAGAAAACTCCATAGATAAACTAGACCAAAATATAATAAGTAAACCACAAATATAGAGTGGATGATATGTGTTATTTAATTATGATGATCCACTTCATTAGTTGATATTGTATAGTACTTCTCTTTTTCATTTGGTTTATGAGGTTGTTAATTACTATAATCCTTGTTACACGTTAGATTGGGGATTTGAATTGCATAATGCCCAAACTCCTAGTATTTCAGTCATTGATATATGGATGGTGTAGTAGTTGGGACTCTAATACATTATTTTATTTATTTACCTCTCAATATCTCTTAAAAACCCATGATATTGATGACAAATCCTTCAACACTTGAAAAATTTTATTGTTTCATCGAGATACTATCTTGGGTTCTTATTCCCATATTTTTTATATAAAAGAAATTGAATATTCTTTCCTTCATCATCATCATCACCCAAAATTCCATGAGACTCCATTCTTATATTATTTTTTTATTTGATAATTGATCTACGCCAACATTATTAATCATAATTCATGACAACCTTTTTGTAATAATCATAAGATTTCTCACATCAATTATTATCTTGTTATGTTTATCATGAGAAAAATATTCATATTGTCTGTGAAACCCTTTGTTAAATTAGTTTCCTTGGGTGTTAGCCATTAGAAAAACCAAAAGGATTTAACATGAGTGATAAACATTTAGAATTATAATAGAACTATTATAGGATAATTAAATGATAATTTCAAAATAAAACTATATTAAACTTTGAAATAAAAACAATAAAGTTACCCCAAAACCCATAGTACTATATATTATTTAATGGAGGACTTGTGAAGGTAATACAGATATTCTTAACCACCATAATTTTTAGGAACATAGTGAATACAAGGCATAATAACATTAATCCAAAAATGTTGTATCTCATGATCAAAAAAGGATGCTCTGATACCAAAAAACCACCTAATCTGAAATAATTGGCCCAATAGTACTTCATTTCTCAAAGGGAACCTAGGGTTTCAAAAGGAATAATAATTACTAATTTCCAACATATATTTTTTAAATTTTATTGAAATTAATTTTTGGGGGATAAATAGGAACTCAAACATACACGGACTACATAAAGAGGATTAAATCACAATATAGAACTCTTAACCTTTCTAATAAAACCTCACATAGTTTGAACTATTCTATATACATATAGTCTGAACAATATATAAGTGATCATATTCGGGATATTTTTGAAAGGGATCCTCAAAGTAGGAATCCATATTGTTAAAAATTATACGGTATTCGTCCAAATTGATATTCCCTTCATTGAAATCCCAAATAAAAATATGATATTGACTATAAATATATTGTTCTTTATAATTAATAACATTAAAATAAATTCTCATTGCATACATCATAATAATATCTTCCCTTGGGAATTTAATGTAGAAATCCATTCCCACCATATCCTCTTTGGAGTAATGCATAAAATCCCATATAGGTGTTGGGTTAACTCAGGTTTCTTTATCCCTCCAGGAGTTACCTACTTCCAAAATTTAGAAATTATCTTCAAAGGTCATAGAAACATAATTAGGATCCTCAAATAGATATTTAGTCTCAGGATCAAGGGTCCTGAATCATCCCCTTAAGTCCCCCTAATTTACCCCCAAATATCTTCACTATGGTTTTAGGTAAAAAAGTAATAATATTTACACATTTTTTCCTACTTTCTTGTATTCCTCCCTTTTTCCCTCCATTTAAATATGATATATTAAACCTTCTATCCTAATTTATAAGAATATTACTTCATTGGGATGTTGTATTTAACTGAGTCGACCTTAGGAGACGGTTCTTCATCCATCCTCTAAATCCTTACCCACTTTTTCTCAATAACTACTTTTGGTACCCATCCAAGATTCTTATTCTTATAGTATACAACCATATTCTATTTTAACTTATAATTTTCCAAATAATACTACTCTATACCCCTAAAATAGTTCATATTTTTGAGGCTATAAAAAGAGTACTATGTCATCCTGACCAACTTCACTTGAATCCCTTCTATTTTATTAGGATTGTAAGCTCATACCTGCTAAGATTCATATAGATCACACTCCATGAAACTTTGAGACCAATTTTAATCTTAAAAAATTTAATTAATAATGATATTCCTATAAACATTAGGTATTCCAATATATCCTCTTATATTATCAAATATTTCATAGGAAACTAGTTTCTGGCATTGCAGACCCCCTTCCTTCCTGGCTTGGCAAACTCCCTGAATCACTTGGTTACTACTTATTTCACAACTCATTCAAGCCTTCCGATATTACCCGAGACTCATTTTTGCAGAATAGGAATCACATACCAGGATGTCACATGAATCTTGTGGCATTGATCCAAATTATTCAACTTAATAGAATAGTGATGAAAATATGTAATACTACCTTCATAAATAATATTATGTATAATAATATTGCCATAAAAAACACCAAACCATATGGAATATAGATTAATTTGAGAAATATATAAATAAACAAATAATATAACCTAAATGTGTTGTTTTCTAATTATTCATTACTTGTCAACTAATAAGAACTTTCGGATTGCTTCATCAAAATGGTTGTGAAAGGATAAATTTTGGAAGTGGAGTGGTAGGATAAGGAACGAAATCCAAACCATGGATTATTGAAAATATTTATGAGAATGTATCATTAGAATCTGATTTGTCAATTTGTATCAGAGATATAGATAAGCATGAATGATGTGAGACTAGGAAATCCTGAAATCTTCTACATCTATACAACAAACAAAAAAGGATAAGGGGTCAAGAAGCCCTACCACTAATGTATTCTTTATAAAAATCTCTAGGTTCATGTACTAATCAAAATAATTTATCTAATGTTGATGTAAGTCAATTCTTACAAATAAGGAATGGTCAAGAGAATCCACCAGAGAAGAAAATCGGCAGGACATAACTCAAACATCAGGAATCCATTCAAAAAATGTTGAACCCATAGGGGTGTTCTAAAAGGATGGATAGAGTGCAGGGAATCAACCTTTGTGAAATTAGAAAAGAATGAACCTATATATAGCCACCTATAAGAATTTAGGCACCTCTATTGAGACTTGGGTGGGGTTGTCAGTACTTCCATCGAGTTCAACAAACCCCAGCTGAGGTACCGCTGAGTTCAGGCTTCCCTATTGTGGTCGATTCCATAAATCATCACAATTACTAAAGAATATGAACTATTTGGTCTTTATTTAGTGCCACCATAAAATTAATCTAAGTGTAATCCACTCTTTGTTTAGATACAAGAATCATTCAATGGAGTACATCTTCTTTCTATCCACCATTTTTCTGCCACCATTTTGGAACTAATTGGGAATCATGGATCTAGATCAAGGATAGACGTTTTAAGGGTGTAATGAAACCTAACATTATAACCACTCGGGTGTTTTTTAATGGATAAAACCCTACAATTATGAGAAATTATCACTCTACAAAACTCATTTATAAGAGTAAACAACAAAAATCTCTAACAAATTAATTTTTCTAAAACCAATAACTCATTGTTCCCTCTCTTGAATACTAATTTGGGATCAACACCTCACTAGAATACACATTATTCAAGGGAGTACTGAACCCCATAAATATTATCTGGGGTACCCTCACCACATCAGTGTTGATGGAGTATCATACCCTTATTGATCCTGAGTACCTACACACAAATGATGTAGGATATTACCAAACTCGGGAATGAAAAGGATATGGGGGACCCGCACTCTATCCTAATATGCCACTAGGGGTGTACTAACCCTGAGAATGCTCTATTCCCTATCATTCGTTCTATGATACTACATCCAAAATCTATCTCTAATTCTTTAAAAATATCCTTCAATGTTTTTACAAATTGAACTATTAAAATCTGTGTGAAAAAATACTCAAGATGGGATATTAATTTGTATGAATCAGACACACGGTGCCTAGGTGCTAATAAAAACCTATCAAAGGGGTTGGAGAGAAACATGTAAGACTCCATGAATAATGGTAGGGGATAATTACACCCATCATGGGGACATAGAAGTTACACAAGATACAATGCATGGGCATGTGGAACCCCCCTCCAAAGTCCGATCGGGTGGAACCCAACCCAGCTATCTACCCCACACAACATGCATCAGTGAGTGCATTCCTGGGATTGCATTAGGTTATCCCAACAATCTATCCAACATTGTCTATCCTAAAAGGGGGTTTGTGCCTAGTATATCCTCACCTACCACATGGTGGGTGGGTGTCATTTGATCATATAGAATAAGAAGGATTGTCGTTTTCCCTTCCCTTCCCTTTCCTATGTTATACAGGGGCCTCCCCTACCTCATGCTCCTTCTAGACACAATGTTTCTAGCTCATCCTCAACAGCCACTCTGCTATGGACATCCCTACCTTAGTCACCACCTTATGTCATAGTATCCACGCACCAACTATGTCCTCTTTACCATTTTTCCTGAGTCACATCATTCCCACATGATGGTACCGTTGGGTGAAACGAATCTCATTAATCTATCACAAGAAGGTACATCGATCAACTATAGAAGGTGAACTGAATTTCGAAACCTTTAGTAAATCACTCCACATCAAACCAACATTGAAAATTCAAAAACATATAGTTAAGAATAAAATTTTCTCCCTATATTAATTCCATGGGATCAAACTAATGAATTTAAAAACTACAAATTATGGTATAGAATTTTGAAAAAAATGGATCCAGATTGAAATATTTAATCCTTCCTTGATGTTGAATTTCCCATGCTTTAATCTATAATCACCACCATGGATTAATTTCAGTGGATAAGACTAGTAGATGGAGTTATAGATTATATTTTATATGGAGTTAGGTTTATGTGATTAGTTTGATTAATTAATTAATTAATTAATTAATTGTAATTCCATCTGTGATAACCCCTTGTAAGAATCCTGATGGAATCATAAGAAATGGAATTATTAGGTTAAGACCACCATAAAAGAATCAATAGAAGTCTTGGATTTCTTATATGAGTATTTTCTTAAAGAAGTAATAGTCCTTTTAAAAACACATTCAAGAGTTAAAAAATTCTTTCTATACCTAAAATATTATTTTTGAGGTCACACCATGCATAAAATTATACATTATCCCAGTATTTCTTCCAAAATATCTGCTAGTAATTTTTCAAATCTTAAACATCAAAACCTAGGGTCTCTATATCACCATCAAAGATCCAAGATTGTTATTTATTTAATAAATAAATATTAAAACCCCATAAAACTAAACATGATCATAAATTCACAGACACTCAACCTGGGGGTAAACACCAGATTCCTATATCAATGAAAAGATCAAAAAAATTATGAGATAATCTCTTATGTAAATTTACTAGTTTACCTCTTTGGAGATCCTAGGACTTGGAACCTAAAATAGAGATAAGTATCATTCATGAGAGAAAATCCCAGGTTATTACACCCCCCTCCCACCTTCAACCCCTTTTTTATTTGAAAAAGAAATAACCAGAGCTGTAAAATGATGAAACTCATGAAACAACCACATGTGGGAAATAACCAACCATTTCCCAAACTCCCTTCACCATAAAATGTTTAAGCTCTAAATAAAATTAGGGAATAATTTTCCTGGAAGGTATCATTCTCTTACATCTATAAGGATACCATCTCTATCCCATTTCTTTGAGAGAACTAAGAGAGAACATTCCTCCACATAAGAAGAGTCTAACCAAGCCTCCACACAAGGAGAGTCTATCCAAGCCTCAATACCCAAGACCATTTCTCATCATAAAGGCCATCATACCATAAGGGAAGAAACAAAACCATGAATACGTAACTTCCATCTCAGAATGGTTAGTTTCCAAGGTTACCTCTTGTGGGAGTGCTTTTATCCCCGCCTTTAAAGAAAGGATTAGTTGGTTTCCACATGATAACAACCCATATATTACACACTATATCTCTAATAAATTCAAAAATATTACTCACTAACACTAGAATATTTTCAACAGAACAAGATCCCTTGGTCCCATGTTAGTATATTTTAACATCATCGCCTACCTGTAAAGTGCAGACACTAATATTGTCAAATCATTCCATTGAGGTGGCATTGGCCTTCATTCCCAATATCAACACCTATGGGAATCTGACAACTACACCCTGACCTCCAATAGGTCTGCATCCATTGTTAATGATGGTTTTTTTTGCTTTCATCACCCTTTCACAAAAACTACTGATGAGTACATCTAAAACAACACCAAACTTTTCAAACTTCATATCATCACTCAACTACCCATTAGGTGGCCCAATCTTCCACAATATGAAGGGGGAACTCATGATTATTTAGAAGAAAATTCTTTTTCACCTATAAACCATAAGATAACACCAACATGAGCAACCAAAGATCACAAATTCCTGAGAAAACCTCAACCACCACCACATATAACGGGCTTCCAAGCGATGGGGAAACCCATAAATATCCACAAGACATACCACATAGAGGGTCATTCTCTACAAGTGAGGTCTCCACTTATGATATTTACCATGATATTTACTAAAATCATTAATTGCAACCCAATATACACATAGGAAATTGGATAACACACTCCATGCCTTATGAAAAAACCTACATCATTATTTCTTTATACCAACTGATCAAACAGCACCACAAAGTCGACATCAACATCATAGACCTCTCTCAAATAAGGGAAAAGTATGAAGTCACTACTATCAACCTAATGTGATAAATGTATCCCTATCCACACAAGGACCAACTACCCTCAATATAGTTTCACATGCTTCACCTCCATCATTCATACACATAGTCCCCTGCAAGAAACATCAACTACCATGATTTCACTATGGTACTTTGATCTCATAAACTACCCTAATATCAACTTTAAGGATTCCAATGTCACTCCATGAATTGATTTTAAAAATTATGATATTTTACTATAGAATTTATACCCTCATGGTATGACCAGGTAAATTCCCTCAAATACCTATCAGGATCCTCCTGAAATTTATACAATGAATATTCATCAAATATGTTCTACATTTCCAATATAGGGCTAATAATTCCATTTATAAATATTAAAACATAATATACTAGGTGAAAGTAGATGAAAGGGTTCATCAACATCAAGATACAACCATGGTTCACTCTTTGGAAGCATTCATGCATTTATTCACATTCACAATAAGTGAACTCTAACCCATTCAAATAGAAAAAAGTCATACTTATTGTCTAAGGGGAAGATAACATAAAATTATTGATGGTAGGATCCACTCACCACAATAGGGGGGATCCCACTCATTTATGGTGGTTTATTTCACCTCACTTACTCAGCCACTCATCACGATGCATTACTAGTATGGTGACCAATCCATACACGGATAAGAACCACTAAATCTCATCTCTTCCATGAAGGTTTCTTATGTGCTGCCTCTTTTTTCACTAAATATAAACTCACATCACTAATATTGGTGGGTGAAGGATGATCTCCATTAATGGGAACTTACTAGATGAACAATGTCCTAGGTAGGGGTTCCATATGAATTTTCACTTATGTACCTATGAGAGGAAAGAATAACTAATGTGTGTCATCTAGTAAAAGGATCCGAAAATAAAGGACATGATTCGTACACTTAACAACTCTCACTGACACCTATCCATGGGCATATATTTGTTAAGTCAAAAGTCTTCTTTTGGCTTTTACATCATGTTTTGGAAATCACAAATATATTCTATGTCATGTTTTGGAAATCTCAAAAGTATTCTATCATATGTTTGTAAATAACAAATTGTCTTTTATCATGTTTATCGTATCGTACGATGTTGATCGTACTGACTCTGTCAAACGTATCGTACTGACTCTGTCAAACGTATCGTACTGACTCTGTCAATCGTATCGTACTGACTTTGCTATTCAGATAATCATTATTTGTTTTGGTACTTTGTCAAAAACTCTCTCTGCATATGAATCGTACTCATGTTTTACATTTCTATATATCTCTTATCCTAACAAAACGATGTCATTGAGTTAGTTATATACTAATCAAAACGATGTCGTGCTTTCTGTTTCAATATGACCGTTGGAGGCAATATGACCGTTGGAACCCGAGGCCTATAAATAGGAGGTCATTTGAAGCTGAGAAAACACTGATGAACGAAGAGAACGAAAGAGACTCTGTGAACTACAAAGATTCTAGAGAGAGACACTGTGACTTCTCTCATCAGCCTTGTGCGTCCGATCATCGTATCGAGGGCTTTCAAGTAATTGAAAGACAGAGGTTCCGATTACCTGCAAAATCGAGGGCTGCCGGGGATAGGCAGACAGACGTGCCGATCATCGTATCGAGGGCTGCCGGGGATAGGCAGACAGACGTACCGATCATCGTATCGAGGGCTCACCAAGGTGTTGGTGAGACAGAACTTTTATCCTAGGTGAAAGGATAACCCTTCTCTTTTGGTTAAAATAATTGTATTACTTTTACATTTCCGCTGTTGTATTAGAAAGGGATTTGTATTGCTTCCTTTCTTCTTTACATATTCAATTGTAATTGTTTCAATTACAATCATTCCATTACATATTGTATTGATTGGTTCTATACGCTTTAAGGTAGAATCATTCATATTTGTATTACTCTGATTATTGTGTTCACCTTGAATACAATTGTTTTGCTTTACAATAGTATTACAATACGTCATACCTTTTACATTCAATACAATTGTGGGTGTTTGTATTTGTATTAGTTTAAAATCTTTTAAACTAATCTCTTTGTTACTAAAACTCAAGGTTTTTAAAACCTACAATTCACCCCCCCCCCTCTTGTATTGTTCCATCTAATAGACTTTTATATCGACTATTCGATCCAACAATTGGTATCAGAGGAGGTTTTCCACTGATTTGTATTACTATCTTTATTTCTTATTACTTTCTTAAATACTTACTACACTAACGTGTGGAGTGGAAAAGTTGTTTTTGTTATATTTGATAGCAGGAATGAATATCGGATCAATAGATAATCTGAATCCATCTAGACCACCGATCTTTGATGGGAATGATTATGAGTATTGGAGAGATCGTATGAAGACTTTCGTCATCAATACTGGTGTAGACAATTTTATTATGCTTACTGGGGGTTACAAAATTCCTGACAAAGAAGTTAGTACTTTCACAAATCAAGAGAAGCAAGAATATCAACTGAATTACAAGGTACGCAATACTTTATTATGTTCTATGACCAGGAATATATATAGCCAGATATCTTCATGTGAAGCAGCCAACTGTATTTGGAAGAAATTAGAAGTCACTCATTTTGGTACATCCAAAGTTATAGAAACAAGGAGAGCAATGCTTCGAGCAGAGTATCATGGATTTGTTTTTCCTTATGGAGAGCCAGTATGTAAAGTGCAACAAAGGTTTATGACAATTGTCAACAGCTTACAATCTATGGGAGAAAAAGGTCTTGATGATGAAGCTCTTGTTGATAAGATTATAGATATTATGCCAAATGAATGGGAGTCAAAAAGAACAGCTATTGATGAAAATAGAAAAGTTTCCCAGATTACTCTTGATGAACTCTTTGGAACTCTTCTACAGCACGAAACGAGAATGAAAAGAGATGCTGATTTCAATAAGAAGAAGAATGGGAATGGAAGTGTAGCTTTTGCATCTAAAGCTAAAACACCTGAAAGGGTTACAAGGTCTAAATCCAAGAAAGTTGTTGTTTCTGATTCAAGTGATTGTAATCTTTCAGACAATGAGTTAGCTAATCTTGCTCGGAGGATGAACAAGATTGTGGGAAAGAAATATTTTCAATATAGATTCAAAAAGAAAGATAGGAAAGATAGGAAAGATTCAGAGGTAACTTGTTATGAATGCAAGAAAGCATGACATATAAGGCCTGATTGTCCTTTACTGAAGAGGAAAGATAGAAAAGAGAAACACTCTGAAAGAAACAAGAAAAGGTTTTATAAGACAAAGAAAGTCTTGAAAGCAAATGATACATGGAGTGCAAGTGGTAGTGATTCCTCAGATGATTCTTCAGAATATGAGACGTCAGGACAAAGGAATATTGGACTTCTAGCCAGACTACCAATTGAAGATCATTGTCTCATGGCTAAGGTACACAATGCTGAAGCTGTTACAAATGTCTCTTTAAATGCAAATTATGTTAATAATAAATATTATGAATCTTCAAATGATGAACCCTCATCATCAGAAGATGATACTTTACCTTCTTTTGAAGAAGTCTCTAGATTTGCTAAGTTACTTGAAAATGAAAATTCTAAACTCAAAAAGAGATTTGAAAAAGCAAATTCTAGAATTTCTATTTTGACTAAAGAAGTATCAGATCTTTCTAAAGATCTTGATGGGAAAACTTCTGATTTTGAAAGTATTTTGTAAACCCTTGAGAAAGTCAAATCTGAAAAAGATAAACTTTCTAAGGATCTTGAAACTGCTATTTCAAAGAAAAACATTTTAGATTCTAACTCTAGTTCTAATTCAAATGTTTTAGAAAACAAGAATTTGGTTTTAAAACTAAAGTCAGAGATTTTATCCTTGAAAAAGTGTTTGTCAAACTTTACTCATGGAAAAGAAAACTTTGATAGGATGTACTCTCAAATAAGACCTTTGAGAAATCGTTCTGGTCTTGGTTTTACTTATTCCAAACCTGTTTTTAGTAATAACTATTTTGTTCCTCAAAAAACCATTTTCTGTTCCAAGTGTCAATGTGGTGGACATTGGAGAAGAGATTGTTCTCTTAACAAAACTCAATCCTTAGGATTTCATAAAGCTCATTTTGCAAAACAAATGTGGATTCCTAAAATTCTTTTATCTAATCCTTCTGGATCCAAACAAGTTTGGATTCCGAAAATCTAATTGTTTCTTTTTCAGGAAAACGAGAAGTGTATCAATAAGAACATTTGGTACATGGATAGTGGTTGTTCTCGTCATATGACTGGAAACAAAGATTTCTTTGAAAAGGTTATCAAAACAAAAGGTGGAAAAGTTACCTTCGGAGGTAATGCTCAAGGAAAGATTGTTGGTATAGGTAATATCATTTTTCTTGGAAAAGTTCTTATTTCAAATGTTTTGTTTGTTAAAGGTCTTAAGAACAATCTCATCAGCATAAGTCAATTATGTGATGAAGGTTACCTTGTGAATTTTAGAAATGATAAGTGTCTAGTTCACAATTCCAAGGATGAATTCATTCTATCTTCCCATAGGCAAGAGAATGTTTACACTATTAACTTAGAAGACCTTAGGAACCAAAACTTACCTTGTCTAAGTGTAATAGAAGACCAATCGTGGCTATGGCATAGGAGATTAGGACACTGTAATTTGAGAAACCTAAGAAAACTCTCAAAGAAAGGACTTGTAAAAGGGCTACCGGATCTTAGATATGATTCTTCAAAAGTCTGTGATCCTTGTCAGTTTGGCAAGCAACATAAAACTAGCTTTAAACCAATTAATGAAGTTTCAACTTCTAATGCATTACAGCTTGTGCATATGGATCTGTTTGGTCCTTCACAATCTGGAAGCATTGGAGGCAAATACTATGTATTTGTTTTAGTTGATGACTTTACTAGATTTACATGGGTCTACTTTCTCACAAAGAAATCTGAAGCCTTTTCGTATTTCAAAACTTTTAGAGCCCAAGTTAAAAATGAGAAAAACCTACCATTGATAACTATTCATAGTGATCATGGTGGTGAATTTCAAAACTATGATTTTGAAACTTTTTGTAGTAAGAAAGGTATTACTCACAATTTCTCAGCACCAAGAACTCCTCAGCAAAATGGTGTTGTTGAAAGAAGAAATCGTTTTCTTCAGGAAATGACTCGAACCATGTTGAGTGAATACTCAATTGCTAAGCATTTTTGGGCTGAAGCTGTAAGTACTGCCTGTTATACTATAAATCGTGTTTTAACTAGACCATTTCTTAATAAAACTCCTTACGAGTTATGGACTGGCCGAAAACCTAAAGTTTCTTACTTCAAAGTTTTTGGATGCAAAGTATTCATTCTGAATACAAAAGAAAATTTACACAAATTTGCACCAAAATCTGATGAAGGAATCTTTCTAGGCTATTCCACAACCTCTAAGGCTTATAGAGTTTTCAATAAAAACACTTGTACTGTTGAAGAAATAGTACATGTAAAATTTGATGAAACTAACCCTTTTGTTTTCAACCATCCCAATCCTACATCCTCGGATGTGTTTTCTAAAGATGTTTATCAACCTTTGTTAGAAGAACATTCTGATAAGGAAAATGTTCAAGAAAGTGTTCCTGAAACATTTACCACAGAAGATTTTCTACCATATGTTGATGAACAGGTTTTACAAAACCAAAATCAATTGTTTCTTAGGAATCATCCCAGTGATAATATCATTGGTGATATAAATCAACCTGTAAGGACCAGAAATTCCTTAAGAAATGAAATAGAACATCTTGCTTTTCTTTCCCAATTTGAACCTAAAAGTCCAAGTGAGGCTTTAGGTGATGATGATTGGATCAAAGCAATGCAGGATGAACTAAATGAATTTGAAAGGAATCAAGTCTGGACTTTAGTTGAAAGACCTAAAGAAACAACTGTAATTGGTGTAAAATGGGTTTTCAGAAACAAGTGTGATGAAAATGGAATCATTGTAAGAAATAAAGAAAGACTTGTTGCTAAAGGCTATAATCAACAAGAGGGAATAAACTATGAAGAAACATATGCTCCTATAGCTAGACTTGAATCTATTCGCATTCTATTAGCCTTCGCAGCATATTTCAATTTCAAACTATTTCCAATGGATGTCAAATGTGCTTTTTTAAATGGTTTTGTTCAAGAAGAAGTTTTTGTCGAACAACCTCCTGGTTTTCTAGACCCAAAACATCCTGATCATGTCTTTAAACTTACCAAGGATCTATATGGTCTTAAACAGGCTCCTAGAGCATGGTATGATAGACTTACAGGATTTCTTTTACAAAACAATTATAGAAAAGGTACAGCTGATCCAACTCTTTTTATCAAAATGGAAAACAAAAATGTTTTGGTTGTCCAAATCTATGTTGATGACATCATATTTGGATCAACTCAGAAATCTTTAACCGATTCTTTTGCAAATTTAATGAAATCTGAGTTTGAAATGAGTATGATGGGTGAGTTAACATTCTTTCTAGGTTTTCAAATATCTCAAAAACCAGAAGGAACTTATATATCTCAACATAAGTATATTAAAGACTTACTCAAAAAGTATGGATTTGACAAAACTAAAAGTATTAGCACCCCAATTGGTACCTCAAATACTCTTGATCTTGATGAAACTGGGAAACCAGTAGATCAAACAATTTTTAGAGGTATGATAGGGAGTTTGCTATACTTGACAGCTAGTCGACCCGACTTGATGTTTTCTGTATGCTTATGTGCAAGATATCAATCTAATCCATTAGAGTCTCACTTAAAAGCCGTAAAGAGAATCTTTCGGTATTTAAAAGACACTATGGATTTAGGACTTTTCTACTCTTCTGGAAATGATTTTGTTTTAAAAAGTTTTTCAGATGCTGACTTTGGTGGTTGTAGAATGGATAGAAAAAGTACATCTGGAACTTGTCATTTCTTAGGAGATTCTTTGGTTTCTTGGTCTTGAAAGAAACAACACTCAGTAGCACTCTCCACTGCTGAAGCTGAATATGTAGCAGCTGGAAGTTGCTGTGCTCAAGTATTGTGGATGCAGCACACACTCACTGACTATGGTTTGAGTTTCTCCAAAACTCAAATTCTGTGTGATAATACTAGTGCCATAGCTCTTAGTAAAAACCCAGCACATCACTCTCGTGCAAAACACATAGATGTTAGGCATCACTTTCTTAGGGATCACACACAAAAAGGAGATATTGTTTTACAATTTATCGGAACGCAAGAACAACTTGCTGATATTTTTACAAAACCTTTACCTTCCGATAGATTTGAATTTATAAAACAGAAGCTAGGAATGATTACAATAAAATAATCATTCATATCTACTTCCTGTTTTACATCTCTCCTAATAGAAAGAAACTCCTCGTAGAAAGGGGGAGGACATTTCTTTATGTCTTTATGTTTCTGATCTTTAAATATTTACTCTCTTTATATATGTTTCTTTCTGTTTATAGTATTGACAGTTTTATTGTTTCATTTTAAGTTTTCCTGTTTATCGTATTGACCATTTCAGTTTTTCTGTTTATCGTATTGAAATTCTTTTCCATCGTACCATTCAATAATTTCTGAATCGACCGATGATAGTATTGAAATTCTTTTCCATCGTACCATTCAATAATTTTTGAATCGACCGATGATAGTATTGAAATTCTTTTCCATCGTACCATTCAATAATTTTTGAATCGACCGATGATAGTATTGAAATTCTTTTCCATCGTACCATTCAATAATTTTTGAATCGACCGATGATGGTATTGAAATTCTTTTCCATCGTACCATTCAATAATTTTTTGAATCGACCGATGATGGTATTGAAATTCTTTTCCATCGTACCATTCAATAATTTTTGAATCGACCGATGATGGTATTGAAATTCTTTTCCATCGTACCATTCAATATTTTTTGAATCGACCGATGATAGTATTCAAATTCTTTTCCATCGTATCATTCAATATTTTTTTTGTATCAACCGATGATAGTATTGAGATTGTTTTCCATCGTACTGTCGGTTAATGGTAACAACTATTTTCCATCGTACGGTCCGACCATAGTAATGACTTTGTTTTCCATCGGCATCATGTTTTTTTCTCCTTACGATTGTTTCTTTGATACTTACCAAATCCAGCAATCACCTTTTGTTCTCCGACAGGTATCTTTTTCAATTTTTATTTTATTTTCTTTCTTTGTTTTAATCCTAACCATTGATCTGGTATTATCTAATCTCGACCGTAGAAGTTCAACGGTCATCTCTTTTTTTTGCCTATAAATACCCCCCTCCCCTCCCCAAACCCACATTGATTGTTCAGGAATTGAGGCGAAGCTCTGCTCCCCCAGCTATAAACAATCGTACGATCTTCTCAATCGGCATCATCTTTATGTCTCAATCCTCTGCCAACACTCCCGCTGAAATGTCTTCAAAGACTTTTACAGAGAAAGACTTTCACAGAGAAAGGTTAGTATCCCGAGAATTCTTCGATATGTACGATTCTACAATCAAGAGGATTATTTTGTTTCAAGGATGGGAACATCTCTGTGTGGAAAAGCCTGATACTCAAGATCCAGTTCTTTTTGATGAAGTTTGTCAATTTTACAAAACCGTGTCTTTCGACAAAGATATGACTATAAACTTCGCTGTGTACGATCGAAAATTATCCATGTCTGTGAAACAAGCGGCACACTTTCTGAACGTTTCTATAGAAGGGGATTCATTCTGTCCATCTCACAAACTACCAGAGGAAGTTGGTACGTTTAATAGAGAGAGTGCTGAAAAATCTTTGTTTGTTGTTAATGAGGGAAAGAGAAAAGTTTATCATCTTTCACCGGACAATCGGTTTGTCACTTTATGGATGAAAGGTTTTCTTGTCCCAAGGAAAGGGGATAGAGAAACTCTTAAAGTTTCTGATGTCTTTATGCTCGATTATCTTGTGAATATGAGGAAAGTGAATCTCATGGGATATATTTTTGAAACCGTCAAGAATGTCAAGAAAGGAGGGATTAAATCCCAGATAATAATGTATCCAGCCATCCTTACAAAATTCATTCTTGAGAGTATGAAGTTTTGTAACATTCCTTTGAAAGGAAAACCTATGGATTTGTGGCCGTCTTTCATTAATAAGAGTACGATGAAAAAGCTGAATGTTTGTTTTGATTCAAATTCAAAACTTTTTGTCAGAGATGTAGAAGCTGAATTGCCTGAAAATCAATCGGCACCTATGCCAGCCAAAGACAATCAATCCGCCGGTGTTACTCGAAAGTCTGATCCGCAGACTAGTTCAAAGCCGAAGAAGAAGAAGCCGAGGTACAGTAAGGAAGTTATAGCCAAATGGAGAAAGGACAAGGAACAGAGAAAAGAGGGTGATCCGAAGATTGGTCTTGATCCTGCTGAGGCTTTTGCAGAAAGAATAAGGGTAGAAGAAACCCTTCAAGCTGAAAAGAAAAAGAAGACTCTTTTGAAAAGAAAGGCTCAGGACTTTGATATTTCTAAAGTCTTGAAAGCAGTTGAAGATGCTAGTGCTCAACTAACTGTGGAAGTGCATCAAGAACCCATCGTACAGAGTTTGCCTGAGAAAGAAAAAGGAAAACAAGTGATAGAAGAAGTGGAAGTAGAAGAAGGAGATTTTCTGTTAGAATTTCTTCAAAGTTCAAAGAAAATTAGAGAGGAATCGCTTCAAAAGCTAAGCGAAGGTGTTCAACAAACTCCTCATGCCGATCAGGAAAAATCTTCGGACAGGATGTCATCTCGAGAAAAGCAAGATGCTCAATCTTCTCAATCTGATAAAGTAGTTGTCATTAGTGACAGAGTGGAAGAAGAAAGAATGCAGAAAGAAAAAGTGAAAGGGAAACAGCCAGTTGTTGATTCAAGCAGATCGTATGAACTAGCATCGTACGATGATGATACCGATTCAGAGCATACAATCTCTCTCAAGAAGAGTGATTACATTGTTCAAGTTTTGAGAAGGATGGAGAAAACCATTCCTTATTTTCCGAGGCTGGAAGGAAAGATTGATTTTATCACTGAAAATCAGAGAAAGAAGTTTGGATCTGTAAAAGAATTGAGAAAGAAAGTCTTGTCTGTTGAAGCCGATCTGAAGGTTCTTTCAGAAAGCTCAGTTGCTCATAAGAAAGCTTGTAATAAGATGACCAAGTGGTCATACAAAACAGAGAGCTCAATCAATGACCATGAGATTGCTATTGAAGATATAAGAAGGTTATCAAATGAGCTTGCAATTGCTTTCAACAAGCTTGATAAAGAAACAATTGAAAGGATGAACCTTTTGTCGTCTCCAAGAGCCGATGTTCCTTCAGTGAAAGATTTGCAAGAGAGGATGAATGCTTTCCAATCTGAATTCTCGAAGGTTTCATCTTTCAGAGATGAAATGGTTTTACTGAAGAATCAAAATTCCGAGTTGTCCAAGGATAACAAGACTCTGCAAAACAGAATTGATACCCTTGAAGAAGTAATCAGAGTACAGGAGGAGACCATCAGAAATCAAGATCTGATTTTTGCGGATCAACAGGAGCTTCTCAAAACTCAGGGTGAATCAATTTCTGAAGACAAGAAGGAGATCAAGAAGATGAAAGCTGTGCTTCATGAGCTTATAAAGAAGGAGAAGGAAAGAGAAAACAAATGATTGTTGTATTTTTTTCTTTTGGAACTTGTTTGTTTTGTAATAACTCTTATAATCCTTTCTCTTTTGTCCATTGTCTTGTATTACTTCACTAACTCTTCCAGACAATTCGAGATTCCTCCTTTCTTTTTGTAAATCACAAAGGGGGAGAATATTTACAAAGAAAAGGTTGTTTTACAAAGGGGGAGAATGCATTACAATGCTCTTAAGGAAAATCTGAATACAATCCTTAGGAAAGTCAATACCTAAGGGGGAGTTAGTTGTATTCAATTTCTTATTCAGAAGAGTTTTCAATAACTCAGGGGGAGATAAGTTTTTCTTGTTTCATTTACTTTGTGTGTTTGTGCTTTCCAAAAAGGGGGAGATTGTTAAGTCAAAAGTCTTCTTTTGGCTTTTACATCATGTTTTGGAAATCACAAATATATTCTATGTCATGTTTTGGAAATCTCAAAAGTATTCTATCATATGTTTGTAAATAACAAATTGTCTTTTATCATGTTTATCGTATCGTACGATGTTGATCGTACTGACTCTGTCAAACGTATCGTACTGACTCTGTCAAACGTATCGTACTGACTCTGTCAATCGTATCGTACTGACTTTGCTATTCAGATAATCATTATTTGTTTTGGTACTTTGTCAAAAACTCTCTCTGCATATGAATCGTACTCATGTTTTACATTTCTATATATCTCTTATCCTAACAAAACGATGTCGTTGAGTTAGTTATATACTAATCAAAACGATGTCGTGCTTTCTGTTTCAATATGACCGTTGGAGGCAATATGACCGTTGAAACCCGAGGCCTATAAATAGGAGGTCATTTGAAGCTGAGAAAACACTGATGAACGAAGAGAACGAAAGAGACTCTGTGAACTACGAAGATTCTAGAGAGAGACACTGTGACTTCTCTCATCAGCCTTGTGCGTCCGATCATCGTATCGAGGGCTTTCAAGTAATTGAAAGACAGAGGTGCCGATTACCTGCAAAATCGAGGGTTGTCGGGGATAGGCAGACAGACGTTCCGATCATCGTATCGAGGGCTGCCGGGGATAGGCAGACAGACGTACCGATCATCATATCGAGGGCTCACCAAGGTGTTGGTGAGACAGACCTTTTATCCTAGGTGAAAGGATAACCCTTCTCTTTGGGTTAAAAGAATTGTATTACTTTTACATTTCCGCTGTTGTATTAGAAAGGGATTTGTATTGCTTCCTTTCTTCTTTACATATTCAATTGTAATTGTTTCAATTACAATCATTCCATTACATATTGTATTGATTGGTTCTATACGCTTTAAGGTAGAATCATTCATATTTGTATTACTCTGATTATTGTGTTCACCTTGAATACAATTGTTTTGCTTTACAATAGTATTACAATACATCATACCTTTTACATTCAATACAATTGTGGGTGTTTGTATTTTTATTAGTTTAAAATCTTTTAAACTAATCTCTTTGTTACTAAAACTCAAGGTTTTTAAAACCTACAATTCACCCCCCCTCTTGTATTGTTCCATCTAATAGACTTTTATATCGACTATTCGATCCAACAATATTATGTGCATCCTCCCAAATATATGAGTATCAATACAAAACACCTAGAAGGAACCAACCATTGGTGGTGATCATTCGAGTGAATTGATGCATCAACCATTTATTACTTCTCTCTCACCATTGGATCTTCCTCAAAATAGATTCATGGTAGGCCTATATTCCTACAACATAGAGGTATAAAGTCCAAATTATACATCCCACATGGAGGTCCTTCTATAGATACATAAACTATCATCAAAAAAATTCCAAAAATGCTCCCTAATCCAGGGTGCATCCACCAAAAAATCTCAATTAATCAATACTCTAGAGGTGTACTAATAATAGGAAGTGTTTCATAGGAAACATAATCATATCTAAGTAACTCATCTAATATATTATCTTCTCTAACTTCTAATCACTAACATTTAAACTACGAAAAATATCTAGTCTATGAGCTATATACTCGAACATAGAAAAGATTCCCTACAGAGGGCCCCAACAACCTTATTTAAACATAATCCTGAACAAGGGCCCAAACTCCAAACATGGTAGAGCAGTATCATCATATGTTCAAGGAAGACATCATCCTCTAATATATTGATGTTCCATATAGAAATATCAATATAAGAACCAATATATGGTTTTTATAAGTATAAACAAGATACAAAAATGAGTCTCAAACTCAGTCAAATACCTTCATCTTTTGAGGATATAACTCACCTCATAATATCGTGAGGCCTAAGACATAATAACACACATAGAATACCAAGAACATGGTTAATATAATCCAAATAATTATGAACCAACATCCACTCAATGATAAAAATATACACTAAACACAAATGGTAGAAAAAACTGCCTCAGGTCAGGTGGTAAGAATGTCACTCAACCAGGCCTTGGAAGAAACACCTCATTGATCTATAATGTGTAGTAAGAGGCCCAACCATAGGAATGGTATCATAATGACCCTACCTATATACACAAGTTGGATATATTCTGATATTACCCTTCAATTGATAGGATTATACCATAATAAGTGGATCTTATAAATAAGATAATACACATAAAGGACATGAAAGATCATAACTTGACACTATATGATGATGTAACAACATAACTTTATCCCACAAAAATATATCCATGATATGGGTTGACTAAAAAGTTATAATATACCTAGAGAAAGGATTTTATGTTTCTTATACCTATTTTAGTCTCCAAATTTTAATAAAAAACTCAATACCCCTTAATCATTATTTATAGACACTTTCCTTTAGGGCATGGAAAAGGGTCATGACATGATTTTTCCCATACCCTGTATTCCCACTTTCCAAAGGTGGGTGACCTCTACCACAATGGTTTATGATTCTTTATCCTTGATTGAAATAGGATGATGGGATTTAGGTTCCTCCTTAAATGGATTCCACCTTGGAGAAATTCACATAGTGCGAGTCACCCTCATAGATTTGAGTCATGTTTGTGAAACTCATTCATCTCACCATCTCAAGGTGGACACTGGTTAATTATGCTACCTTTTTTGTGATAGGATATTTACCTATGGTCAGAAATAATGGTAATTTTGTAACTGTATGGAAATATACATACATTGGGTGTGTTGGTAACCTATAAAGTCTTCCTCTTTAGAAGTTTATGGAATATCATATATGAGGTTTCAAATGTGTAAAACCCAAGGAATCCCATGTCATCTACAGGGGATAATTTTCACCTAGGGTATAAGTATTTTGATGTTCGTTTCCTCATTTATCCAATGATTATCACATGAGGTAAAGATTATGATGTTTCAAGAAGGTTCACATGTTTTAGGTATTGTGGGGACATGATGGACATAAGTTGAACATCTTTTGGGGAAATTATTGTGGGAATGTTTCCCATGAACAGATGTTTCATATTAGGTTGTTATGGTTTAATGTCACATAGAGATTTTGAGGTTCAGTGGGGACCTTATGTTCAGGTAGTGAGGTTTAGTGTGTCCATGGGGGAAAGGATCACACTTTAGAGTCATCACTTTCTAGGATGAATACAGGAATATTTAATGGTGTTCACTAATGAAAAATTTCATATACCAACAGTTTGAAACCATTTGTATAGGTTCCCAAACCGTTGGTATATCGTATACCATTGGTTTGGGAATCCGTTGGGTGATTTGGAATTGGGAATGATCTATCCTAGTAGTTTTGAGAAAACCATTGGGAAAGTCCTATCCCAATGGTTTTCCCAAACCGTTGGGATAGGTAAATCTAAAAAAAATAATAGTAGAGGATTGAACTCACAACCTACATATTATATATCAAATACATTACCAATATCCTATGGTTACCATTAATTATATATTTGGATTGATTTATATATTTATATGTAATTTATATATTAATTTATTTGAAGATATATGACAAAAGAAATCATTAAAAATAAGTGTACATATCCCATTGGTTTTCAAAAATGTTGGGACTGGCCTTTCACAATGGTTTTTGATCTGTTAGGATAGGTACCCACCTTTTCCAACCCTTTACAAGTGGTTTTCCAAAACATTGGGGAAAATTAGACCCTTTCCCAATGGTTTTTCCAAACCATTGGGAAAAGTGGTCTCATAGTATGTGGACCCTTTCCCAATATTTTTCCCCAAATGTTGGGAAAAGTGGACCCTTTAATAATTTTTTTCCAAATTTATTGGAAAATGTTGTCTCTAGGTACCATTTCCCACCATTTTTTCCAAACCGTTGGGAAAAGCGGTCTAAAAGTGAAATATCCTAATGGTTTTGGAAAACTATTGGTAAAGGGGACCTATACCAATGGTGTTTACGAACCATTGGTATAGAAGCATTGGTATAGGTAGGATTTATAGTAGTGGGTGTTGGGGTGTCATGATTAAACCTCATTGGGGTGTTCTATGTATATTAGAATTGAACCTTGGGGAGGCATCATACATACACTATTAGGTGATAGGGATGAAAACACTTATTATTTGAGTGCACAGTTTATGGTCATGTGACAAGACCATTCCATGTTGTTTAATGTTTTTGGTAAGTATGCATGTCTTAAAAATGGATCAAAAATAAGGGATGGTGTGGGTATTATACATAGACACTACCCTAAAGGTGAGGTACCATCCCATGTGAGTCAAACATGAGGCATCCTATGTTCATCACATATGGTAGGGTTATAGCTTAACATCATGTGTTGAGGACTTTGTTATACAGTTTAAGATCATAAAACTAGGATGTTATGTTATTTAGCTTAAATCTTTACAGTGGATAATTTATTAAGGATTACACCTAGGGAGACCATTTCAAAATAAGAGAGGAGGATAAGGCAGTAACCCATCTCAAAGGGAAAGGAAATAAGTTTAACATGATGATGGAACCTTTGAGTCATACACACTTAGGTTCTCTTAGAAGGAATAAGGCATAAACACTACCCTATTTGGGTGACATACAGGGGTCTGATATTAGTGTGATGACGATTTGTGAAAAGAGGCATAAAAATCTCAAGTAAATGCTAGGATAAATGGTTACATACATGAGGGTTGATGATATCAGTTGTTGAGATGATTCGAGAATGTGTAAACCTAGTTTTAATGGGTATAGGGACCTCAATCACTCGACTTTCATGAAGTTGTTACTCCTAAAAGGGTGCATCATGTATGATCCTTTTAGTGGGTTTCATGAATTTTTGGATTTTTTCAAAGGAAAATGGTCTCAAAAATGTGATACCATCATGAAATAAGGATTCCCTACACATGGATGATGTCTTACTTCCCATAGGGAAGGTTTTATGGAAGTTGGATACCTAATAAAACCCCTAGAGGCATACAGGGTTTTCCTCTAGAAAGGATGGTACGATCCTTCACGGAGGTCATCTCTACCATGGTTTTAGATGCTATGCTACTTAGGGGAGGTTTTTCATGAAAGGGGGATACCTTTAGGAATTTCTTCCACATTTTCCTTGCAAAAGATAAAGTTTCACGAATTTAGAGCTTTTGCTGGAACTCTAAATGCCACATACCCTTAAATTTCGGATGAATGGAGGTTTTTGATGGTTCCAAAAGGTGGATAAATTTTTTTTGTGAAAGATCATCGTATTTACATAATAAAAACATTAATAGAACTCTAAAAACCTTTTTAAATATCTTTCTATTCAATAAGTATTCAACATTCATGAATTTGGAACCTTATGTGGCTTTTTGGTATATTTTATCCTGGATTCACTTCGATGTAGGATAAGAGGGTCAGATTCTACAATGAAATTATTGAAAACCATTAATCTATGCATCCCATTTGCAAAAATCAATTCAAACTAGAAATATAAATAGGATAAGGGGTCATATGGGGGTATGATCTTTTCACATAAGATTGTAAATTCCTTACTTTTCAAAAAACACACCACCTTCGTGAGAATTTGGTAACTGATATACCTATCACTCATGAAACATTTCAACATTCATAGAAGAAATCACATAGAGAAATTTTTAGAATGCACATATTTTTTTTGGCATAGTTTAACGAACATCCAACCTTCATAAACATACTTCCTTAAATAGTTTTATAAATTTTTCTAAGACTGTTGGATATCCTTGGAAGCTGTTGAAGCCACGGCTTCCAGATGAAGGGATATTTATAGGAATATCAATATAAAAGATAGATACTAGAGTGTTCCAGATCATGACACACTTTTAGGGTTGTTGAAATAGTATTAGAGGGACAACCCTCTCTACTAGATGGTATCCTAAAATGAGTGCCTAATTTTTGAAGTGCGTAATTTGTGAAGCATCATTTAGGGGTATTTTTTCTTATTTATTTTTAAGTTAACTATTTATTTAGTTGTCTACTTTTTAGTTAGTTATAAATATGTTTTTTCCTAAATTTTTTAATTAGATAAAAAAATTATAAATATTATTTAGTGTTAGTAAGTAAAATATTATTATTTAATAATTTCTTTTGAGTAAATAATTTATAATTAGTCATCATTCTAAGAACCCGTGTTTTCAAATGAGACAAAATTCCAAGGGAATTTTAATTTTCAATAATTACTAAGTATTTTATTTTAATAACATAACTTTAGAACATAATTCCAAATGTTGGGATGTTTAAAAGTGATGTTTATGGATGTAGACGCTGAAAAGTGTTAATGTGTTGAAGAATTTTTTCAAAACTACAAAGAGAAGTCATATTTGGACCTGGAGACTCGGTCCGGGGGGCCTAAAGGTGTTGCATGAAAAAATGGTGAAGGGCGCAAAAAAATGTGTGTCGCGTGGAAAGTTCTGGGATTCGCAAAGAGTCCCCAGTGCAGGCGCAATATTATTTCGTGCTTGTGCCTCGTGCGGTTGACATTTTGCACCACCGCCTCTAGTGCACAATTATTTCGCACTGAGCAGTTTTCCATGTCCCCAAACATCTATAAATAGATGGAGACCCCCTTGCATTTTAGGGTTGAAGAATATGAGCAGGATCTCTTGCGCGAAATCCTTCTTCCGCGCGCACAATATGTCCTTCAGGTACTGTTCCTTTTGCACCAAGTTGCACCAAGGTCCACCTTCACTTGAGATCCCCATGGCTTAGACTGAATTCCAATCCCTTCGAGGTTCCCCCCTTGCGCTCAATTCCTTCCATTACATGCAGGCCATCCAATTGCGTGCAATTATTTCTATTGTGCACACCCCTTTCCTTGCGTGCAGCCTCTGCCACTTGCACACAATTCATACTCCTTGCGTACAATTATCCTAGTCACGCGCAAAACCTCCACCCCCAATTATATGCAAGCATCACCTATTTCGTGTGACCACGGTTTTTTTCACGCAGGTCCATTATTTCGCGCGCAAGCCTCGATGGTTGCACGCAATTCCCTAGGACCCCTCACCACGATTCCCTTCTTGTGGGTGTCATTTTCGGGTGCCTTTTGTGCCTCGGGTATCCACATCATGCATCGTCTTCCCATGAAACCTTCTAGTCTTCTACGAGATAACTTCAATGTCCCTTGCACACTTCTTCCCGTTGTGTCACGTTGCATCATTCCTCTTCGCATAGGTACACAAACGGGTATTGCTTCATCGCATAGCCACGCTAACGTGGACCCCTCATGGTTCGCTCGACGACACCCCCTCATTATGGCCTTTTCGATTCATACACTCCCACAGGTGGTAGTGGGTACCGGTTATGCAAGTCCTAGGGGTGTGGAGTGAACCCACCTCGTCCGAGCTGCAAGACATTAAATTTCCAAGCTCCATCGTCCTCAACGCATGACGTTAAACTGTGACCTGGCCCCGTTCCTCACACGCAGGGACCCCCCACCCCGGACAATGTCCATGCCCACTTGTCTCCACGGGGATGGGATTATCCCTCATAGGGGGTGATATCCTCCTTATTGGAGTGGCGTTTGTCTGCGGTGAAGGGCAGACAACTTGGTGTAAGCCCCTATCCTTTCTTGTAGGAGGCAACACCCCTATTCCTCATCACTCCCTCAGTGCCAAGGCCAGGCCAGGACGTGATGGGGGATGGTTATTCTCCTTTCTCCCGTACCAAATCCCTATCCTACTACGCTTTGTCTCCCTTGGGCCTCCATCCGATAGTATGTCTCGACACCTCTGGGCTGTTAAATGCGTAATCCCCTCTTCATTTCCCATGAAATCACCTTTCGTGACATGATCGATAAGTCTCTTCTTGCTCAATTTTATCACACCTAGCATGACTCACGTGAGTTTAGAGTGAGCATCGACTGTGAACCACCACGTTCCGCCTCAGAGTTTAAGTCCCAATACATCCGGAACTACATGGACATTGATCAATGTCATGGAATGGTACGTAGGAAGCCTCCACGATGTTCAAGCCCCCCCACCATGGGCCGCCTCAGAGTGTAAGCCCCAATCCATCCCGAACTATGGGAAGTTTGATCCATGTCAAGGAACGGTATGTAGGAAGACTCCATGAGGTTCAAGCCCCACCACCATGGTCCGCCTCAAAGTGTAATCCCCAATCAATCACCAACTATAGGGAATTTTATCCATGTCAAGGTATGGTGCGTACGAAGCCTCCACAAGTTTCAAGCCCCACCCCCATGGGCCGACTCAGAGTGTAAGCCACAATCCATCCCGAACTGCGAGGAATTTGATCCACGTCAAGGCATCGTACATAGGAATCCTCCATGATGTTCAAGACCCCCCACCATGGGCTGACTCAGAGTATAAGCCCCAATCCATCCCGAAGTATGGGGAATTTGATCCATGTCAAGGAATCATATGTAGGAAGCCTCCACAAGGTTCAATCCCCACCACCATGGGTCGCCTCAGAGTGTAACCCCAATCCATCCCGAACTACATGGACTTTCATACACATCATGGAATGGTACGTAAGAAGCCTCCATGAGGTTCAAGCCCCACCACCATGGGCCACCTCAGATTGTAAGCCCCAATCCACCCCAAACTATGGGTACTTTGATCCATGTCAAGGCATGGTATGTAGGAAGCCTCTAGAAGGTTCAATCCTCACCACCCTAGGCTCCCTCAGAGTGAAAGCCCCAATCCATCCCGTACTATAGGGACATTGATCCATGTCAAGTCATGGTACGTAGGAAGCCTCTACGAGGTTTAAGCCCCACCACCATGGGCCTCCTCAGAGTGTAAGCCCCAATCCATCCCGAACTACAGGGACTTTGATCCATGTCAAGGCATGGTACATAGGAAGCCTTCACAAGGATCAAACCCCACCACCATGGGCCGTCTCAGAGTGTAAGCCCCAATCCATCCCGTACTATGGAGACTTTGATCTATGTCAAGGCATGGTATGTAGGAAGCCTCCACGATGTTCAAGCCCCACCACCATGGGACTCCTCAAAGTGTAATCCCCAATCCATCCTAAACTATGGGGACTTTGATCCATGTCAATGCATGGTACATAGGAAGCCTCCACGAGGTTCATACCCAACAACCATTGGCCCCGACTGTCTCCGTTTCTGTGTGCCAAGCCCCATTTCCATGTTGGGCCGCCTCAGAGTGTAAGACCCAATGCATCTTGAACTATGAGTACTTTGATCCATGTCAAGGCATAGTATGTATGATGCCTTCACTAGGTTGAAGCCCACCACCCGGTCATTCCTTCACGTCCGGGTTTCCCCCGTCCGGCATGACGATAAACTGTATCAATCAACCCGAACTATGAAGACTTTGATCCATGTCAAGGAATGATACGTAGGAAGCCTCCACGAGGTTCAGTCCCACCATCCATCTAGACCCCATGTTTACCGTCACGTCGGTTTACCAACACAGTGGTCCACCTTAGAGTGTAATCCCCAATCCAATCCAAACTATGTGGACATTGATTCCCTGCCACGGCGATACGTAGGAAACCTCCATGAGGTTCAAGCCCAACACCCATGTCTCATCTTGATCTCTCCCTAGAGCCCATGTGTCTTGGGAAGCTCATGCCCTAACCTGGAGGTTCCACTTCCTTTAGGTCAAATCCATGCATCCATTCTATCGGGTCGCCTCCTCGTGTGTACCATCATTCCATCGAACTATGCGGACTTTGATTCCCCACCATGGGGATATGTTGGAAGCCTCTTCGAGGTTAATGCCCAAATCCATCGTACATCCTGATCCTTACCAGGCCTCTACATCCTGGTGAGATCATGCCACCTCATACCCCATTCCATTTAACAACATTTTGGAAGCCACCTATGAGTATGTCCCAACCTTGGTGTCCCCTCCGGGGGTTGTACCCATATGATCCACTCTAACCAATGTTCCAATCAGTCTGATCTATCTCCGTTGGATGTTAAACTTGAGGCATACCATGTGTTAAACATGGAAAGCTGAGGAAGACCTCAGATACAAGACCATGGAATACAATTCCCCATGTCTGATGTGAAATTCCTCTGGCTTCCGCACCCTCGAGAAGCCCTATATTAGGAGACAGAAGACATACATGTCGATTCCCCACCGTCAAGACACGCCAGTGATGCCCAATGCGACTACTATCCTAACCGAAGGTTGCTAACCTGACCGGACTCATTATAATGTCCTGACAGAAGCGGCGTAATTAACTGGTGTCCATGTAGATATGGCGTCCGAAAGAGTTTCACGAATTGCATCTTAAATATATGACGGAGACCTGGACTAGGTGACGATCACCGAGGCAGAATCCACGGAAGGAAGAACCAACATCCCATCATCCCATTTTGATCAAGGATAAGATGTCTCTGAATAAGGAGCGAATGATGCCCGCCTTTGGAAAGTGGGAATGTGAGGTAACTACAACGCGTCCTCTACGTGATGGATGCATGCGCGACCCGGTGAAAGCATCGGAAATAGACATGTTGAACCTGAAATGAATGATCTTCTCCTCAACATGGATGATAGTAGCATTTGGGGCATCATTAGATAAGAATGTCATCTGACCTCGTCATCCGGTACCAGGTCCCACCAAGAAGGCCTGACATGAAACTTGCCAAAAGTTGGGACAGTCAGGACGTGGAGCATTCAATCCTGTGAAGTTATCAGTGTAGATCCATCTTAAATTCCACGGAAGATGTAATGATGCTGGGGCACTAGTTGTCGATTCCTTTTACTATTAGTATTAATGATTTCATCTCCCTACTTTCAGGAACCAAGTTGTTTCATACAAAGCCCAATCACCTGCCCACCAGGGCATGAGCATGGGCAATATAGATGCGGATACCCCGCGTGATTCTACCTCTTTCATGATAGCTTCGACCCCCTTGAATGATAGGAACCCACGCCCCCTCTCCCCATCATAGATTATCCAGCCTAGGGTAATTAATGACCTTGTACGCAGGTATGAGGAGGAGGGGGTCATCCCCACCAGGGAAATGACCCGCTTGGATATTGAGGCTGATGTGACTCACCATCAACGCCACCCCCGAGGGCCACCCAGGGAGCTGCTACTCCCCAACCCGACAATCAATTGTTTCATGACCTTGTCCATGGAACGCCTTGACAACTCCATCCCCAATGCCGATGAGGTAGGGGATTTCCTGGTTGGCCCAATCAGAGTCTCTCTTCAATGGCTCTTGGCGAGGGCTCCCACCAGGTTGTGTCAGCATCTCCGCCTCGCTTCCCCGAGCCAAGGAGCAGGAAAGCCACACACCTGCACTGCCGGCTCCAGTTCATCTGACTCGACGCCAGCATCGGGCACAAATGGAAGAGGTTTCTCGCCATGGGGCATCAACGTCAGCGACTACTATAGCCTGATCCACCACAGACTCATATCACCAACTCCCCACATACGTTGAGCAGGGGTAGCTATACACCCAACCCGGATCGAGGCCCCAACCTCCCCACGACTAGGTTTGGTCGACTCTCTTGGTCACCGGAACAGGAGATGGGTGTTGCGGGCCAATCCACAACAATGCCACATAGTGTGGAGGCCTACTCTGTGCCACCACTAGGGAAGGTGTAGGCCCTCCCTAGTACCAACCTCGGCTTAGAGGTCTGCCCCGCACAACCTTCAGCCCAAGTAAGGGTCTTCCCCGTGATAGCAACACTCCATGTGGGGGTCTCTGTTGTGCTCGCTACATTGTGTACGGGGTCAAACCCCCATCTGCGGACCGTGAGTATGGAGACATTTCATGTCCGGTCACTCACCAACATGGAGGTCCTCCCCATGTCCCCGTGCCAATCAGTGAAGGTCCTCTTCGCCCCAGTGATCGGAGGGGCAGAGGCCAACCCCACTTCACCAACACCCAACACGGAGGTCCTCCCCATGTCCCTTTCATCATTTGTCCTGGTACTCCTCGCACCCCGGCTTTCTCGGGTGTAAACCCTCTCCACCCCAGCACCAGTACAGCCAGAGGACCCCATGTCGGAAATCATCCCTGCCCCGAGGAGCCACCCAAGGGAAGGAAGGTGTGTTGTCAACGCCGCAAGAGGAATTTTGGGGAAGGATGGACATGAATCAAAGAAATCCACTTCTCAGACTCCGAGGTAGAGTATGGCTCGGAGCTGGAGCCCTCTCTTCATACGTCTGAGTCAAGGGATAGGGAAGGAATGAGGTGAATCAGCTTTATACTCCTAGAATGCGAGGTCCATGGGATCCCTGCCTCCTTGCAAAGGAATATCCTGGAGGAAGAGAACCTGGCGTGTTCCCAGGGACCGACCACACAGTCGCCACCATCATCTTTGGAAGCGCCTTCTTCCATGGCTAGAGACGGTAGAGAGCTATTTTGGTGGTCAATGGTAGAAGATCCGCGGTATAGCACACCCTTGGAAGACGATGATGATGTGTTTAGAGCATTAGTCATTGTTCCATCCTATCGTGATATACTGGCCATGTCACTTCAGTCCTTAGGGGACAGCCCAAGGTTCGGCGGCCAATCAACCCGCTCGTCGTATTCCCCGTCGGCCATCCCGTTGGCCCAATGGTCTGCCTCAGCGCCGCTGCCAGTTCCTCATCCACCCTCAGTTGATGAGTGGGGCAATCAAATTCTAGACCTTGAATCTGAGCCGAGGAGCTTATGGACAATCCTCGTAGTGGGCCACTTCCCTGAGAGTTTTTGGCTGGTCGGAGGACCAAATTTTGGTACACCAGAATCGCTCACCCCGGAGGAGTTTGAATGTTTCCACCAGAACCTCTGGGTGACTCACTTCCGTCTTCACCACCGGCGAGTGAATTATCCCGGGAGCCAAGCGAACCTTGAATAAATCGGTGAACAATGTCGTCTGGTTGACCTGGCCACACTCCCTGTGATTCAGCACCCCGAGTCACCTGGTCACCGTAGGACCCTCCAACGGCAATGCATCCATAGTTTCCAAGTACTCTGCAAAGTTATTATGGAGGATACCCCCAACGCGCAAGTCTGTGGCTGGAGGTAGTACGCTGCCCTCCTCTTCAGTGCTATTCATCGACAACCTGACTTGCTTGGAGACGTCGAGGACAAACCCCTGAGAAGAGTCACGGTCAACATTACCAATCTGTTGGGAGGGGAAAAAGAGCTGGAACTTCTCGGTGGGAACCTCCTCTCTGAGGATGTGCCCCAACTTCTGGACCCGTTGGGGAGAGTTACTTGCAAGAAATGGAACCTCCACGGTCTCTCACCACTCACCGAGGCATTGGTACTTAGCCGGAATCTCGGTAAGGGCATGAATCATATTGGTGTCACCAAACACTCTGACCCATATGCCTCAGTGTAGAAGACAGAGGAAGATCCCGAGAAGGCCGCGCTGCGCCAGTAGCATGCCGAGTAGAAGATACTGGTTGATGACCTCCTAGCCGAACGCACTGTGGAACAGTTTCAGGATTATGGTGACCCTCAGCCAGTACAGTAGGGACAGATGCAGCTTCTCCCCAATGAATTGTCCCAAGGTAACCCTGAACATCCTGTCCATGCAGAAAGGGTAATGGTCAGCGCATACAATAAGAGGGCGCGTTATCTCTCACTAAACCCTTCTGAACGGTGTGAAAATCCATGGAACCCTACTCGGGCTCCTCCAGAATCCTCAAGGGTCACTCCACTAGACACTCCATGAGCCGCTGAGATTGGTTACTTCATTGAAGATCCCAGCAATGCACTCATGGTTAGGGATCTCAGTTAAGATAGGGACCCACATCCAGAAGATCCAAAAGTAGAACTCATCGCCCACCTAGAGGCTTTGGAAACACAACAGGTGGCCATCCAACTTGACGGAGATCCATATCCAGCATGGGTGGATGACATGCCAGTGCCCCCAGGATTCGGAAACCCCACCTTCTCCCCCTTTAATGGGATGGGGGACCAACCACCGCATCTAGCCCACTTTAAATCAAGGTGTGGGCCTATGTTAGGGAACCCATAACAGCAGGAGGCTTCCAAGCTCCACTATTTTGTTCAGACACTGGAAGGGTCGGAATTCATTTGGAACAGATTGATAGCAACATAGTCAGGCTGGGCCTAGCCCTGGAACAAGTGGCGGGTGTCTTTGTGAGGATCGATAGCTGTAGCGACAGAGAAGGTGAGTGGCAGAAGGTTTCTGACCATAGGTCACAGAAGTATAACAACTGGGAAGCTCACAGGATGGTTGCCCATGCCCATGGCATTATCCATGCACACCTGAATCAGCTGGAGCCTTTAGAAGTTGTGGCCAACACCTCTGCGTCATCATCTCAGCAATCCTCTTCCCAGAAGAGCAAGCATCAACGACGTAAGAAAAAGCAGCGTGCCCCACCAATGCCTCCATTGTCCTGCACTCTCGGGGACTTTATGCCCCTGGAGATGGGGATTCCCCCTAGGATCCGCCCAGTGGTGGATGATTCTTCACGTGATAGCCAAGGGTATGCTTTGGTTAACACCGTCGAGTTGGTAAACCACTATATGACTCCCGATGAGGGTGAGAGCCAGACGAACCTCCCCAACATCCCCAGCCGACACCATCGTCGTCGGAGCCGCGACCATATAGGTCGTCCGGGAACATTAGTTGGCACCTCCAGCCAGGTCGTTCATGCCACTAAGACCATACAGGAGGCCCAGCATAGAGCTCAGCACTCAGAGCCTCCCCATCTGGTGTCAACAGGTCCGCCTCCACCATTTTTTGTGCTATTGGATCAGGAAGAACCCCTTCAGTTGTGCCGTGACCAGATTCTCCCTGCTACAGGATGATCTCAGCCATCCAGTTCGTATCCAGCAGCTACCCTCCGGGCTTCGACTTGTGAGCACCGGGATATTCCTAGTACCAGTTAGTCACCGGTCCGACCGGTAGGGCCCGTCATGCCTTCCATCACAGAGTCACTCCCTGTTAGAAGAAGTTCGCACCTCACACAGAAGTATGAATTTATCTAGCACCTCATCAACATCCTAGTGAGGATTTCCATCCTTGATTCACTTCACCTGTCACCAGTTATGCGTGGAGCACTCACCGAGGCTTTAAAGAGCCCCCTATAGTTTGAGACATAGATAGGCGCTGCAAAAGTTTTCAATGCATATGCAGTTGAGGATGCCAAATTTCAGGCCATAATTTCGTTCTCTAGAGAATATGAGGGTTCCCCCATACAAGGGCACATCTTCCTGTTGTACATCACCGACCAATTTAACGGTGTGGAAGTTCACCACTGTCTCATTGACACCGGCTCCACGATCAACCTTACCTCGACACGAACATTGTGGAAGCTAGGGTTATCTAAAAATGACCTGACTCCCTATTATCTATGAATCCAGAGATATGACAGGACCGAGCAGACCCTGATCGGAAAGATCCGTCTGAAGACCCAGTTCGGTGGCCTAGTTTCTAGCAATGAATTCATAGTTTTCTCCCAGGACACTGTGTATAATGCATTGATGGGAAGACCATGGCTCTACTTGCATGCGGTAGCCCCCTCATCATATCACCAATTCCTCAAGTACTCCCTTAATGCTCGAGTGGGCTTACTAAAAGGTGATGCATCTCCTTTTGCCTCTTGCAAAGCCTGCTACTTGGATGTTGATTATTACAAGAGCAAAAATAAACAAGTTCGGGCAAGTGAAGTTGAGCTTTTCACTGCTACGACCGACCCTTGGGCAGGCCAGAATGATGCCTACGTCTTCCCAATCCATTGGTTGGAGGCCACAAACCCCGATATGGGGAAATGTTTTTTCATTTTTGGGACAAGGGGGAATCATGCTCCCAAATCCAGACGGTGTCGGAAGATCACTTTATATTCATATACGAATCAGGCTGCAGTGGTCCCGGAGCCTCCCACTCCCCTCAGGTATCTGGTTGTCCGGCTCATGTAAACGGCAGTACGTTATACTTGGTTATTTCACAGGGCTAGGATAAGTCAGCTCTGGCCAATGCACCACTACTACTTTGATATTGTCAAGCGTGGCCCCTTGGGCCGAAGACCAGATGGGATTGGGTCGACAGTCTTCATAGCCATGGTCTCGGTAGCGCCAGAGTTCCCCGATGTAATAACCACTTCCACACAAGCTGGTAGTATACTCCCATCAGGGTTTAGAAGCTCAAAAAAATCTTCCCCTACAGAGGATCCCTCCATAAGTGGAGAAGAAGATATACAGGATGATCCCCCTGCCTTTGAGGAAGGCATCTCATCCATGGTCAATGAGCTGGTACAGGTGAACCTTGTTAGCGAGGCAGATCCGAGACCCACATTGATCAGTGCCTCCATGTCCCCCGAGGAGTAGTAGCAGTATTTGGACTTCCTTAAAAAACACCATGATGTATTCGCCTGGAGTTATGATGAGATTCAAGGACAAGATCCTCAGGTAGCTGTCCACTGCCTTGGTCTCCTGAAAACCCATCACGGGTTCAAGCAGCCTCCTAGAAAGATGCACCCTTCTCACGGTGCCATGGTCAAGGCCGAAGTTGAAAGCTCATCAGATCCAACTTTGTCAAGGGGGTCCAGTACCCCAAGTGGCTAGCCAACATTTTTCCAATTAGGAAAAATAACGGGAAGATTAGAGTATGTATTGTCTTCCGAGATCTCAACTACCATTGTCTAAAGGACGATTTTCCCCTTCCAATGATGGAATTGTGGATTGACACTACAGAAAGGTTCCAGACCCTCTCTTTCATGGATAGTTACTCTGGATATAATCAGATCCAGATGGCCCCCAAGGACGAGGAGTCCACAACTTTTAGGGCACACCATAGAACTTTCTATTGCAAGGTTATTCACTTTGGCCTGAAAAATGCTAGTTCCACCTATCAGCGGGCCATGAATCACATATTCTAGCCGAACCTCGGGACATTGGTGGAATTTTATGTGGTTGATATGGTGGTAAACTCTCTCCAGCACCAGGACCATCTCAAGGACCTTGAGAAAGTGTTCGGTTTCCTCCGTTCCCGACACCTGAAGATGAACCCATTGAAGTGTGCCTTCGGGGTCACTTCTGGGATGTTTCTTGGATTTTTTGTCAGGTACTAAGTAATTTTGATCGACTCAGAGAATATCAAGGCCATCAACTAGATTCCCCCCCCCCCGAGCAATATTCAGAAGCTTCGCGGTCTATAAGGCCACTTGGCCTACATATGGCAATTCATTGCGAATCTGGCTGGCAAGTGTAAGCCCTTTTCTCGGCTCATGAAGAAGGGCACCACTTATGAGTGGAATGAGGAGTTCCAGACCGCCTTTGAGAAAATAAAGTATTATCTTCTCCAGCCTCAAGTCCTGATGCCACCCATCTCTAAGAAGCCGCTAGTCCTCTGTGTCACCACCCTAGAATGGTCCTTCGGCGCCCTTCTCGCACAGAAGAACAAAGTGGGGATGGAGAACAGCCCCTACTATCTCAGTCGTGTGCTCCTCTATATGGAAACCAGATACTCCACCATAGAGAAGAGCTTCCTTGTGCATGTATTTGCCGTGAAAAAAATGCGGCTTTACCTGCAGCACCATGAGGTATAGATAGTGTCTCGAGCAGACCCGCTGAAGTATATTCTGAATCACACCATGTTGACGGGCTGACTAGCGCGGTGGGCGGTGATCCTCTAGCTGTTCGTCATGAGGTTCGTACCTCAGAAGGATATCAAGGGATAGGAATTGGAAAAATTTATTGCTGCCCATCCAACCTCCATGGATCAGTCATTAGACCTAGATTTTCTTGATGAGACAATCCTCTCAGTCAATCAAGTCGTCCCAAGTTGGAAAATGCACTTTGATGGTGCCTCTCGGAGCCCCACCGATAGGAGACTCAATGATCCCAGGCTCAAAAGAGTATGCATGGGTATTGTATTTATCACGCCGGCACAAGTCGTCCTGCCATACTCATTCTTGTTGTCTGAAGACTACACTAACAACGAGGCAAAGTATCAGGCCCTCATTAATGGTCTCAAGCTGGCCCTTGAGATCGATGTGCCCCATTTTCATGTGAAAGGGGACTCCGAGCTAGTTATTAAGTATGTCAATGGTGACTATGTTTTTAGGAAGCCAGAGATCATGCCATTGTTAGAACGCACTCTCCGGCTAATGGCCCAGTTCCCTTCTCGGCCAGAGTTTATCCATGTACCTCGGTCATAGAATGGTCGAGCATATGCTTTAGCCAGTTTATCTACATCATTTGCAGAGCCTGAGAAAAATGATCTGATTATCCACGTGGCGCATCAGAGATTCATAGCTCTTGTTACAAGGGATTGTGATGATGGCCCACATGTAATCCATCTTACCACTGGTGCCTATGCATCAAGACCCCCAAGTCGTTCGGATGTGGTGATCGAATTGGTTGCTGATTGGAGGACACCCTTGGTCGAATACCTCCAACAGAGTAATCTCCCGTTAGACCGGGCTGAGCATGAGTGAATCTGATGTCGTGCGCTGCAGTTTACTCTCCACAACTGTCCCATCCTTGAACAGATCCTCTATAAATGTGGATTTTATGGTGTTCTCCTCTATTGCATTCAAGGGGTTGAGATTCCATAGGTCATGAAATAGGTTCAAGCCGGTTCCATTGGTGCCCATCAGGATGGGCCAAAACTATCTCACCGGATTCAGAGATTAGGGTATTTTGGCTCTCGATGATCCATGACTGCATCGAGTTCGCCAAGAGTTTCCAAGAGTGCCAAGTTAATGCTAACATTGTGCATCGGCCACCAGATATTCTCCACTCTACGAAGTACTCTTGGACCTTTGTAGTCTAGAGATTAGATGTTGTAGGACCATACCCACTAGCAATGGCTTGCCAATGCCGATTTATTCTGACCACTACGGATTTTTTTCCAAGTGGGAAGAGGCAGTCCTGCTCAAGGAAGACAGTGCATGTTCTATCGTCGACTTTGTGAGTTCCAATATCATTCAAAGTTTTGGAGTTCCGCACTATATCCTCACCGATAACGGCACCAACATCCGAGCAACTGAGTTGATGAAATTGTACGCCAAGTACAACAATCGCTCTAACCATACCTACCGCAATCATGCACAAGAAAATGGACAGATTGAGGAATTTATTAAAACCCTCCCTAACATTCTGCAAAAAATGGTTGGTCAAAATAAGAAGAGTTGGCAGGACAAGATCCCCAACACCCTCTAGGCTTATCGGACGATGACTCGTAATTCCACCCAGGTGACCCCATATTCCCCAGTGTACAGAACTGAGGTCGTCCTGCCCATTGAGATTCAATTTCCCTCATTTCGCATAGCGTTCTATGACCATAAAGCACTGAATAAAGTGGATGAGATCCATCTAGATGAATTGGAAGCACTGTACAAGAGTAGGCTTCGTGCCTTGCACATCCTAGAAAGGCATCAGAGAAGGATGGATCGAGCTTTTAAAATGAAGGTTTGCCTCCGCTCCTTCCTGCAGGGTGACTTGGTACTAGACCTCAGAGCACCAATGATCCCCGATAGGAAACCACCCAAGTTGGATCCCAAATTGGAAGGACCTTTCATTGTTCATAAGGTTTATCCAAATGGAGCATACTCCATGGAGACCATGGATGGTGAGCGTATAACTCCTCCCACCAATCCCAGGTTCCTCAAACAATATATTGCCTGACCCTTTTTAGGGTCCTCCATGACCTTAAACTTGATTACAGTCCCACACGAACTTAAACTGTCGGTCCCACATGACCCTAAACTGCACACCCGTCCCGCATGACATTAAACTATATGTCGTCCCGCATGATGCTAAACTGTATTTCATCCCGCATGATGTTAAACTCTATCTTCAAGAACTATGTCTGGCTTGATTCCCATCTTTATGTGATATGTAGGACCGCCAGAACATTTAGATTTCGGGTCCAGCCCCATCTATTAGAGATCTCCTAGTCCCCTAGGCACCTTGGCATGTCCCTCTCCACGATGGGGATATATAGGTGTGGTATAGGTTTATTCCATCCTTTGCATTGGGTTTTTCGAACCATGCCCCCTTTTCCCCGGAATCCACCATCTCTTGGCCGCCCTCAAGTTGAGTCCCTCGACCACTTGCAGTGGTTCACCAATGTGTTAAGAATACTCTATTCTAGGACCAGGAGTGTCATATTCAACTTAGGAAAGTTCCTTACACTTTTCAAGCATCGTGTTCCCCTTCATTTGGGCCCTCGTTTTCTTTCACACCCAAAGGGACCCCAAAAAAATGGCATGGATACCATGCCTAAGGGATCTCCTACCGTTATGGGACAATTCCCACGAGGGTTTTAGACAATAAATTGATACGAATCCCATGTTGCGAACCTGGTCAGTGGTCAATGCTCATTTGTTTTTCCCCATTTCAGGATAACGCAACAAGATGGTGTGTTGCGAACATGGTCAGTAGTAATCCTCTGTCGTCACGCCCACCCCTTATGGCCTTTAATGTTGGTTACATGATTCACATTATGTTCCACCCCATCATGTCCAGGTGGAATCTCGATATTCTTGGAACTATCCCCCAGTTCACTTCCGCACGTCAGGGGGACAAAGTTGTAATCCAGTGTTCTTCAGGGCTCCCACGGTCTGACCTCTAAGACCATAAACTATGATCTTTATTAATGGATTTGTGCAGCTCAATCCTCATCCTCATGGGATACGTGGGATCATCCAAACATCGTGCTCTTGGGTCTAGCTATGCTAGAAGCTAGTTTCTCCTTCCCCTTATCCTCTGACCCTCACTGGCCTCATGACCTGAGTCTCTGCTCCCAGAATCACGCATGGTGGTGATGTGGACCTCGTCCTCATTCACGTTGGGTATGCTTCATCGCATCGTGCACATTCCCCCAGGTTCAAGCCATATGACCTTAAATTGTGTTGTCAAGTCCAATCAAATGAAGCTAAACTATGACAGTATTTTCATGGCCACACAATGAGAAACGACACTACATTGTGATGACCTCATCATAGGGGGCATTACATTGGGTATCGGTCATCCACCATACAATTTTTCAACACCTGTATACGGCTTGATTATTGTGGAGATGCTAGGAATTTCTACCCTAGGCCAGTTGCTTCATAGAAAAACCTCATTCACCTTAAAGGACAAACAAGATACATCAAATACCACTTCTTTTGGTGCGAGGGCTATATCCGCAGGCCCCTTTCATCCTTTGAACTGGTACCATACCGTACCTTTCCACCAACCAACAACTACGTATTTCTTGATTCTCATTCTCATGAGTTGCATAGGAACGCCCAGTCACTTCCCCATGGGCCCAGCCTAATTTTCATGTTTGGTCCCTTGACCTAAACACTATTCCAAGGAACACATGGTAATCTAGACTCATGTCCTCATTCATGTAGGGTTTCATAATCACCTTACCATGTGCCTCTTTCATTCCTTACCGATCCCTAGTCTGAGTTATAAGACCTTAAACTAAGACCCTTTCCAGAAGTACATGTGGCTTGATTCCCATCCTTATGGGATACGTAGGAACCCCTAGACATTTCATCTTGGGTACAACCCTGGGAATCACAGATCCCATCCTTTCCCACACCTTTGGCCCCTTGGCCTGACCCCCCCAGTGAATTGTGTAATGGAAGCATTTTCCCTGAACAAGTTCAAGATTCCCCATGATGACATTGGGAAGTGACAGTTCCCTCACCAGAGAGGTCCTGTCTGAAAATAGGGATGCTCCATGATTAGATTAATGCACCTGCTTAATTTTATTCAACACGGTGGCGTGATTTTGGGAGTGTTGGATTCTATGCAAACAACCCACCACGTCACATTCCACGCTTTTTGTTCCCCTTTATTCGGACCCTCAACATATTTCACGTTTGAAGGGACCCCCTAACAGTATGGATGCTCGACCTATGGTCTGCCTTCTATCCTGGGCCTGCATTCCAGAAGACTGATCATGTTTGAAAAGACCCCCTAACAGTATGGATGCTCGACCTATGGTCTTCCTACTGTCCTGGGCCAACGTTTCGGAAGACTGATCATGTTCGAAGGGACCCCCTAACAGTATAGATGCTCGACCTATGGTCTACCTACTGTCCTGGGCTAACATTCCAGAAGACTGATGGATGATATTTGAGTTAGGTCACATGTTGTGAACATGGTCAGCGGTTGACCCTCATTTGTTGTCCCCATTTCAGGCTAATGCAATAGAGATGTTGTGTTTTGAACATGGTCAATAGTCATCCTTTATTTCTACTCCACTCCCATAGTGTTCAAAATTTGGGTAACATGATTCACATTTTTCATTCCCCTATGTTCGAACTGATTCCAATGCTCATGGAATTGCCCCGCTCGTGAGCTAGAGCACATTGAGAAGACGATACATTGATTGGTCTGAGGTCCTCTTCCATTGATCGGGCTCCCTCATCTCCTAAAAAATCCGGGTTTGAATTTTGAATGCACGAAGCTTGGTTGGCGCTCCCATGATCAAACGAAGTGATGGTACGAACCTCCATTGCTTCTCACATCAGATACGACCCATGTGAGCTTAGGTATGGATTTCTATTTATTGCGGGATTATGGTTGAGCATGTTAAACCAAAGGGACAAGTATGTTAAGAAAAGGGAAAGTAAGTAAATATTTCCATACATACAGTACAAAAAAGAGACAAAAAGTAGAAAGGCGAGGTATGTTTATGGGTTCGACCAAAACAGGGCCCGTAAGGGTCATCTTCTTGGATAGATCTCTCCAATGTCGCCACCTTTTGGTTGGTGGCCACCAAGACTGCCTCTTATCCCTGAGGGCTCTATCTTCATTAGCGGCCGCAGAGCGCAATTTGCTGACCCTGTCCCATGCCTGCGCCTATTCAGTTTGGAGCTCAGTTATCTGGAAACTCCCTTCCACGAGTTGTTCTTGGGCATCTTCCAGCTGGGTCCTCAGTTTCACCATGATCTCAGAGTAGTTTTTAATTAATATATCTTGTTCTGTTTCCTGTTCCATGAGGAATTGTACCTCCTACTCCTACCTCTGAAATTCTCGGGTACTCCCAGACTCCTCCCGACACTGGGTAACATCAGAGCACTGGCTGCTCTCACGCATCTTCTCAGCCATGTAATCACGAACTGTCAAGTGAAGGTGTTGAGCATATGCCCCTCCAACACATAGTAAATGAATCCAATTGTGGAGTTACCCCGTCCGCTTTAGCCATTCTTCCTGAGGCTAACTGAGAAAACTTCGGATGCACTTCAATTGCTTGGGTCGCATCATTCGGCTCCCCTCGACTGCTTCTGAATCTAAATCATCGATTTCTTTGAGGTCAGGGGGCCGATAGACACGGAAGATAGCCAATAGGATAGCAGCAGGGTCTTCCTCAGAGATTCCTCCTAGGGTAATAGGATCCTCAGCATCTGGGTGACCTTCCTCTATCCCCTCGATCCTTATGTCACCCTCATCGACTTCTGGCCTTGCCCCGATAGCAACGCCACTGGTGTCTGCTGCTCCCTGCTCACCAATTTTTGGGGCCAACTCAGTTTGGGATGCATGTTCTGGATGGGTTGGTATGTTTTCTATCGGCACAGTCATGGATGGTCTGGGATCAGCAGCCCGATGAGCCTCCAATTCCATGATCACTGTACATACAAGGAGCACCCTAATCAGTTGATTTCTCTGATGGAAAGCACTGGTATCGAAGCAAGGAACCTATAGGAACCCAAGGAATTAGCCTCTAGTGCTCTAGCTTCTATAAGAGATGTCTTGGCGGGGGATCCCTTAGCACTCATCAATTCAATAATGGGCGTCGGTGCTACACTTTGCCCCATTGGCGCTTCCTCCCCTCCTTCAGCTAGGGACTCTTGATCAGCACCCATATTCTCCTAAGTAGGACAAGAAGTGTGGATTAAGGATTGTAAAGGTAATCTAATGAATGGATAAGGAGAGATAAGGGTTGAATCATACCTTGAGTATCACGGTTACATCTATTTCATAGCCTAGGATCTCACTGCTCTCCCAGAAGCTCCCTTGGTGCGACGCTTCCTGAGATCCCTCACCTTCGGGCACCCCATCTCCTTCACCTTCACTTTCCCCTTCTCCTTTTTCCTCCTCTCCGGTTTCATCGCCCTCTGACTTATCATCGCTATCATTTTCTCTTGGTGGAATCGTTTTTGGATCATACTCCTTACCGAGCATCACCTTCACCAAGAGAGGTGGCTCCACATGCCGACCCCATTGACGTGCATACCTATCCATGTCCATCAGATATGCATGTCATTGATGGAAGTTTACTCTATCGGAAACCCAAACGAGCCCGACTTCTGGCAGCTGGATCCTGTCTCACACTATCTTCTGCCAGAGGGCTATGGTACTAGTAGACTGCCACAAGGTTAGCCAAGCCTAACACAACACAGGGAAGATGGAATCTTGAGAATGTAACACCCGAGACTTTTATGTTATATAAATCATCAAAGGAATCTTTTTCTACACAACACTTGCTTGGCTTGCTTTACACGCAATCGCGACCTTCCTCGATAGCTTGCGTCGTACGCAATACCGAGTTTCACTAAACAACAATATGCTATTAAAACTAGCCGTTATGAATAGTAATAACCACTTTTTGAAATTTTATTAATTTTATTTTTCAAAATGGACTTCATTTTTGGACTCAGAATATCGAAATTAGCCTAGGGTGAAATTTTGGTATTTTTCTGAAAACTTTCAATTTTTGATGAATAGTGAAACCACTAAGTGGTAGGTTAAAAACTGAATTTTGCATAAAACATAATTTTACCGCTTCTGTGAATGGAATTTCAAAAATCCGACAGACACGGTTGATATCAGTAAGTAAAATGTGGTTCAATGAGAATACTAACTTTTTACTTTTTTTACCGCGGTTAATAGTAAATAGGGTAACTAAGGGTAAAAATGATATTAATATTACCCTAACACATGTCCTAATTCTATTGGACAAGTGTAATTCGACCAAAAAAAAACTTAGGAATAAAATATGACCATTTAGGCCCACTTGGATTAGATTAGGACATTTATTATTAATTTATTTAAAGAAGGGTTAAAGTAGTTAAAATCAAAGTTTAATAAGTAAATCATTTTTAATATGGGGTTATATATAAGCTAAATTAGATTGTAAATATTAATTAGAAAGCTAAAAAGATTTACTACATGATGGTATTTTATTTGTAATTTTTAGACATCAAATAATTTAATTTATTTATGACACAAAGATGATGCAGTAATTATCTTGTTAATGAAATATTGACATAATTGATGTTATAAACACCAAAATAAATGTAATTTGAGACTTTTTATGAATTAAACTAATTTTATAGGTTAATATGATATATTAGTGTTGATTTAATCAACTTGGTTCAAACATATAATTCTGTTATGACTTTCACAAAAATCATATATCAAATAGTGTCAAAATTGACACAAAATAGTTTTTAAATCAAATATTATATTATTAATTGTTATTTTATACCTAAAAATCTAAGGTTCTGCCAAATGACTTAGATAAGGATATATATATTAATAATAAACAATTTGGGGTTCGTTTGGCATGTTATTGTAAGTGTATTAACCATATAGTGAAAGAAAACAAAAAAGACACGGTAAAAGTTAAATTAATTAACTTAGAGTTAAATCTAATTGATAAGGTTACAATAATACCCTAAACTTGTCTAAATCCTATTGGTTGATAGGATTTCGACCCATCCCCACTTTATCTTCGAAATAAGACCCTTTGTAACCATTATAAACCGATTTTGACTTTAATATAAAATAATATTTTGAGATATTCCTAAGGTGCCCCTCTCCTTCCTTATAAAAGGGCACCTCCTCCCCCTCCTCCTCACACCAATTTGAGCACTCAAGCTCGGCCAACCCCTGCCATTTTCTCCTCTCCACTTCCCTAGAATAATCATAGAGGTCCTGGTATTCTCCAAAGACCAATCTTAGTTCCTTAAGTGGAGGATTCAAAGAGGCGTTCCAAAGAAGAGGTAATATCCATTACCGATCTTTTCAATTTCTTTCTTCTTCAACTTCTTCTTCTTTAGTTGTTTCATGATAAAGTAATAACATCAGTATTACTTACATACTGATATGTTATTATAAATATGAAACAACCCTAATTCACCTTCTATCCATCCTACGGAAAAATGAAATCACCGCGCGTGCGTACGTACGGAATACCGTCTCCACGCCATGGTGTAATCTATTTTTCCACCATCACCTTACAAGGATGGGTATAATGGTGTAATGAGTAACTATATATGATTATTATGAAGTAATATTGATACTGAAATAATATATATATATACTCTAATACAATTCCACGATCATAGGAACGATATCATCACTCATGCGTACGTACGGAATACCGTCTCCACGATGTGATGTGACTCGTTCTACATGATCTTCATTTCATAATGATTATATAAATGAATTGAATGAATTAATATGGTATATACTACACTAATAACATTCTGTAAATGAATTATCTATAACCTAAAGATAAGAATAAGAATTTATTCGACAAAACACACATAAGAACAAAAAGTTATAAAGACCCGAGTAACAAGTAACAATGAAATATTACTAACAAGAAGCTAATAATATGACCATATATGATATCATATCAATATGTATGATTCTGGAATAAGTCAATAACATTATTTAAACCATTATACAGGAGCTTCGGACACATACAAAGCAAATCGGACCTAAGGTAAGGGAAATATCACAATCTCATTTTTATCCGAGATTGTTTATTCGTAAGTAATTACTGGGGTGTATTTTATCATCCACATCCATGTTCCCTCAATATGTAATATTGTTTCCATCCACTTAAAATAGTTTAAATCCAATTTTACCCTTCAGTGAGTTTTTAGTAAATAATATGAAAGGAATCTTTTATCGTTTTTTTCCTACGAGGTACTTTTTGACTTTTCCGACAAAAGTACGAAGAATGTTTTTTTTAACTTATACGGCATGAATGGATTTTTAAAACATTACTTCAAAGAAGCTTCCTTTACAAGTTTTCAAGTTTATTTTTAATCAACTTCTTTTAATTTAAAGTTTTATGACATGTTAAGAAAGGAAAAATGTTTTTAAAGAAGAAAGGATATTTTCCTCAAGAATTCAATTCAAGTGTTTTATCAAAATTATTTTCCATCTAAGATAATAATGGGTTCTGTTTCTATCCATATTTTTACATTGATTTGACTATGTTGTGATGGAATTATGTTTATGAATTCCTTTATCTTATATGAATTGATTTATTATGTCATGATGTTTCAAGAATCCCATTTTTGTTACATGTGTTATGCGATGATGTATGTTTTATGATTATGTGGCACACATAAGAAAGGATTCATTATAAGATGGGTGGGACCTATATATCCCTCCAATGCATTGGGTAATGATTTTATATCTCATGAGATAGACAAGGCTGGAATGGTAGGTTATACCGGTTCAGTGAAACAGGACTGAAACGAGGGTTACTCGATTCAGAAAGGGACTTTGTCCACTAAGATAGTCTTGGAAATGAGTCTGGACTAACAAGAAATGATTCTTTATGATTATGTGTGCATGCCACAAAGTTTCATGTTTCATGCTATGATTATGGGGATCTCATTTTCACTTCTATGATTTATTCCATGTTAAGATATTATGATCTCTTTTGCAGGTTTTGATTTTCATAAAGATATGATATGATTTTTATTTCCTTTATTTTCCCTTGCTGAGCATTTGAGCTCACCCTTTTATGTTTTCTTTTCCCCAGGTCAGGAAGATGGATATTAAGTATAATATGCTAAAAGGGACCCTAGATATGATGAAATAAATGGGAGACACTGTAGAAGATTTATGAACCAGTTGTTTATGTTTCCCAGTTTCTAAAGACACTATACCTATACGGTCCTTTGTGGTTTTGTCATATGTTGTAATAAGTGTGCTTCAATTTTGAAGTATTAACAATGTATGTAAAGTGTGGGTCGTTATAGTTGGTATCAGAGGAAAGGTATAGTCAACCTTTGGAAACTAGGATGTGAAAGCCTTAGTAAGAACCCTAAGGATATGTCTAAGCATAGAACACAATCTTAGTGTTTAAAAAATGTCCTTGAATAACCTAGGATAAGACCTTAAGCATGAAATTTTTATTCTTGAATTATGTGGTTTTTCTATTATAATTAGTGTTGCTCACACTATTCTTCTTGGTTTTAGTCAATGGCTGGAACCCGAAGGAACCGTGTTAATGCGGAATGCTATGGGCAATGCAATGATTGTCCCCCTGAGCAACCAAACGATATGGGAGCTGGAATGAAAAATCTTGTAGCCATGCTCACACAACTTTCTCAAGCTTTGAATCATGCAGGACTTCCAAACGAGCAAAGGAAGGAGCAACATTCTGTTGAATCCTTCATGAGGCAGCGTCCACCTTCTTTCAGTGGGTCTACTGATCCATTAGTTGCTGAACAATGGATTAGTACTACTGAAAAGATATTTTCAGTTCTTCAATGTTCTGAACATGATAAAGTCATCCTAGCAGTGTATCGTTTGGAAGGAGATGCTGATCAATGGTGGAATCTTATTAAGAATACGAGGCAAAGGGATGAAATTGAGTCTATGGAATGGGACGAGTTCAAGAACTTATTTTTCAATAAGTACTTCCCTCGTATTCTCCGAACAAAGATGGAGAAAGAGTTTCTTGAACTGAAGCAAAGGGATGATGAATCTGTTGGTACCTATGAAGCAAATTTTACAAGACTTGCAAGGTACGCTTCTGGTATTATTATCCAACCTGAGAGTAAGATCGATCGATTCTTTAGTGGCTTAAAACCAAGTCTTAGAAGGGCGTTAGCCATAAGGGACTTCAATAGCTACGAGGAAATCGTTCGATGTGCTCTCAAAGTCGAGATGGAGATTGGAGTAACCCATCAGTCGCATGGGTTTGATAAGAAGAGGAAGATGGAATTCAAAGGAAACTCTAAAGAGCACACGGAAAAGAAGATGAGCTTTTCCTTATGCTCAAAGTGTGGAAAGAAACATGGAGGGAGTTGTCTTAAAGGGACAAGTAAATTTTTTAAATGTGGAAAAGAAGGTCATCGGGCATTTGAATGCCGTGATAATGGGAAGAAGATGTCTAATGACGCAAACAAAGGAAGGGATACACAGAATGAACCTACTACACTTCAATGTTTCAAGTGCAAGGAGATGGGGCATTATGCCAATCAATGCCCAAATCCAAGGGTTGATGATGATGGTCGACGTCAACAAACTCTTAAGGATAAAGACAAAGGAAAGTCACATGCAATTTCTATCAGCGATGTGGAGTACGATAACGATGTGGTGAAAGGTACACTTACCATCCACTCTAAAGTAGCAAATGTTTTATTTGATTCTGGATCCACCCACTCTTTTATTTCTGAAGACTTTTCTAAGGGTTTCACCGTATTACCTCAACAATTAGATGTTGAGTTAGCTGTGACAACACCTAATGGCACATCAATCGCATCAAAAGTTTATAATTCTTCTCCGATCGAAGTTTGTGGGAAAGTGCTTCCTGCAAATCTTGTGATCCTTCCTTTAGTGGAATTTTATGTGATTCTTGGCATGGATTGGCTTTCTCTACATGGAGCTCATATCGATTGCCAAAGAAGGGAAGTCACATTTCATATTCCAGATCAATCTACGATCGTCTATCAATGCAAGGATGAACATAACCTTCCAGTGGAAATTTCTTCCATCTTATAGGTATTGATTCCACTAAATGAAGGTTATTTATCTCAAATGGTTGGTGAGAAACTCACGATTAAGAATATTCCCATTGTACGGGAGTTTGATGATGTCTTTCCGGAGGAATTGCTGGGTCTTCCACCAAATCGTGAAGTTGAGTTTTCAATAGAACTCGTACCGGGTGCTTTGCCTATTTCAAAGACACCTTATAGAATGGCCCCAATTGAGTTGCAGGAATTGAAGAAGCAACTCCAAGAGAATCTTGATAAGGGATTCATACGCCCTAGTGCGTCACCTTGGGGAGCACCTGTTCTATTTGTTAAGAAGAAAGATGGATCAATGAGACTTTGCATTGATTATCGAGAACTTAACAGGATCACTATCAAGAACAAATATCCTCTCCCACGCATTGATGACTTATTTGACCAACTACGCGGAGCTCAATACTTTTCCAAGATTGATCTTCGTTCAGGGTATCATCAATTAAGGGTCAAAAGGGAGGATATACCAAAGACGGCTTTCCGTACAAGGTATGGACACTATGAATTTATAGTGATGCCATTTGGTCTTACTAATGCCCCTGCTATCTTCATGGATCTATTGAATAGAGTCTTTAGAGATTATCTTGATCAATTTGTGGTAGTCTTTATAGACGATATTCTTGTCTATTCAAAGAGCAAGGAAGAGCATGAAGATCACTTGAGAATTATATTGAAGACCCTGAGAAAGGAGAAGCTTTATGCCAAATTTACCAAGTGTGAATTTTGGCTTCAAAAAGTTGCATTTTTGGGTCATGTAATCTCAAAAGAAGGGATATCTGTGGATCCAGCAAAAACAGAGGTTATCGAAATATGGTCGAGGCCAACAACAGTAACTGAGATCCGAAGTTTTCTTGGTTTGGATGGATATTATCGACGTTTTGTAAAAGATTTTTCACGATTATCTAATCCAATCACCAAGTTGACTCGGAAAGGAGTTAAGTTTGTCTGGACATAGGAATGTGAAGAGAATTTCAAGGAGTTAAAAAGAAGGTTATCCAGTGCACCTGTGCTCACACTGCCTTGTAGTGGAGAAAGGTTTGTGATCTACAGTGATGCATCCAAGAAGGGATTGGGGTGTGTTCTTATGCAAAATGATATGGTGATAGCTTATGCCTCACGACAGTTGAAAATCCATGAGCAAAATTACCCAACACATGATTTGGAGTTGGCTGCGGTAATATTTGCATTAAAGATTTGGAGGCATTACCTTTATGGTGAAAGGTGTGATATTTATACTGATCATAAAAGTTTAAAGTATATTTTCACACAAAAGGAGTTGAATATGCGTCAAAGAAGATGGTTGGAGCTGATTAAGGATTATGACTGCTCAATCCATTACCACCCTGGGAAAGCAAACAAGGTGGCAGATGCATTAAGTCAACAAGACCATGGTAGTTTATTCATGATGAGGATCACAAAAGATCCAATATTTATGGATTTACAAAGAATGGATCTTGGAATTATAATGGAAGGGGAAAAATCTTATCTTTCTCAAATGAATGTTCAACCATCTATACATGTGAAGATTAAAGAGGCACAGAAAGAAGATGTCGAGTTACAAAAGAAGGTGAGAAATGTTCCTGAATTCAACCTTGATTGTGATGGGATAATAAAGTTTAGGAATCGGGTTTGTGTTCCTCCCATCCCCGAATTAAAGAAAGAGCTGCTGGATGAGGCTCATAGTTCTTCATTCTCTATTCATCCTGGAAGCACGAAGATGTATAGGGACCTGAAAGAGTACTTCTGGTGGGATGGCATGAAAAGATATGTTGCTGAATATGTCTCTCGATGCTTGGTTTGTCAACAAGTTAAAGTTGAGAGACAGAAGTCTAAGGGGATGTTACAACCATTACCCATACCCGAATGGAAATGGGAAAACATCACTATGGACTTTGTCACAGGACTTCCTAAAACATCCAAAGGCAATAATGCTATTTGGGTCATAGTTGATCGTCTTACAAAGTCTGCACACTTCATTCCTATTAGAGAGGATTTCTCTCTAGATCAGATTGCCAGGATATATGTAAAGGAAGTGGTAAGATTTCATGGAGTACCACTTTCTATTATATCTGATCGAGATCCGATATTTACCTCGAAGTTCTGGCGAAGTCTTCAGCATACTCTGGATACAGAGTTGAGTTTCAGCACTGCTTATCATCCCCAAACAGACGGTCAGTCTGAGAGAACAATTCAAACCCTAGAAGATATGTTGAGAGCTTGCTCTATAGATTTCAAAGGAGGTTGGGATCAACACCTACCTTTGGTGGAATTTTCTTATAATAATAGCTTTCACTCCAGTATTCAGATGGCTCCTTATGAAGCTCTCTATGGAAAGAAATGCAGGACTCCAACTTGCTGGGATGAAGTTGGGGAAAGAAAGCTATTAGGACCTGATCTCGTTGATGAAATGGTAGAAAAGGTTAGATCTATTCAACAACACATAAGAGCATCTCAGAGTCGACAGAAAAGTTATGCCGACAACCGAAGAAAAGACCTAGAGTTTGAAGTGGGCGATAAAGTGTTCTTACGAATATCTCCCTGGAAGAGGGTTATGAGATTTGGAAAGAAGGGGAAGTTGAGCCCTAGATATATCGGTCCTTTTGAAATACTGGATCGTGTTGGGAAGGTAGCTTACCGATTGGCGCTTCCACCGAATCTCTCTCAAGTTCACGATGTGTTCCACGTATCTCTCCTGAGAAAGTACATACCAGATCCTTCACATGTACTCAGCTCAGAAGTTGTACCGCTAGAGCAAGATATTTCTTATGAAGAACAGCCGATAGAGATTCTGGATCATAGCGAAAAAGTCCTACGAAACAAGACCACTCGCTTGGTGAAGGTTTTATGGAGGAACCACCAACTTGAAGAATCTACATGGGAGCTTGAGGATATGATGAGGGAGAAGTATCCTCATTTGTTTGTTACAAAGTGACAAATTTCGAGGGCGAAATTCTTTTTAAGGGGGGTAGAATGTAACACCCGAGACTTTTATGTTATATAAATCATCAAAGGAATCTTTTTCTACACAACACTTGCTTGGCTTGCTTTACACGCAATCGCGACCTTCCTCGATAGCTTGTGTCATACGCAATACCGAGTTTCACTAAACAACAATATGCTATTAAAACTAGCCGTTATGAATAGTAATAACCACTTTTTGAAATTTTATAAATTTTATTTTTCAAAATGGACTTCATTTTTGGACTCAGAATATCGAAATTAGCCTAGAGTGAAATTTTTGTATTTTTCTGAAAACATTCAATTTTTGATGAATAGTGAAACCACTAAGTGGTAGGTTAAAAACTGAATTTTGCATAAAACTTAATTTTACCGCTTATGTGAATGGAATTTCGAAAATCCGATAGGCACGGTTGATATCAGTAAGTAAAATGTGGTTCAATGAGAATAGTAACTTTTTACTTTTTTTACCGCGGTTAATAGTAAATAGGGTAACTAAGGGTAAAAATGATATTAATATTACCCTAACACATGTCCTAATTCTATTGGACAAGTGTAATTCGACCAAAAAAAACTTAGGAATAAAATATGACCATTTAGGCCCACTTGGATTAGATTAGGACATTTATTATTAATTTATTTAAAGAAGGGTTAAAGTAGTTAAAATCAAAGTTTAATAAGTAAATAATTTTTAATATGGGGTTATATATAAGATAAATTCGATTGTAAATATTCATTAGAAAGCTAAAAAGATTTACTACATGATGGTATTTTATTTGTAATTTTTAGACATCAAATAATTTAATTTATTTATGACACAAAGATGATGCAGTAATTATCTTGTTAATGAAATATTGACATAATTGATGTTATAAACACCAAAATAAATGTAATTTGAGACTTTTTATGAATTCCACTAATTCTCTAGGTTACTATGATATATTAGTGTTGATTTAATCAACTTGGTTCGAACATATAATTCAGTTATGACTTTCACAAAAATCATATATCTAATAGTGTCAAAATTGACACAAAATAGTTTTTAAATCAAATATTATATTATTATTTGTTATTGTATTCCTAAAAATCTAAGGTTCGGCCAAATGACTTAGATAAGGATATATATATTAATAATAAACAATTTGGGGTTCGTTTGGCATGTTATAGTAAGTGTATTAACCATATAGTGAAAGAAAACAAAAAAGACACGGTAAAAGTTAAATTAATTAACTTAGAATTAAATCTAATTGATAAGGTTAAAATAATACCCTAAACTTGTCAAAATCCTATTGGTTGATAGGATTTAGACCCATCCCCACTTTAGCTTCGAAATAAGACCCTTTTGAACCATTATAAACCGATTTTGACTTTAATATAAAATAATATTTTGAGATATTCCTAAGGTGCCCCTCTCCTCCCTTATAAAAGGGCACCTCCTCCCCCTCCTCCTCACACCAATTTGAGCACTCAAGCTCGGCCAACCCCTGCCATTTTCTCCTCTCCACTTCCCTAGAATAATCCTATAGGTCCTGGTCTTCTCCAAAGACCAATCTTAGTTCCTTAAGTGGAGGATTCAAAGAGGCGTTCCAAAGAAGAGGTAATATCCATTACCGATCTTTTCAATTTCTTTCTTCTTCAACTTCTTCTTCTTTAGTTGTTTCATGATAAAGTAATAACATCAGTATTACTTACATACTGATATGTTATTATAAATATGAAACAACCCTAATTCACCTTCTATCCATCCTACGGAAAAATGAAATCACTGCGCGTGCGTACGTACGGAATACCGTCTCCACGCCATGGTGTAATCTATTTTTCCACCATCACCTTACAAGGATGGGTATAATGGTGTAATGAGTAACTATATATGATTATTATGAAGTAATATTGATTCTGAAATAATATATATATATATACTCCAATACAATTCCACGATCATAGGAACGATATCATCACTCGTGCGTACGTACGGAATACCGTCTCCACGATGTGATGCGACTCGTTCTACATGATCTTCATTTCATAATGATTATATAAATGAATTGAATGAATGAATATGGTATATACTACACTAATACCATTCTGTAAATGAATTATCTATAACCTAAAGATAAGAATAAGAATTTATTCGACAAAACACGCATAAGAACAAAAAGTTATAAAGACCCGAGTAACAAGTAACAATGAAATATTACTAACAAGAAGCTAATAATATGACCATATATGATATCATATCAATATGTATGATTCTGGAATAAGTCAATAACATTATTTAAACCATTATACAGGAGCTTCGGACACGTACAAAGCAAATCAGACCTAAGGTAAGGGAAATATCACAATCTCATTTTTATCCGAGATTGTTTATTCGTAAGTAATTACTGGGGTGTATTTTATCATCCACATCCATGTTCCCTCAGTATGTAATATTGTTTCCATCCACTTAAAATAGTTTAAATCCAATTTTACCCTTCGGTGAGTTTTTAGTAAAGAATATGAAAGGAGTCTTTTATCGTTTTTTTCGTACGAGGTACTTTTTTACTTTTCCGACAAAAGTACGAAGAATGTTTTTTTAACTTATACGGCATGAATGGATTTTTAAAACATTACTTCAAAGAAGCTTCCTTTACAAGTTTTCAATTTTATTTTTAATCAACTTCTTTTAATTTAAAGTTTTATGACATGTTAAGAAAGGAAAAATGTTTTTAAAGAAGAAAGGATATTTTCCTCAAGAATTCAATTCAAGTGTTTTATCAAAATTATTTTCCATCTAAGATAATAAAGGGTTCTGTTTCTATCCATATTTTTACATTGATTTGACTATGTTGTGATGGAATTATGTTTATGAATTCCTTTATCTTATATGAATTGATTTATGATGTCATGATGTTTCAAGAATCCCATTTTTGTTACATGTGTTATGCGATGATGTATGTTTTATGATTATGTGGCACACATAAGAAAGGATTCATTATAAGATGGGTGGGACCTATATATCCCTCCAATGCATTGGGTAATGATTTTATATCTCATGAGATAGACATGGCTGGAATGGTAGGTTATACCGGTTCAGTGAAACAGGACTGAAACGAGGGTTACTCGATTCAGAAAGGGACTTTGTCCACTAAGATAGTCTTGGCAATGAGTCTTGACTAACAAGAAATGATTCTCTATGATTATGTGTGCATGCCACAAAGTTTCAAGTTTCATGATATGATTATGGGGATCTCATTTTCACTTCTATGATTTATTCCATGTTAAGATATTATGATCTCTTTTGCAGGTTTTGATTTTCATAAAGATGTGATATGATTTTTATTTCCTTTATTTGCCCTTGATGAGCATTTGAGCTCACCCTTTTATGTTTTCTTTTCCCCAGGTCAGGAAGATGGATATTAAGTAGAATATGCTAAAAGGGACCCTAGATATGATGAAATAAATGGGAGACACTGCAGAAGATTTATGAACCAGTTGTTTATGTTTCCCAGTTTCTAAAGACACTATACCTATACGGTCCTTTGTGGTTTTGTCATATGTTGTAATAAGTGTGCTTCAATTTTGAAGTATTAACAATGTATGTAAAGTGTGGGTCGTTATAGAGAAGGTTGAAGTAGGTATCTTATTTTATTCCAAGGAAGTTCTCTGGCCACTTCGCAGGACCCACCTCCTCTAAGCGACGAGGTCACGACCATGCCATGCGATGCCCCCGCTACTGCGGTTCCGGCCTGCGTGGGCCCCATTTTCTGACACGCTCCAGATCTCCCCCTAGTAGTGGCACCCTTCCTGCTCTCTCGTTGCTCGGGTTCCACACTAGAGACCTTGAGCCTCCAAACTCACTTCCATAGAAGCCCCATATGGTATGTTATGGTCCAATGTTCGGTATACTCGGTTGAGAGGCCAGCGTCGACTTCGGTGGGAGGAAAGGTGATGATGTCACTAGATCTGTAGGTTGTGAACATCATCCATATATGATGAAGATCATAGGGATAACTCTCCTCCCAGATGTTTGTGTATACTTTTTTTGGCATTTTCTGCAGGAATCCAAACTTCCGGGAGAACCTAGATGGCACATAAAGCTCATAGAAGATCTTCCCATCAATCCGGGCCACAAGCACCCCCCTATGATGCTCTGGATGTACTCCTTCTGCTCTAGTGAGCCTTGACCATCATCTATCAGATGACCAGTTGGGGTGGGGAATGGGGTGATGGTGAAGTTGGCATGGTTACCAATCCTGATCTGTACTCCCTCCTTATTGAGCGTCATCAGCATGACCCCGGAAGTATTCAGCATAAAGGGTCGCATGCCATTTCCCGGTCCACAGATGGCATTTGGGAAAGTGTATCTGCCACAATGAGCCAAAACCCAGCCATGGAAAATATTGAAGTGTCCACATACTCTCCTGGGCGATCCCACTCTCTAGATGCGTCCCAAGATAGCGTACATCCGAGCCAGAATAGGGACCCCCACGTTGAACCTCTTGTTGGCAGCCATGATGTCAGCCATCACCAGAGTCACTGGACGGACGCCCATCCTTGTGTCCCTCACCAGCAGGAGCCACCCGCTGAGGAATGTAGCGAGAAATACAGCATACCAAACATTCGGATCCCGACTCTCATTTATGTTCTAGCCCCATGGCAGGTAGTGCCCCACCTCCAGGATCCTCCAGTATGATCCGCTCTTGCTTCTCTATGTTGCGGTTGGACATCGTCTCCCCCGCCTGGGCATCTTTACTCTTGGTTCCCTCTCCAGGAACATGTTGAACCAGTCCTTGTAGGAGATATCTTTCAGGAAGTCTTTGACCCCCAGCTTCTCCTTGGCCAGCTCCAGCAGGTGCCACATCAGTATGGGGTTTTATAATCTGTCTCCCCATATGTTCATTGGAGGAAGGAATCCGTTGTATTTATGGACTTCTAATGGGATACCCCTAATGCTATGAATGTCCCAGAGACTAGTCATTACTTCCCCATGATGGAGATGGAATGTGTTGGTATCAGTGTACCACTGGGTGAACAGCTCTGGCCCAAGCTCAGGCTGGCGGTAGAAGTGGAATTGTGATGTCCATACCACTTCAAACAGATGAATATGTCGCAACTCGGCCCCAAATTGGTCACATTTATGCAAAACCTAGTACGCCCAGGCCCACTCACTGGTGAAGTTGCCTCCAGACCGCAGATCCCAGTCTTGCAGCCAACCGTTGGTCTCGTCAGTGACGCTCTGACGGAAGGTTCTTATATAGAGGGTCGGGGAGATCTCCGCAATAGGGTCACCCCCAGAAATGGTCTTAGTCATGGGATTCAGGACATATACGTCCATGTGCATGGTTTCTCTAGCAGGATGACCATTGTTGGTGATGCTGTATTGAGGAAGGTCATCCTCACGGGTCACCCATGACCGCGGCACATCCATCTCAAAGCCCGGCAGAGGGACCTCTTCTAGAATACCAAAGTCCCACAACAGTAGGTTATTGGACAAGGCATACTCTTTTTGGGAAGGTGTTATCAAGTTGAAGAGGGTATGGTTGTTGGAGACAATCCTTTTTGTACCATTAAATTCAAGGTTTGTTGCCATTTCAGCTCTACGAGCAGCAACTTCTCCCTCATTAACCTGGTTGGTTTCCATTTTCTTCTAACTATGTGTCCCAGTAGTTGGCACGAAATCTGGGATGCTGGTGTGAAATCTCAGTGGGTGTCATGAAATTTTAGGTTGTGGCGTAAAAAAACCCAGGTTTGCACATAAAATGATGCCTGATATTGGCGGAATTATGCGCAGTCGTAGCGATTTTTCGCACAGAATAGAAGAACATTTCGCGCACAAGAGCTCAAAGCCTATCACACGAGAAAGGTCGTACAGAGCATGAGACATGGGGCGGCTTTTATAGGCTAAGCATTTGTTCTTCTCCATGCATAAGGTGGATTCCGCGCTCTCGTGAAAAGAGAATTCCGCGCCATTCTGTGTTTTGTGTGTAAATTCATATTTTTGAGTGCATAGACCCTGCGGTGCCCAACACTTCGGTGTTTCCCTCAGAATCCGACTGTTGTGGGCCCTCGCCGATCCAATTCTGAGGGGGGAATTTGTAGATGTCGAAATGTTTTTACGTGTGTAATAATGTCTCAAAACGAAAAAGAGAAGTCATATTCAGACCTATAGACTCGGTCCGGGGGTCCCAAAGGTGTTGTGCAAAAAAATGTGCATCGCGTGGAAAGTTCTAGGATTCGCGAAGAGTTACCGACGAAGACATGAAATAATTTCGCGCCCGTGGCCCCGCGCGGTTTACATTTCGCGTCGCCACCTCTGGCATGAAATTATTTCACAGCGAGCGTTTTTCCACACCCCCGGACTTCTATAAATAGAAGGCGACACACATTCATTTCAGGGCTAAAGAATCTGAACAGGATCTCGTGCGTCAAATCCGTCTTCTACGTGCTCAATATGGCCTTCAGGTACGGTTCTTTTCACACCATGTCACCCTGGGGTCCTCTTTGTGTGAGATCCACATGGCTTAGACTGAATTCTAATCCCTTCGGGGTTCCCCCCTTTCACGCAATTCATTCCATTGCACGCAGGCCATCCCATTGCGCGCAATTCCTTCCATTGCACACACCCTTATCCTTGCGCACGACCTCTGCCACTTGCATGAAATTCATACTCCTTACGTGCAATCCTCCTAGTCGCGCACAAAACCTCTACCCCCAATAACACACAAGCATTACCGATTTCGTGCCAGCCCAGTGTTTTTCGCGCAGGTCTATTTTTTCGCTCGCAAGCCTCAAAGGTTGTGCGCAATTCTCTGGGACCCCTCACCATGATGATCTTCTTGTGGGTGCCATTCGCAGCTGCCTTTTGTGCCTCGGGTATCCACATCATGCACCATCTTCTCGTGCGACCTTCTAGGCTCATACGAGGTAACTTCATAGTCCCGTGGACAATTCTTCCCATTGCATCACTTTGCCTCATGCCTCTTCGCATAGGCATTCTAATGGCTATTGATTCTTTGCATAGCCACACTAACGTGGACCCCTCGATGGTTTTCTCCGCAACACCCCCTCATTACGGCCTTTCCGATGCCTTCCCTCCCACAAGGGGCAGAGGGTATAGGTTATGTAAGTCCTAGGGGTGTGGAGCGAACCCACCTCATCTGAGCTACTAGACGTTAAACTGCCAAGCACCATCGTCCTCAACATTTGACATTAAAATGTGTCCTAGACCCATGCCTCACACTCAGGGTCCCCCCGCCATGGACATTCTCTACGCCCGCTCATCTCCACGGGGATTGGATCATCCCTTAGAGGGGGTGATATCCTCTTTATTGGAGTGGAATTTGTCTGCGGGGAAGGGCATCCACCTTTGTGTAAGACCCTAACCTTTCTTTCAAGAGGCAGCACCCCTGTTCCGCCTCACCCACTCGGTGCCAAGGTAAGACAAGGGCGTGATGGGGGATGGTGTTTCTCCTTCCTTCCATCCCAAATCTCTCTCCTTCTGTGCTTTGTCACCCTCGGGCCTCCATCATGGAGTATGTCCTGGCGCATCTGGGCCTCTCAACACGTAAGTCCCTCTTCATTTCCCATGAATGAAACTTTCACGACGTGATCCTCAGGTCTCTACTAGCTCTTGTCTCTCACACCGAGCATGAATCACATGAGCTTAGAGTGATCATCGACTGTGACCCACCATGGGTTGCCTCAGAGTGTAATCCCCAATCCATCCCAAACTACGGGGACTTTGATCCATGTCAAGGAATGGTACGTAGAAAGCCTCCACGAGGTTCAAGCCCCACCACCATGGGCTGCCTCAGAGTGTAAGCCCCAATACATCCCGAACTACGAGGACATTGATCCATGTCAAAGAATGGTATGTAGGAAACCTCCAAGAGGTTCAATCCCCACCACCATGGGTTGACTTAAAGTGTATGCCCAAATCCATCCCGAACTATGGGGACTTTGATCCATGTCATGGAATGGTACGTAGGAAGCCTCTATGAGGTTTAAGCCCCACCACTATGGGCCGCCTCAGAGTATAGGCCCCAATCCATCCCAAACTAAGGGGACTTTGATCCATGTCAAGGCATGGTAAGTAGGAAGCCTCCATGAGGTTTAAGCCCAACCACCATAGGCTGCCTCAGAGTGTAAGCCTCAATCCATCCTGAACTATGGGTACTTTGATCCATGTCAAGGCATTGTTTGTAGGAAGCCTCCATGAGGTTCAAGCCCCACCATCATGGGCTACCACATAGTGTAAGCCCCAATACATTCTGAACTACGAGGACATTGATCCATGTCCAAGGCATGGTACGTCGGAAGCCTCCACAAGGTTCAACCCCAATCCATCCCGAACTACGGGAACTTTGAGCCATGTCAAGGCATGGTACGTAGGAAGCCTCCACAAGGTTCAAGCCCCACCACCATGGGCCACCTTAGAGTATAAGTCCCAATACATCATGAACTACGGGGACTTTGATCCATGTCAAGGCATGGTACGTAGGAAGCCTCCACGAGGTTCAGGCCCCACCACCATGGTCCACCTCAAAGTGTAAGCCCCAATCCATCCCAAACTATGGGGACTTTGATCCATGTCAGGGCATGGTATGTAGGAAGCCTTCATGAGGTTCAATCCCCACCAACATGGGCAACCTCAGAGTGTAATCGCCAATCTATCCTGAACTATGAGGAATTTGATCCATGTCAAGGAATGGTACGTAGGAAGCCTCCATGAGGTTCAAGCCCCACCACCATGGGCCACCTCAGAGTGCAATCCCCAATCCATCCCGAACTACGGGGACTTTGATCCATGTCATGGAATGGTATGTATGAAGCCTCCATGAGGTTCAAGCCCAACATCCATTGTCCCCGACCATCTCTGTGTCAATGTGCCAAGCCCCATTTCCACCTTGTGCCTCCTCAGAGTGTAATCCCCAATCCATCCTGAACTATGAGGACTTTGATCCATCTCAAGGCATGATAAGTAGGAATCCTCCAATAGGTTCAATCCCACCATCCAGTCATTCCTTCACGTCAGGTTCTCCCCCATCCCGCATGACAATAAACTGTATCCATCATCCCGATCTATGAGGACTTTGAACCATGTCATGGCATGGTACGTAGGAAGCCTCCATGAGGTTCAAACCCACCACCCATCCGGTCCCCAAGCACACTTTCACGTCATTTTACCGACACCATGCGCCGCCTCAGAGAGTAAGCCCCAATCCATCCCAAACTACATGGACTTTGATACCCTACCACGAGGATACGTAGGAAACCTCCATTTCGTTCAATCCCAACACCCATGTCTCATCCTGATCTCTCCCTCGAGCCCATGTCTCTCGGGAATCTCATGCCCTAACCTAGAGGTTCCACTTCCTATGGGTCCAATCCATGTGTCCATTATTGGGGGTTTCCTCCTTAGGTGTCCCATTGTTCCACCGAACTACGTGGACTTTGATTCCCCACCACGGGGATACGTAAGAAGTATCTTCGAGGCTAAAGCCCAGATCAATCATCCATCCTGATCCATACCCGGTCTGCCACATCCCGGTGAGATCATGCCACCTCATACACCATTCCATTTAACAGCATTTGGGAAGCCAACCATGCATCGGCCCCAACCTCGGTATCCCCTCAGGGGGTTGCGCCCATCTGATCCAATCTAACCAGTGTTCTAATCAGTCTAATCCATCTCTGTTGGACGTTAAACTTATGGAATACCCTGTGTAAAACATGAGATGCTGAGAAAAACCTCAGATACATACCCATGGTATACAATTACCCGCGTCCGATGTGGGATTCCTCAGGCTTCCGCACCATCGAGAAGCCCTATAATAGGGGACAGAAGACATAAATGTCAATTCCCCAGCATCAAAACACACTAGTGATGCCCAACATGACTACTCTCTTAACTGGTGGTTGATGCCCTAACTGGACTCCTTGGAATGTCCTAACAGAAGCGGCGTAATTAACTGGTGTCCATTAAGATATGGAACCAGGAAGAGTTTCACGAACTACGTTTTAAATCTATGAGTGAGACCGAGACTAGGAGATGATCTCTTAGAAGGAACCACGGAAGGTGGAACAGACATCCCATTATCCCATTTCGATCAAGGAGCAGATGTCCCTGAATAAGGAGAGGATTCTGCCCGCCTTTGGAAAGAAGGAATGCGGGGTAACTACAGTGTGTCCTCTCTATGACAGATGTGCACGTTCCCCTGTGAAAGCGTTAGAAAAAATGGACTTGGGTAAAGGCCTGAGAACTTTCCTGGTCATTTCTAGGAGTTTTGGGAGTGCTAAACTGGGAAAGGATGGTTTTTAAGAACCTGTATAGGGCGCACAGTTGGCGCACGATCTTCCAAAAAATGTGGCCCGTAGTAGGTAACTGTGCAGCTTATTTATAGGGGTAGAGGATTTCATATGGTATACATATGGTTATTCCTACTATGTGGGACAATCCATGTGAATTTAATTTCTTAAATAGAGGGGTTTTGCACGGTTGGGGCATGGTTTTCCAAACTGTCGGACTTAATCATGTGTGACACCCAGTTTTTAGAAATTTAATTATTTTAAATTGAATTTAAATAAAATTTAAAACTTAAAATAACCTGTCCATCACCCCACTCTCATGATGCACCATCACACAGGCTCTCCCCTTCAACGTGCCACCCCCATCCATGGAACCTCCTTCGATCTCTGATTTCCTGTCGACTTTTCTACGGTTTCTCTTCGAATCACTATGGTAGAGTCCCTGCTTCCTTCTCCTCCCTATTTATTGATTTTATTTGGCCTATGATTCATCCTAAAGTGTGCAGATAAAACCCTAGGTTTGGGTTTGATCTGGTTTTCATGTTTCTTCTGGTTGTAGATTGTGGAAAGGGCCTCTCAGGACTTATTGGTCCATGTTCCAAAAATTTCAACTGAAGGTGAGGCGGTTCGGGTGATTTCAGTTCGCGAGCTTTTTTTCGAGGTAAGGTTTTAAAACACTAATTTTGTTTACCCTCTATTAAGGTTTTATTGGTGTTTATCAGACCCAAGGGAATTATTGTAGGCTGTTGAGATCATTTTCCACGTGTGTGCATGCATTTTTCCTAGGTATGAATATATATTGATATATATATATATATATATATATATATATTCTGTGTGCATGTTCCCCCATGGATCCCGAAACACATGAATCCATTTAAGGATATATATATATATATATGGAAGTGTGTGTGAGCGAGCAGGCTACTACTTGAGTTAGAAAGCTTGGATGGGCCATCCTTTGAGGTAGGGTCCCTGACCTTACCCTTTGTAAATTAAGAATACATTAGTTGATTATAAAATTATTCTAGGTTAGTTGAATTTCAAATTCTAAATTGAACTTCATATAAGGAATAAAATGATTTTTTAAGAACACAGTCATGTTTTTTTAATAAAACCCCTCCATCAAAGGCGTATTACCTTCCAACTAATAACATAATGGTTAGACTATTATGTTTTCTTGGATTGATGATTTGTGGATTTTCCTATGCTTTCCTAGTTAGAGGAATCTTGTTTAAACTAAAGGGATATGGTTTTCTTAGTTGGGAGATGTATTTCCTCTTTTTCATGTTGACAGAATTGAGTTAAACGGTTCTATTAAATTAGAAAAGGGTATATGGGTGGCTGCACCATGTGGTATGCTTGAGGATAATTGGTTAAGTGATTAGGAGTACTCAATAGATTGTATTACATTGTTAAAGGGCTAGTTAAACAATAATGGATAAATTATTAGGTAACATATAAGATGTTTTTAAATATGAAATGTCATCATGTGAGGGTATGCTCGTTGGTTGAATTGTGTTGTTAATGGGAAATGGTGATATGTGGGTGGGTATACCCATATGGTTAATTTAAATAGAAATGGAACACATGAGTGGTATACTCATGTTATGTGGTATATATGTGAGTGTTTATACTCACCATGTGAATTTTTTTATAAGGGTGGGTATACCCTTATGCTTGTATTTAAAAGTTATTTTTGATTTGTGATGAGTGGGTTGGTAATCCCATGGTTTATAATGAAATGGATGATATGATTCGGTATACCCATATTGAATGGAATTTTTAAATGGTTTATATGAGTGGGTATACTCATATGGTAAATGATGAATGGTTTATATAAGTGGGTAAACTCATGTGGTTTAATTTGATAAATGGTTTGAAATGAATGAATGGTTTGATAGATGCCTTGGAATGTTCTCCATGGATCTGTAATGCGGTAGTGGATTCCATGGGTTGATCATTCCCCTTGGGTCTTGATTCCATTGGATGCCTCGGGCCTTGCTACCTTGTGGATCCATCTTTCTTGGACTCACGTAGGACATGTCGGTACACGTTCTCCTAGGACTCTAACCAGTGCCCAGACCGAGTTTCCAATGGGATGCCCATGGGACTCGATGTGGATTCCTTGGATGAGTTCCTTGGATCTGGACCTTCATGGTTTAGAATTATTATATGGATTCCTTGGATAATTTCCTTGGATTCGGACCTTCATGTTCTACACTTCTTGGAATAGGCATGAGGTATGTGTTACTCTTGAATATATGTCTTGTCCATGGTAAATTTTAATATTTGGGTATACGGAAAGGTTGTAATGGTATGAAATGTTTTGATGAACAAAAAGGTCATGTTATTTATTTGTGAATTACATATTGTTGCCTTGTTTTAGGAGCATGACAAACTTTTGTAGGGAGACTTGAGGGGATATTTGGGTATCATTGTTAGTGTTTACATGCCATAGGAAATTTTTATTCATATTTTCTACTTTAGTATTTACCATCACACTACTTATTTACATATTTCACATATTGGTTTAGCCATGATTCCTTGGGTTCCATCATATTGAGATGTTATTTCACACTTGGATCAGGTGCCATTGGTGCCCAAGTAGACTCTTCTTTTTGAAGGGATATGGATCTTTTATTGTGTTGTTTTCACTTGTACCTGGGATTTGGGAGAAAAGGGATGATCTAGAGCTCGTGATTCTCATGGTGATTGACTTTGGGTTTTTCTATCTTTTATTTATCCATGCACAAAAATGTAAAGTATGTCATATTATTTAGTACTTTTGAATTATGTACCATCATCGGTATGCATACATTGTATAAAATATCATTGGACTTATTTCTATATTCAGTTGATATTAAAATTGTCTTTTGTAGCTTTAATTGTTTCTTTAAACTGCTTCTGCTGATATGGGTTACATAATATTATTGTTTTTCACCATTGTGCACTCTAAAAATGAGGGTATAGTCTCCCCACTGACTATCCTTACTACCTATATACTAGTCAGTAGCCTTTGGAATATGGGATATGCACTTGAGGTCATGTGGTGACTAATCCAGCTAATGGTTTAGCGGTCAGTTGGGTCGGGACGTTACGAAGTGGTACCAGAGACTGTGTTTATCTTGTCTTTATGTTTGGGATGGTATAGAGGAGACTAGGAATGTGTGGGAAATTGGTAAATATCCATTCTTCAGACTGATCAAACCACATACGGGTAATGACCAAGTGGTTAGGTCTGGGAATTATTTTTTATTAATGTCTGGTGTTACAGTTGATATGATTTCACCTTGGTTGACTTGTGTATTTTACACTGCTTATTGATCCTGATAATTTTTTAAATTTACCCTTGTCCTAGAATGGAAAATATGGAGCATTACATGCATCATATTAGGCACTTAGAAATTCAAATTCTATACATATAACATGCCATGTAGTTTCATTAGTAGGATTCTTTCTAATTTTGATTATTTGCCTTGGGTGGAATGCCATTCTTTTGATTTTCTTTAGCTTGCATATTTATTTATCATGCCTTGCTTGTAGTTTACATGCCTGGATGTTATATTCCATGTTAGCTCTATTTTAGCATGTTTTGTTGTTATTCCATGCTTCTGTGTTAGAGCATGATTTTGTGTTACTACATTTGATAACATTCTAGAGATGGTTTTGATATGTGAAAATGATTTCCTGGGATGAAATTTCTTGGTTGCGTTTACGACGGGAGCTAGTTTTAGTTTAAGGTGTATGGGTGCCTTATAATTGGAAAAATTGTAACCCGTGTATTAAAATATTTGAAAAAGGTAAGCTAAAATTTAAAAGATAAATAGAATTGAATGTGATTAATAGGAGACAATTTTTAGTTTGTGAAGTGTAAGGGTGCTTCATGAATTGGGAAATGGTAACCCATATTAAATTTAACGACATGATGTATTTGAACTAGTGTAATGTGAAGGCTGTTATGTTTTGAAATTAAATGAAATGATTTGGGATCTAAATTTCATTGGTAATATGTATGGGCACCTTATCAATTGGTAGATGGGCACCCATGTGCATGAGCCATTGTATAACCATGGTGTGTTTGGGAATGGTTATAAATGTAAAACTATTAAATTTGGTTGTGAAATGGTTTGTTAATTTTTAAAATGATCAACTGGACCCAAGTAGGTTAGCTGGGGCTTGTTTTTATGAAATAAAACATTATGGGGTTTCTTTTTAAAGAATCTAGGTTGAATAAATGGGACCCTGGGAGTTCTCCTTTCAGTTAAAAAAAATTTAGTTTCTAAATTTCCTATTTATGATGGAATTCCTTTCAATGTTAAATGTTTAAAGAGTAAGTTTTATATAACTTCTTTGTTTTCCATTTGGTGTTGTTTAAAACCAAGTGAATTGTCTATGAAATGGTTGTTCTGAGTTTTTTTAAATTCTTTCAAATATTTAAGGTTGAAATAAATTAATGAAATGGATTTAAATTGGAACCTGAAGTGGTATCCCTTTCTTAGGTACTTTTGTATGGTTAGTTTAAATGTTTTGATAATATTCCTCAGAACGGAGACATGAACGATCGTCTGTGGGCTGTTTCTGTTTAGTGTTGGCTTAAATGAAAATAGGGGATCTTGGGCAAAGTGAAATATATTATTCATGAATGAGAGATAGGGTCTATGTGTATTCTTTTTAAGGGGCCATCTCGTGGTAGGTATCACCCTTAGAGATTGGGATGCCTTTCTTCCACTGTGAGCATTTTTCCATTGGTGTTGTTTGGGTGACATTGTCCCCATTAAGACTTTTGGGTTTTAGAAGACACCCTTGCTTGGAGTGGTGGTCATGGTAGCTTAACTCTTATTATGGTAACAATCATCGAGGAATGCTTGGCTCAGTATGTTAGATATACCTTAGGCATGGTAAGCTTATTGGGAGATCGTGTGAACCTCTCTTTTCTTTAGTGATGGATGACTTGGTACATCATTATCTGAGTTATGGTTGTATTAGATGACGTGTCATTGGATTTTGTGAACTTGGGTTTGCATGTGTGGATATACACAATAACCATCAAGTGTTGAATGATGTAATGAACCAGTTGTGTTCGGTCGGATCATGTAGCCTTGGGATGTTGAGGACGTCTTCAGGTCAACTCTACAGTATACTGACCATAGAGTTAATGTAATTCTATCCCACTGCATAGGATAACATTTTGGGACTCGGGTTGTTTGACATGCCAGTCAGTTTAATTTTGGATTTCATGCCAAATTTCTAATGTGGTGATCATGGTTTTTGAAAGGCCACCTATGTGTTTAATGTTTTTCTGATCTAGCATAACTATGAGTAGTTGGTCGTTCCGTTTCATGACATGGACACTCTTTAGGTGGGTAGCATCACATTGGTTCTGGTTTGTGTGTTGGTGCTTTCTAGGAAGAAAAACATCGATGAGGTTGGCGGTATGCACAACCCTTAAGAAACTCCACTAGATTTTGAAGAGTTTCAATGGTAAATATTGATAAGAAATGAATTCATCAAGTGGTATATGAATTGGGGTTAGGTTGATGATGTGTCGGCCGGTGAAACCAAGCTTTTTGTAAAGGGTAAACCAGTAGTAGTTTGATTGAACTTCCAAGTGATCTTTGGTTTACTCTTAGTCTAATCTTATGAATGATATGAGCACACCCCCTATCTTGACATCTTACTTGATGCACTAGGAGATCATCAGTTATATTCCTCACTAAAGTTTAAAAGTTGTGGGGTTGTTTCCTGATCTCTTTCTAGGTTGTACGCGGGATGCGTGGTTCTTTGGAAAATTACCCCAAAAATGTAGTCGGGCTTGTGGTGTTCTTAAAAATTATAATGGACTCTAGTGGTCTAGTTTTGGGTTACACCTTTACTCACACTGAGGCACGATGGTTTTAAAATGGTTTAGTGATGACTTGATCTTAGAATGTCACTAGAAGTCGGAAAATGTCTTTGATGTACGTACTTGTGAAAATTGATGAATGACATGTAAAAGAAGTATTTATGGTTCTGTTTGGGATGTGTCAGAAGTTTAATCCGTTAATTTTTTATAATGGTTATTTGGGTGTGGCTTGGTTAGTTTCCCTTCTTGTTTGTTGTATATAGTTGGTGAAGGAATCATTTTAAAGATAACGTCACTAGTTTAAGGGCGAGTGTTGTTTACGGGTCGACGATGTCTTTCAAGAAAAACATGCACAACCATTTTAGTTAGTCATTTGAGATTCAATTTTTCCCTTAAATGAGTTCTCTGTTATGACCTCAGATTTAATTGAGTTCACCTAGTTTAAGAAATCATGTGAGAAGCGTTTTTAGAACGCTTAGGATGCATCCTTTTTGGAAATCCCAACGATGAAAAATATGTGATTTGGAATTGGTTGTTAAATGTTTATAACCTTGGTGGGAAGAACCAACAGGAATATGGTTAAAGAGATGGTGATAAAATCATGCCTCTAGTTGTGTGGGCTTGGTTAAATGTTTTTTTGATTTTTTGGTTTGAGTATATGCTTTGGATCATGTTTTAAAGGTTTAAGTGTCTCGGGCTTGTGAAATGGTTAAAGGCACGTTGGGTATTTAGAAATGAAACACGATCATTGTTATAAACCCTCACAACCTCTAAGGTTTGGGTTATGTTTTCATAGTTCTTGATGGCTTCTATGCGAAGAGATGTTTTAAGGTGGGTAGATTGTAATAACCTGTGTTTTTAAACTAGATGAAATTCCAAGGGAATTTGAATTTTTGGAAATTACTGAGCAGGTCATTTTTGAAAAAGAAATATGGAACAAAATTTTGAAAGTTGTTATGTTTATGGACTTGGGTAAAGGCCCAAGAACATTCCCGGGCAGCTTAAGTAATTTTGGGATCACCACACTGGGAGAGGCCAGTTTTTAAGAACCTTTAGAGGGCACATGGTTGGCGCACGGTCTGCCAAACCTTGTATCCCATAGAAAGTAATTGTGGAGATTATTTATGGGAATATAGAGGCTTTCACATATCATATGTATGGTTAGGCTAACTATATGGGACAAGTCGTTGCGAATGAAATTACTTAAAAATAGGGGTGTCACACGGTTGGCGCATAATTTTCAAAACCGTGCAGCTTAATCCTGCACGAAACCTAGTTTTTAGAAATTTAATTATTTAAAAATGAATTAAAATAAAATTTAAAACCTAATATAAACTCTCCCTCACCACACTGTTGTGACGCACCAGCCTATGGGCTCTCCCCTTCGACATGCTACCCCCATCATAGAACCTCCTCTGATCTCAGATTTCCAGCCGATTTCTCTACGGTTTCTCATCGAATCACCTAGGTAGAGTCCCTCCTTCCTTATCCTCCCTATTTCTAGCTTTGATTCGGTCTATCATTCACCCTATGGTGTGCGTCCAAAATCATATGGTTGGGTTTGATCCAGTTATCATGTTTCTTCTAGTTTGTGGTTGTGCAAATGGCCTCCCGGGACTTGTTGGTCCATGTTTTGGAATCCTGCTCTGAAGATGAAGTGGTTTAGGTGATATTGGTAAGATGACATTGTTTTTAAGTAAGGTTTTAAATCACTAATTTGTTTTTTACCCTTTATTTGGGGTTTACTGGAGTTTATGAGTCTTGGGGGAATTATTGTAGGGTGTTGTGATCATTTTCCAAGTGCACACATGTATATTTCCTAGGTTTGAATATATATATATATATATATATATATATATATATATATATCTTATATGTGTGTGTTCCCTCATGGATAGGTGAACACATGCATCAGTTTAAGGATATATATATATATATATATATATATATATATATGGAAGTGTGTGCAAGTGAGTAGGCTACTTCTCGAGTTAAAAAGCTTGGTTCAGCTGTACTTTAAGGTAGGTTCCCTAACCTTACCCTTTTTAAATTAAGAATTCATTATTTGATTATAAAATACTTCTTGATTAATTGAATTGAAGATTATGAATTGAACTTATTATGAGGAATAAAATTATTTTTTTGAGAACAATGTTAGATTTTTATAATAAAATCCCTACATCAAATGTGCACTGCCTTCAAGACAAAAACATAGTGATTAGCCTGTTATGTTTACTTGGATTGATGATTTGTGGTTTTTAATATGCTTTTATAGTTAGAGTAAGATTTTTTAAACTAAAGGGATATGGTTTGATAAGATAAGAGATACATTTCCTTTTTTCATGTTGACACACTTGAGTTAAATAGTTCTATTGAACTAGAAATGGATACATGGGTGGGTGAACCTTGTGGTACGCTTGAGGGTAATTGGTTAAGTGTGTGGGATTACTCAATATATTGGCCTTCATTGTTAAATTTATAGTTAAATAACAATGGATAAACAATTAGCTAACTTTTATGATGTTTTTAAATATGGAATGTCAACATGAGAGTGTATGCTCGTTGGTTGACTTGTGTTGTTAATGGGAAGTGGTGATATATGGGGGGTATACCCATATGGATTTTTTAAATGGTAATGGAACATATGAGTGGAATAATCATGTTATGTGGGGTATATGTGAGTGGGTATACTTAGTAGATTTATTTCTATGGTTATAATGGCATGTATACCCGTATGCTTGTATTTAGGGCTTTGTTTTGATTTGTGATGAATGGGTGGGTAAACCCATGGTTTAAAATGAAATGGTTGATATGAGTGGGTATACTCATATGGAATGGAATTTTTAAATGGTTTATATGAGTGGGTATACTTATATGCTTTAATTTGATAAATGTTTTGAAATGAATGAATGTTTTGAATGATGCCTTGGAATGATCTCCGTGGATATGGAATGCTGTAGTGGACACCTTGGGTTGATCATGCCCTTGGGTATTTATTCTGTGGGATGCCTCAGGGCTTACTACCCCTTGGATTCAGATTTCTTGGACTCACGTAGGACATGTCGGTACACAATATCATAGGACTCCAACCAGTTCCTATACCGATTTTCCACTGGGACACCCATGGGACTCTATGTTGATTCTTTGGATGAATTATTTGGATCCATCCCTTCGTGATATATAATTATTATATGGATACCTTGGATGAGTTTCTTAGATCCATTCCTTCATGGCATACACTTCTTTATACGGTAGGGTTGTGTGGTATGTGTTGTGCTCAATTATTGGACTTGGACCTCATAAATTGTGATATGTGGTTATACGGAAAGGTCGTAATGGTTTGACATGTTTGGATGAATGAAAAGGTTCTATTATTTATTTTTTCATTACTTGTAGATGACCTATTGTAGGATCTTGAAAATTTTATATAGGGAGACTTGACATGCTATTAGGGTATCATTGTTAGTGGTTACATGGCATGGGAATTTGTTAATCATATTTACTACTTTAGTGTTTACCTGAATACTACATGTTTACATATTTCACATATTGGTTTGGGCATGATGCCTTGGGTACTAGCCTAGTGATATGTTATCACACACCCTTCTAATGTACCATTGGTTCCTGAGTAGACTCTTCTTTTTACAATGCTATGGATCTATACTTGTTCTGTTTTCACTTGTATGTGGTAGTTATGAACAAAGGACCGAGCTGAAGATCAGGATGCTCATAGTGATTTCCTTTGGGTTTTTCTCTCCTTTATTCATTCTTGCACTAAAATGTAAAGCATGTTTTATTGTTTACTTCTTTCAGATTATGTTCCATCATCATCTTGCATTCATTCTATAAAATAGTATTGGTTATATTTCTATATTCAATTGATATTACAATTGTCTTCCATAGATTTAATTATTACTTTATACTACTTTCATTGATATATTTTTCATAATATTAATGTTTGTTTTCATTGTGCACTCAAAATATAAGGGTATAGTCTCCCCACATACTATCCTTACACCCTCACATATTATTCAGAATCCTCGGGCGTACATGGAGATGCGTTTGAGGTCATGTGGCGACCGATCTGGCTACCAGTTTCGTTGTCATTCCGGCAGGGAAGTTACATTACAAATAGATTTATTATTATAAGAAGTTTATTATTTAGTATAACATAGTAGTTTTAAATATTAGTGACATAATTATAAATTAATATTAATAATATAATGAATAATTATTAGTAAAATAATAATTGATTAATAATTAACTATTAAATAACTAATGATTAACTAATGTTAAAGTAATGATTAAGTATTTATTAAATAATTAATGACTAAGAATAAATTAGAAATAATGAATTATTAAATAACAAATAACCAATAATTACTATTGATTAACTATTAATTAATTAATAATTAACTATAAAGTAACTACTTAATATCTATTAATTATGTAATTATTAATGAGTGATTAATGAATGAATAAATAATAATTAATTTAGGATTAAATTATTATTAACAAATAATTACATAATGATTAACTAATGATTATTGAATGATTAATGAATGGTAAAATAATGATTAAAGAGTGATTAAAGAACAATTAATCAGTAATTAAGGAATGATTGTCGTAGGAATAATTAATGATGATGTAATGATTAACCAACAATTAGTTAATGATTAACTATTAATTAACTATAAAGAAACTACTTAAATAATGATTAAATAATAATTTACTATTAATTAAAAATAAATTAACCACTTAATAACTATTATTTAATTAGTGATTAAAGAGTTATTAACGAATAATTAAGGTGTAGTTAACTTTGGATTAATTAATTCTTGAAAAATTATTACGCAATGATTAACTAATGATTAACCAAAGATTAAATAATGCACATGAGCCTTAACCTGGTTGGTGAGGACTCTTCAAGTGCATCCATATGACCCAGGATCAAATCCGAGAGGAGGCACACTTCTAGGTTACTATATTAGTATTATAGCAGGTACTATATTAGGGATTAATCGGTACTATAGTAGCCGGAACTATTCACCTTCGGGTCAATGGTTTGGTCCTTGAGTCCTTCAGGAATTTAGGCCACCCAGAACATTGGTCCAGTAAGTATTTCAGGCCACCTTAAGGCCTTTGGGACACCTCAAGCCCTTTATTCCACCTCAAGTCCTTCAGGCCACATAATGTGTAGATGAAAAAAATATACTAATTCTACAAGGAACAAGCTCCATAGGAAGATTATGAGCTGGTGCATTTAGCATAAGAGAGCTATCGGATTTGAAAGAATGAGGGGTATGGAAATTCCCATCAGTACTAGGCATGTGCATCTCTGCATAGAACAACTAGCCATACATCCAGGTAAAGGTGGAGATCTTATCACAATGTAGAGACTGGGGAGGGGCAGTTTCAAGTAGTCATAGTCAGGGATGAATTCGTCTAAGACCTCCAGGTCCTGTAATGTCACAAATCGTATATACCATGTTAGGGTACCCCTTTCACCATTAAAAGGGGGGTTATAAAAAATGATTAAAAATATTTAAGGCCTTTGGGGAATTCAGTAAAAATATTAATTAATGATTAATTAATGATTAACTAATAATTAAATAATGATAAACTATTAATTAACCCATAACTAACTCTAAAGTACATACTTAATATCTAGTATTTAAGTAATGAATAATGGGTGATTAAAAAATGATTATTTAATGATGATGTAATTAATAACCAATAATTAAATAATGATTAACTATTAATTAATTATAAAATATTGATTAAATAGTAATGAACTAATAACTATCCTTGAAGTAACTACTTAATAACTATGAATTAACTAATGATTAATTAGTTATTAAATAAGAAATAAGGCATAATTAACATAGGATTAACTATTAATTAATTATTTATTAAGTAATGATAAACTAATTATTAACAAATGATTAATGAAAGTTTAAATAATTATTAACTAATGATTAAAAAATATTAATCGATGATTAAGGAATAATTAAATTAGAAATAATTAATGGTGTAGTATTTATTAAACAATAATTAGTTAATGATTAACTAATAATTAACATTAAACTAACTACATAATACCAATAAATTATTGAATTTTTTACGAATTATTAAAGAGTGATTAATGAATGAATAACGAATGACATACTTTGGATTAAGTAATTCTTAACTTTGGATTAAGCAATGCATAAGTTATGATTAATTAATGATTAATTTCTATCTAACATTAAATTAACTACTTAATAACTAGTAATTAATGAATGATTAACTTATGACTAAGTAATCATTAACTAAGTCTTAAATTTGTAATAATAATTATTATCTGTTGATCAAATGTGTATTAACATAGAATTAACATAGGATCAAAGAGGAACAACTTCACGATGAATTGTCTTAACTTCCCTCTTGAATTTTCAATCTCATGATTTTGATGGTTCACACCTTAGTTCACACCTAGTTTGACACTCTCGAGGGATATGATTTAGTTGATTTATATTCTCTTTATAAACTATTAAACATACCTTTAGGAAGACTTAAAATTATACTATGAAATATTAGTGTCATCTTTGAAGATATAATATTACATTCTAAAATTTTGGAATATTAAAGATTATGTGGTCATCTAAGTATTGAAATCCATTTATGGATACTGCAAGTCGATGTAGATATGGCACAGATTTAACTAGGGGTAACAACCCTGAAAACTCTATATTGATCTAGACTAGAACATGAAATGTTGCATGAAATTGGACATTACTACACAGCTGGTTTGACACTCCCATGGCACATTATTTAAATGATTCACATTGTCTTTATAAACTACTAAACATACCTTTGGAAGATTTAAAATTTAACTATGAAATATTAGTGTCATCTTTGAAGATATTAGAAAAAATTCTAAAATTTTAGTAAAGTAAATATTATGTGGTTATCTAAGTAATGAAATCCTTACATCGATACTACAAGTGTATATTGATCTGGAATAGATGTATCTGGGGATAAAAAACCTGAAAACACTATATTGATCTAGATTTGATCAGGGGTTGGTGCATGAAAACGGGCCTTACTGTGCACCTAGTTTGACACTCTTGGGGGATAATCTTTAGATGATTCACATTCTCTTTATAAACTACTTAACACACCTTTAGGAAGATTAAAAATTGTACTATGAAACATTAGTGTCATCTTTGATGATAGAAGAATATGTCCTCAAATTGTGTTAAAGTAAAGACTATGCGGTTATATAAGAAATTAAATCCCAATATGGATACTAGTAGTGGATGTCACATTGGAATAGATGCATCCATCAGTAACAACCCCAAAAAGACTATATTGATCAAGACTCGATTGGGAACTGGTGCATGACAATTGGACATACTGAACACCTAGTTTTCTACTCTTGAGGGATATTATTTAGATGATTCATGTTCTCTTTATAAACTACTTAATAAAACATTAAAAGATTAAAATTTTTACTATGAAACATTAGTTTTATCATTAAAGATATATAATTATGTTATAAATATTTTAGTAAAGTAAATATTGTGTGGTTAATGCTACATGATTGTTCCTCATTACCAATATTTTTTACACTATCAGAATCATAATCAAAATGAATTTTTTACGTAGAAAATCATTTTTTCATGTGTCTACTACTATGGGGAGGTTATTAAAACAAATCTAAGTGATTCTTATAGTACACAACCAGCAATAATGTGTAGGACATCTTATTGTGTAACCCTAATATAAATTTATAAAATAATTCATGGTTGTTTAAATATGGGACCTGATCAAGAGATCCAATCTATTATCTATAGACACATAAATTACAAGTGATTATATTGAATCTAGCCTATCCATTGGCTTCTGATGAGGACTGAGTCCAAGAAAAAAATATTTTCCCAACATTCAGATAGTGCTAGGATGGAGTTATATGTTGAGGTCACTAGTGTAAAATAAAAATGTCCAATTATTCAATGACATAGGAATATAAGATTCACTGAAGAATGTTTATCCCGAGAAAATTAGGATATTCCATATTATTTGGAATAAGACAAAAAAAATGATGATCCAGATCTAAAGAAATATCATTTTTATGATAAGGATGTTTCAAATTATGAAACCGATAGAGAAAAAAATAATGAGTAGGAGAAAGATTTAGAAGTTGGGGAGGAAGTTTGTGGAAATGAAATATTTGTATAGAAGCCTTGACACACAATAAATCATCCACTCCTAATCACATCTTAGTCAGATAAAAACTTTTCTTGATTTTGACTGTAATTTTATCATACCAAAAACCGAGTTTCATAGATTTATATAGGGTAGATATGGTGATTTTTAAAAAATAGTATACATTGGAATATATTTTCAATGAAAACATTCCATGAAAAGCATAATGAAAAGATTTCATATTGAGGGAAAATATAGATATTTAGTTCAGTATTCCATTCATACAAAATAAATCCTATGGTGTGAAAAATATAGGGATGATTATAGATTCCTCTTGAGGGAGATTCTTGACATTTCATTTAAAAGATGTAGAATTTCTAAGATTTTGGCATCTCAAACTTGTGTTAAGCCAAACCTGACACAAGATCATACATCATTGGATGCTGAATTATAGTTATCTATTATTTTTGAGATGATTATGACCTACCAAGATGTTCATGTAGCCCTTGGGAATGAGTGTATGCAACAAAATTTTGGTTATAATATTTCCTATAAAAATGATTTGATGGAGAAATAGAAGGAAATTGTCACGGTCTATGGTGATTGGTATGAATCATATTTGATGACATCACAATTTCTATCTATACTAAGACGCAACAACCATGTTATTATCCATCTCGATATGATGGTACATGTGTCTAATGATAACCAACTTGATCCATATCATGTCAAATTTTTTCAGTTGTTCTGATCATTCCTTATATATATTATCACATTTCATTTCTGAAAAGAGTTCATAAAAATTAATGGTATATTTATATATGTAAAATACATGGTAATATTATTTATTGCAGAAACCCAAGATGGAATCCATTCACCTTTGCCGCTTAAAATTTCTATTATGGAGAAGGAAAATTATGAATCATGGAGTTGGTTTTTAGCATGTATCAGCAAATATTCCACCCTCATTCGAGGTATATATTTGATATATGATCATAATTGGTAAATAAACAAGGAAATAAATACATATCTTATTATATAGAGATCCCTAAATGCACATCATTGGTACTCCATCAAGCACATTTCCAGCAATGTTCAAAAAACGTTCCAAGATGAACCTATAAATAAGTCCATCAAAAGGCTTGGTATATAGTATCATTATTATTTTTTACTATTTTAATGTAATGAAAAAATTAATTTATGTGAAATATGATCACTATCATATTTCATATGAGATGGATCAATGATGTATTTAAAAATTATTAGAAGTAATCTACTGGGAAAATCAGGATTGTATGATTATATGATTCGGATTACAAAATAATATAGACATTGACATGCGATGGGGGGAGGTACAGAGACATTACCACAAACATTGTGGAGTACATAAATAAAATCTTAAAGGGGCTTCAAAAGATACCTATAACTAGTCTAGTTCAAGTGTCATTTTATCTTTGTGCCAATCACTTCTAAATAGGAGAATATACTATAAATGGGATTTAGTAGGGGTTAAGATACAAATGAATCTTTCAATGAGAGATTGAAAAGAACATTGAAGAATATTCTTCTTATTTATTTACCCTTTTCAACTAAGAAGACTATTTATTTTAAGAGAAAGAGTTTCAAGACACCATCATAGGTAGTAGTGGTTGTATCGTGGTGTTATTACTAGAAGCGATCCATTGTCAATGTAGAAACTTCTAGACATTACGGTTTCCATGTGCATAACCCATTGCAGCATGTTCCTCTATGAATATATAATGGGAAGTATATGTTGATCTATTGTATTAGATAGACACCGTTTCTAAATTTTATATTGTACCACGGACACCTATTAGAAAGTTTTGACATTTACCAAATCCTGAAGATCAGTCGATATTGATACCTAACATCAACAGGTTACGATAGTGAGAGAGACTAAAGTATAATAGGATGTGGAATGAGATAGATTGTCCTCAAGAACAAGGGAAAAGTTTTATATATAAAATATTTCATCAAAAATTCCAAAACTAAAAATAGTTCCCTAACATTGTTGGATCAAGTTCGCACCCCCAGCTACGATTATATATTTCCTCCAATGTGAACTTTTCATATTATTAAATACCTAGTGTTAGTATTAAATTCTTCATTTTTTATAATTTTGTGAAATTCCCAAATAATTTTACTATAAAAAATAAATATTTGATAAATTATAAAACCATTTACATAAATCTAACATAATATAAAAATTCCTAAATGTTACATTATTTCAATAAATAAAACTTTCTTCTACATAACGTTATTCCCTTTACAAATATATTTCACAAGATAAAACCATTTTGTAAATCGTCCTTTGGTTTTCATAAAAAGCCTTTCAATTTCACATTATAAGTAGTATGAAAAGTACATGTGAGATGACATGAAATCATAATCAAACTATCCATGGATGCACCATAAAGAAAGAATGTGGGAAAATAAGCATGAAATATACCGTCATGCGAGAAATCATAAATAAATGAAAACTAAAACCATTTGGGAAATAACCTATTGGTATATATTCAAGGAATGAAAGAAATACTCAATCCATAAGGTGGATACAACCAATATAACATATGTGTTCACAAATCTGTTTTTAATGTAAAACCCCTTTAAAAACATGACTCTATTCTAACAAGAATGGAGGAAAAACTAGTCGCCTTGAAAAACCAAGATAGTGAAAGATGAAAAACATCATTGGATATTGGTATAGATGAAAAATAATTTTCTAAAATCATTATTAATATACATAGAGAAACATGAATACATGCCTTTTATTTTGGTAAGAAAAATTTCATAAAAAAAGTGAATAAGCATGTTATATCTTATATTCTACCAATCATAACATTATATTGACCATAGAATTAAACTTATATTTTACACTTATGATAGTTTTTATTTTTATGCATATATATGGATAATACTATTCTAATCGCTAAGTAGTATAGGGATGTTTCACATGAGGTGCGTGTGGGTATTGAGGTTCCAAGGATTAGGGTTTGTAGAGTGCAGAATTATCAACACATTTCACCTCTATCTACTATTATACCATACCTACATCATGTTAGATTCTATGGTGTCATTGTATCTGATAATACATTTGTTGGTCATCACCTCCTTACTTCCCACATTAATATATGGAAACCACATAATTACACATTCCCCTTGCCTAGTAGAGACATGAGCAGCAAATTTGAGGATGTGGAAGTTATTCTTGTTCTCCTATCCAAGGTTTTACTATTATTAGTCCCATCTTTGGAGTCTAGAGTAAGATTTTAGAGTGATTTCTTAATCTCTAAATTGTGGGGGATGATGATGCTATGGAAGGTGGGTCAATATTTATGAGCTGACTGGACATACACTTTGCACAGTTACCTACTGACACTGATAAGAAGACTATCATGTATCACTCCCATGCATATATCTTAAGACTCATTGGAGGGATATTTTGTTCTAATAACTATAGTATACATGTAAACACGATATATTTGGGGATACTGGATAAATTTTATTTTTATGGGATATACAACTGGGGATTTTCATGATTGGCATACACATACAGATCATTATACAAGGCCTGTTCATCTCATCATAGTGATCGTAGGCGATGTTTTGTCCTTATTCATATGTGGTTGTGGGAGTGCATCCCTCACCTCACCCCTATTGTTTATGGTCTGGATCTTAATATATATATGTGATGTGTGATGATCTACATGGATGATGGTATGATCACTCATATTTATTGTTTTTTATTATAATTTGATTTATTATAATATATTTCTTATTAATTATCACTTTCAATGTTGTATGTTATAGGTAGATTTAGGCACACCACTTCATCAAGAAACTAAGGCATAATTTGGGTGCATACCATCTCATGTTGGATAGTCAACTACCCACCGATGTAAGTGTATACATTTTTCTATTGACTAATGAATTTCATAATATTATCATTTTTGGAAATTAGTAAAAAAATATTTTATCAAATGTCACATGTTATTTTAGATATCATGGGTAAAATGTTGGTCTCTATTAGACCACATTCCAGTATAATTCACTGATGGGATTCAAGATACCACAGTTGTAGTTACTCTCATTCCCTTTCATATTATTGTGAGTCACCACCTAGATATAGTCACATGCTAGTTTGGATTAGTCCAGTGTATTACAGTTCTTCCCAAATAGTCAGCAATGCTTTATTCCGTGAAACTAAGGTTGAAGTAGTATGTCGACTGCTGTCGATGAAATACTAATTATCTCAACCTTTTTATATATTTTTATCATTTCATATCAAGGGAATGCGTACATTGTGATTCCAACAATAATAGTAGGTTGAGTATGATCCATGGTATAGACAAAAGTCCATAGTGTATCTTACTCCACACGGAATATGGATTCATGATCTGGTAAGTCAATAAATTTATATTATTTTATTATTTTATTATTTTAATTCATTTTGAATATCCCTACAATATACTCTACTACATTATAATATATGCATGTCTGGTCTGGAGGAGGGTGAGGTTTTTAGTCAGGTAGCATACCATGCTTCAGTAGAGGAAATGATGTTAGCATATCATGTTCTACATGATAGTATATTTTATTTTCCACCTATTATATATTATGTTCCTTCCTAGGGAGAGGAGGTTATTGCTGAGGAACCTCCTCCATCATCTGCTGACGTTTAGGATCCACATTGGCGATGAGGTAGACCACATCATGTTATACATGAGGACTCACTTATTTCATAGGAAGAGGTCACAAATCTAGAATCTCATCCTCAACTGATTACATGTGTGAACAAGGAGGCAAGTGATCCATTTTTTTTCTGAATATCCACAATTTTCTACTGGTATATCTGATCTAAACTCGTATCATGGTCAATTTCACATGCCTCCACCTTTCATCGTCGATCCTTCACCAACCTCATGGTTTACCCAAAAGATTATGGAATATCCTTACACTTATGTAGTGGGAGAAGGATCAAGTGCACTTGAAAAAAAATCCAAACTCAACCTCCTCTAGATGATTCGCAGATAGAGTATCATACATTATAGGTTTCAGTACCCAAGGAATCGCCTTCTCCAAGTCATCATACTCCTCCTCGACACAGATGTCGACAATCTCGATATGGGAATCCCATTCACACACCAAATTGTGGTATGGTACATCATGATGGACAATGATTTTAATCATCCATTTATATGCATTTATTGACTTAATGGATTTTAAAAAAATGTATTCTATCCAAAATATTATTATTTGTTTATTAAATTGATGAAATTATTTTTACTATCAACCAATTTTTATATGTTTAGAAGGTTTTTTAATTTTTATTTATATTTGATCTACAGTTTAAATTTTATAATCTTTCCAAGTTAACAACTTGAAAACTAGGAAAACTTATTAAATTTAAAGTAGTTGACTATAAAATCTTAAAAACAATAAACTATAAAAACTAATCTAATTAAAACTTAAATCATATCCTAAACATCTAAAAATTTATTGAAAATAAAAAAAATCATTAATATAATACACCAATATGAAATTACATGACTCAAATATTATTGATTAAAAACATAATATTTATGCATTTAAAATATATTCACATAAATTATAGTATAACTAAAATATAAATAAAATTTATAACATTGACTAAGAATATAAAAAAATTGAAAATAAAAGTAATGTCAAAAAAATTACAAATACAAATGTAATATTTTTAAATAATGATATATTCTTCCATAAAATTACTTTTCATTAATTGTTTTTATGAAATAATTTTTATTTTAAATTATTTTTAATATGTTTAGTAAGTGTGTCAAATTTCATTTAGATTTTATTTCTACTTATTTATTTATAAACATTAAAAGTAACTTACTTGAAACATCATTATGTTTCAAGTACGTGACTTTGAAAGTGTATAAATTATAAAGTTTAAATACAATATAAATGAAATTTAACAAATTGACTCAATTTATAAACCAATATTGTAAATAAAAAATTCATTAATATAATAAAAAAAGAAAATTTACATGTCACAATCATTATTGCATAAAAACAAAACATTTACACTTTAAAATATTAATTGACATAATTCATATTAAGTGATATATTATTATATGAATTACAATGAAATGTTATTAATTAAGATATTATGATTAAATGTTATTAATTACATTATTATCAAAAAATAATTATATTATTAAATATTTACAATAATGAAAATAATAAATATTAATAATGATCTAAATAATATTATTATTAATATAACTTTAAAAGTAGTTAACAATATAATTTTAAAGTAAATATCAATTAAATTAGTAATATAAAAATTTAATTATTAATAATAATGGTATAATTTATATATTATTAGTATATAAATGTATCAAAACAAAATATATATTTATATAAACTCGATAGACAGCTAACAAACACTAAAAAACTAAAAAAATAGTTGATAGTCATATAGAATTGAAAAAAATAAGAAAACTAAAATAAAAGGTCAATCTAAAGGCATGCATAGGCTTAATAATAACAAATTAAACTAAAAAAATACAACCCAGTGATGGTAATGGTATTAATGAAATTTTTTGTTGGTCTAGGAAAAAGACAATACGGTCCTTAATGCCTTTTGACTCGACCCAAAAACGTAAAAGGAGTTCTGTGTTAGTTTTAAAAACATACTTGACATAGTATTATTTATATTATTTTTTTTCAATTTTTTTTAAAAAACTCCTTTGATCTATCATCATCGTCATGACTTGATCTTCATCATTGATGGAGATCTACCCAATGACCCCCTCTTATTCTTCCTCATCCATATAGGGTTTTCTTATACATAACCCTAGAAGAGGAAGTTAGGTATTATCTTATAAGGGGAGTTAGGGTTATAAAATTAATTTAATTGATTAAAATTTTACTTGTGAAAATCCCCCCCCCCCCCCCGAGAATCCCTGTGTGAACCTAATAAATGGAGTTCCTAGGGTAAAACCATCATTTAAGACTTAACAAAGTTCTCAGATCTCCCATCATAGGTTTAACTTTGAAGGAGGATTATAATTCAAATGAAAATGTGTTTGCGGGCTAAATATAATGTTTTTATACTTAAAATATTTTTTTCAAGGCCCCACCAAGCCAAATAATTCTATGTCGGCTTGGCATTTCATCTAAATATCTCTTAAAAATATTCCAATCTTATGAATCAAAAATAAAGGTCTACACATAATCATCTAAACTCTGAGAGTAATATTTATTTGAGTAATAAATATTAAAATCTCATAAAACTGAACTTCCTTGAAAATTCACCAATGCTCAGCTTAGAGGTAAATTCCACATTTTGGGATCAACAAAAATATCAAAAAAATTGAGATCATTTGATATGGTAAATTTATCATTTTACCCATACAGAGGTCATGCGACATAGAACCTAAAAATAAAGATAAGTCTTGTTCAAAAAAAACTTTTGTTGCAACAAACTAGAGGAAGTCTCACAATACGAGTCATCCTAAAGAACTCTAAAGTGATATATTAGAGAACATTGTCCATTGATCCGGAATCATACTTTATATTTCTTCTAATGATTTTGGATTACATTCAGGTGAAATCTAGAGAAGTTTATCACATGATTTTGAATTCTGTTGGGTTTGTATAATATTTTTCTAATCAATATTGAAACAAAATTTGAACTACTAATAGCATGATTTGAAATTCATAATTTCTTATAAAAAATATCTCTTTTTAAATTAACACTACTACATATCTGGGTTTATTCGACAATAGAATTTATCATTGCTATAGATAAGTGCTAATAAAGGATTCCTTTATCATCACTAAAAATGCATCGATAAAGGGTGTCTTTTATCAGCACAAAAAACACTAATAAAGTAACACCTTTATTAGTGTTTATTTTTAGCACTGATAAATGTATCCCTTTTTCAGCACAAGTTAAAGCACTAATAAAACTAAACTGATCGAGTGTGTGAGTCCGACATCGAACTTACGGATGCTCATCTACTTATTTTTATATGATTATGTGGCATCACCACACCAGAAGACTATTGTGGGGATAAGCTCTCACATACACTCTCCACACACCCAAATGGGATTGTGCCTACAAACAAGGGCCCACACAGGTCTCAGTCCACTCTCTGCTCACTCCGGTCCACTCGCCCAGTAAACCTTCCCAATTGGGCAACCAAAAGGGATGGCCCTTCGGGTTGAGGGAAATATGAGTTACTCAATTTTTTTATAATCACGTTTTTATTTCATATATGAAAATATATATTGATATATATGAATATATTATATATTAATATATATATATATATGTATATATTAAATATGTTTGTTTTTAATTTTTATTTGTTTAATATTTTATAAAATTTATTTGTTAAAAATATTTATTTATATTAACTGTTTTTTTATAATTAAATTATTATTTCATATATAATAATATTTATTGATATGTAAAATATTAATATATAAAAATATATTAATACATATAAATATAATGACATATATTAAATATTGATATATATTAATAGATATATATTAATAAAAATAATATTAATTATTTAATTAAAAATTAATAAATTACAGTATATATATATATAAATAATCATTACACTATTTATAAGAAGTTGGGGATTACCCAAGTGGTAAAGGCTCCCCGTAATCCTTCATTAGACCCAGGTTCCAATCCGGGTAAGAGTGAATTTCTGCAGGTATTGTAGGAGGCACTGTAGTTTCACTATATCATTGTAGTAGTGTGGGAACTGTATTTGGTACTATTGTGGGATAATGTAGCAACAACTATTAGTCCCAAATGGGCCTTCGGGCTATCAAGCGAGCGGTGACGCAGGAATGACATGGAGGTGGTGACACATGCAGTATGAAAGCAGGGCTTTTGGTCCATCCAATGGTGGGCATACGGGCTATGTAATGGAATATTAATTACTTAAAAAATTTAAATAAGTATTTAATGAATTTATTCATGTTTATTAATTATAAACAATATATTAATTATTTAATTATATATATATATAATTATATTTCACTCATTTCTAACATGTAATCATCCATTATAATTTATTCGTTGATAATTTTATGTGTGTGCTTTCATATTTTATAATTTATAAATTTTAAATATTTATTCATTTAAATTTTTTTTTAAATTTATTCATTTTTAATGTTTTTTATACATAATTGTTTATTCATATATATAATAATTTTGTAATTTATTTATTTTCATTTTATTATTTTTCAAAAAATTTGTAATTTTATCCTTTTTATAATATTTATTTATACATATTTATTCATTAACATTTAATTTTTTAATATGTTTATAATTTATATAATTAATATGTATTCATTTTCATTTTAACATATATAAATATTCATTTTTAATTTTTTAAAATTGTCTATATAATTCATAACAATTATACATTTTTTAAGTTTATTCATTCTTATTGTTATTTATTTCATTAATAGACATTACATATTATATAAATTCATTGTTAAATTTCACATATATCAAACTTGTATATATATACACACATTAATTTCACATACACAAATATTTGCATAATTAATAAAATCTTATATTGAAACACACACACCTATTATTTATGTTATTTGTACAAATTTTAATATTCATTTTATAATTTCATTTAGTAACATAATATACTTAATATATTATTTTTTAATCAATAAATTTTATTTATTTATTTTTATAATTATTTCAGTTGGAATTATTTATTTATTTTTAATATTGATTTTTTAATTTATTAATTTTCGAATATTTATTTATACATGTTTATTTACTATGTTTTAAAATTTTTAATTTTTATTCATATTCAATTCAATAGATATGGATATTCTATTTTTTAATAATTTTTATAATAAATAAAACCTAACCATTTTTTAATTCTTTTAAAGTCTTCCCATTTTGAATTTTTCAATTTCACTCATTTTCAACATTAATCCATTTAAGATTATATATTCATTAACAATGTTAAATATATATTTCTAAATAAATAAATGTATAAATTTATATTTACAATATTTATAAAATTTTATATTTATAATTTTAAATAAATAGATATAATATTTTATCAAATATTAATAGAATTATAAATAAAGAATTATATTTCTAAATAGTGTATATATTTAATTTATTTATTTATTTATTTATTTATTAAATATATATGTAATTATATAAATATATATAATTATATAAATATAGTTATAATTATATAAAAATATTAACAAATATATTTATTTATAATTATATTTATAAATATATATCTATAATTATATTAATCAATATATATTTACAATTCTTTTAACATACCTATAATTATATACATCTAAACTTTTTTATTATATTAATTATATTATTAAAATTAATTATATGGTTCTTTATGAGCACAAACAACATAGCACTGATAATGAGATACTTTGTTAGCACTTATTATTTTAGCGCTCATAAAACCCTTATTTATTAAGTAGTATTTTGAAAGTACTGAAAAAAAAACATCCCAATACTTTAAATAAAACCCTAACTGATCTTATTTCTCTGAAAACATTCAAGCTCTTGCGGAATTTCAGCTTTTTCACCGCTCTCCATCAACCTTCTCTCGGATGAATAACCTCTCAAATCTCAGGGATTTTTTTAAACAAGTTGGGGTCCCAACCCCTTTTCTTAAAAACAGGAAACATAAAGAAGTCATAGGATGGAGTCATACAATTTATAATTACCCACCAAAAAAAACAAATTCCTTAGTCAAGAGTTTCCTTCCACACACAAAGCACCAAAATTTCACCTTTTAGATTTTCCTCAAGCACCCATGTTTCGATGACAACGACCTCTTCCTCGCAGATGTCGGCCTCTCTTCCACTAGATTCTAACATACAACCAAATCCTCACTGTATGAATCTTCTCATGAATTTCCAGAATAAGTGAGAGAAATGACTTTCATATTATTTGGAGTACCAAGATTCTATGATTGGTCCCTTATGTCTATCATAGTGTTGGATCTCATATTAGTTTCAATGATTATGGTAAGGAAACATAGGACTAAAAGGAATTATTTATAGGTGAAGTTTTAGGGTTCCATCTCAGCATACAAATGCTCCACTTGTGAGTCAAACCAATCAGTAATGGCATTATTTAGGTTCTTTTGAGACCAAACTTTCCCAAACTACATCGGTGGAATTGAAGTGTGGGAATTTTGTATCCCCTCCTTGTCATTCTCCTCAGGTGTAGCAGTGCAAAGTATATCAAAGGAAGCCTTCATAAACTCACATAAATAAGTAGGATAAACCCTCCCCCCCGAAAAGAGTGGCACCATCCCCTTATCATGGATTATCTCATAGAGGATGATCCAACTGAAGAGGGGAGGACAGTAGATCCTTAAAACCTTAAACCTTGCTTGGATCTGATGGGATAGTTGTTGAATTGAGTATCCTACAAGCATCTTGGTATGATAATGAGATCTCATGGGAGAATCCAAAATAGGTGGATCTTGTTAAGAGACAAGGACGAGATCATTTGACCTGGATTTATTGGGTAAGAACAATTCAAAACCATCATCATCAATCACTTGTTCCCATTGAGCAATAAATATTTATCTGATTATTTTTTGTGTCTACTCAGTCACCTACCCAACTAAACGAGGATTAACCTTACCATCTAATAAAGACTCTAACTCATCTCCAACCTACAATTTACAAACCTTTTTCCTTTGAGCATACACTTCTTCCTATATTGAACTCTGCTTCACCGGTACATAACTAGATGAGGGATCAAGTGGCATTCCATCAGGCCTACCTTTAGCCTTAAGGATTTTAGTAGATAGTCCCTTATAGGTATTATCCATGTTGATATTATTTATATCCATATCATATCCTTCATGTATGGAATTCCCTGAGGGGAATAACACCAAAGGAACACATACCTTTTTTTAATTCTAGAGGGGTGGCCAAACTCATCCTTAACATTCTTCTTAAAACTAGAATTTCTATCATTATACAATTTTTGAATCATTAATTCACATTCTACCTAATTTTATAGTGGAAAATCCAAATTCCCAACTCCCCTATTATGATGATAGTTTATTTAATAAGACTACATGTCAGCCTCCTTACCATCTGGATGACGTTTATGATCCAACAAACTATTTTTGTTTCGATCCTTCTTCTTACACCTTTCAGTTGTGTGACCTCTCAACCCAAAGTTGCTGCAAATCATTTTCCTAAAAATTTTCTCATAATAATAACTTATGTTTAAGTATCCCTTGAAATAATCAAGAACATTTTCATATTCAACAATCATGTCCAATTGGAAATCTACGACATATAGAACAATTATCTTGATAAGAGGGTAGCTAAGGTCAAATTCAACAAATAACCTAACAAATTGTCTATATCTGGATCATTCAGTCCCTTTATCCATCTTGATCAAAACACCAATTACTGAAATAATTTCTCAAAGAATCAGGGGGTTCTAAAAAAAACCAACACAAACCATGGATCCAAATCTAAAGCTAGTAAATACAATTCATAATATTCAGATGATTTAAAGAAGGATCCTAATCCTAGATTTTAATAAAATTGGGTTTCATGTTGATGAAACCATATCCTTAAGATTTGGATCTCTGATCCATATATTAAAACACAATATTGAAAAATATTTTCCCTAAAGAAGTCATATTCCAATCATAAAATCCCTAAGTCCACTGGGTTTCTTTCAAATATCAATGATACTCTATTTGTGGTCATTAGAATTCAAAGATAGTTACACAATGAGAGAATGATTAAATTTATTAAGTCAGTCTAAGATAATACCCTGAGTTTCTTTATCAAATATTGTAACCCATTTGTTTATAATCCTATGGGAAAATAGAAATAAATTCTCTCAAATCCCATCAATGAAATAACAATTTGAGGCATGAAAAGAATCTCGGAATAAAGGATCATATAAGGAAGCCCCAACATCCAACTTTGGATTAGTATTATCCTTAGATAACACCACCTGAGAAAAGGATACATGCTTACCAGATTTGAAATCAAACCTAGGGATTGAAGGAGCTGATAAATCCACACTTGGTTCGCCCAAATATGTTTGATCCCCATTATCCCACAATTTCCACCTTTATCATCATTGTTGGATATTTCTAAATCCATCGAATCATAATCTAAAAGAAATCATTATTGATCACCATCGAATCTCCTAAGGACCACACTCTCGACACTCCCCATCCTCCCCTCCCACATATCTATGATTTTTTATTATTTATCCTTTTATCTCATTTATTAGTTTTATTGATCACCTATATCATGAATAACTTGTCCAAACCATGTTATATTTTTTTGTAATATATTTATTGCTTTCTATTGACCACCTCCCCTCTATAGTTTTCTTCATCTTAGTCTGAACACCCACTATCATGAAGCATCCATCTGGTTACTGCCCCTTCCTAATCTTCCACTCCCTTGGTCAACCAAAACAGCAAGCCTTCCCGCTCTCCCTTCCTAACCACCTCACTTACATCATTATCTCTAATGTTTTTTTTGAATTTCTTGTTTTTTAAGACATACTAGTGGGATATTGGCTTTAAGATTTTACCATTTCACATTAGGTATTGTATTCATTATTTTACCATTTAATATACATTTTTCTACAAATTATGTTTATATAATTTATGGTTATTTGATAAGGGTGATGTCCTATGATGATTATGATAGAAAAATTATAAGTAAATATATTTATAGATGTAATATGAAGTGTTTATTCATTACTCTTCTTAATGATTTGGTATAAATGTATGATAAATAAAAATTCTCTTAATTTAATTTATATTTTATTTAAACATATTTTATTTATTTAGATATTAGTGACTCATGAATTAAATTAAAATTTTCTAATTATAATCCTCTTATCATGACATAATGAAAGTTATAATTTTAGTTTCTGTGATTTTTTATTAGTTTTTTGTTCCAAATCATCAATGAGAATTAGTTTGATTTTAATTAATGAAATGAATATGATTTTTTTCTTTTTTTGGAGAGTTTAATTTTTATATGTATCATTTGAAGGTAGATTTTATACTTTCCTAAAATTTTGGATTTGGTTTATTTAAATTCAATGCTATAAATGGGTTTTTTACTATTAATTTTGAAACTATTTTAAAGGGGACAATGGATTTTTTGGGGTTTTGAAATTCAAAAAGAGGATGGTAATTAATTTTTATTCTTCAATGGTGATTTCTATTTGATGGTTTTATATTTAATTTAGTGAATTGGTTTTGAAAATAAATATGAATAGTTAGAGGTTTTCTAAAATTTAATTCTAAAGGGATTGCTTGATTACTGGGGTAAATGGTTATTTATTGTGAAAATAAACATTGAATTAAATTTTTTATAGTCAAGAACAACAATATTTTTTTTAAATCTAAACACATGGTTTTTATTAATCTTATCTATTATTTGAGAGGTCTATTGAATGGGTTTCTTATAGGGATTTAGTGTTTGTTTTATTTTTTATATTTTGGTTATAATCATTTTAATAAATAAGGTTTGTGGTTGGAATTTATGATATTATATTATAAGGTTTACATCATGTTTATATAGAGTTTCAAGGGTATGGTGTTTTCCCATTATGTGAGGACACACAATATTTTTGTTATTCAACCGGTTTTCACCTTACACTCTGGTAAGTAGTTATAGAATGGACCTAACAATTCATAGGGAGGTTTCAATGTGTTTTAGAGTGTTCTATATATTTTTGTATTAGAATTAGAATCCTAGTATAGGACGCTATATGAGTTTTACTAGTTTTATATAGATGTTGAGAAAATGATATTTCAGATTCATTTTCTTATTTAGTTACCTTAAATATGAGGGGTAGAAAAGGAAAGATTTAGTCATGGTTTGAGGTGTGTTGGTATGTAAAAGTTTTATCGTCTTATTTATGAAATTATTTATTTTGATTAAAATATTTTCAAAATATTATTATAATTTTGATCTATTTTGTATCATTAGGAATTCTTTTAGTTTCAACCATAAAAAGTTTTATTTTAAAACACATTTATATCGAACACATACATGATTAAAATATAGTGGAATAATTTTATATAGTTATTTAAAATATCCTTTAACCAAACATGAGGTATGGATTTTATTAAGCTGTATACTCTTTTGGATATACCTATGAAGGGTTTTACTACTATATTTGGGAGATAAGTTATAGTTATTTTTGTTGTTATGGTGGTGGATTCAATAGTAGGTTTTCTGTTGGGATTAAATAAATGGTTTTTTATTTTTGTTTTGCATTTTTTATGTGAAGTTGTAAATAAATATTTGTTTGATAATAAATTGCCATGACTTGCCTTCAGCAAGACGATGGAAGGGGCGAAAAAGTTCATCGCCCTTTCTTCCTCTAGTCGAAGGCGAGATAATGACCCCCGAGTCCCGCCTCTAGTAGGCCCTGGAGTGGCGACTAGAACCAAGGGTATAACATTTTCACAATATGGGAGGAAGTACCCTTTTTAGTTAACCAATATTAGGACAAATAATGAGTCAACACCAAACACCATCATGTATAGAAAACTCAAGTAAACACCAAACTACATGCATGTTTTAATAATAAAATTGAACTAAGTACAAGAACTCCAATGTACATACCAGCAGGAAAGGAAAAGGCTAAGCAGAAACCAACATCGACCAACAATAACTCCAACATCTAGACTAGTAAGGTCCCGCACGGCCTCCAAAGCCCTCCTAGAAACCTGAATGTAATCTTGGGGTGATCATACAAAGTATACTCAGTAGGAAAACCTAAATCTCTCATGCACAAGTGGGGAGAAGTCCTAAAGTCCCGTGAGAAGCAGAAGAAACATCATTTATCAAGGAATCTATCCATCCTACCTCACTGTCCACACTAACCAAATAACACAAGCAGTGAGGAAATAGTAAAGAACAAAACATTTGGGAATCCTACACCACCATTTTCTCCCACTAGCTAGCTGCTCACCCCTAACGGAAAATGTCATGACGCTACCACTCCCTTCCTTCATGCACACACCTGGGCCTCACTACCATCCACATCCCTACTCGCACACATGTGGGCCTCACAACCACACTTCCCTACCCGCAAAAACCTGGGACTCATCCTGAAGACACCTGGGAAAACAAACTGTAACCAGAACCCCTTCCCAAAAACATCCGGGCCTCATCCTGAAGATTCGTGGTAAAACAAAATGCTCGAAGAGTCATGGACTAACACCACACCAAACGAAACCTACCCAAAGAGCCTTGTGTGTAAGGTCGCCTCCATCCATCACAACCTAGGGAAGAGGGAGTAGGAAGGAGAGTAACTAGGGGGAAACACCCCTCCCATGAGATGGGGTGTCCAACATTAAGTTCTCAATGCGGGTCGGGTGCGACTAAACACAAAACATACAGTTACACATATATACCAACACACATAGCCCAACCTATGGCTCCTCAAAAAGATACAAGTAGGTGCCCAAGCACTGCTGCCTCAGACAACACGCACACAACAAATAGTTCCTAGTTTCCCTATTCAAGTTATCATTTCATAATAGTTTAGTATGATTTAATCCACTCACTACTGGGAAAATAACAAGCACAAACAAAGATGAAACAACAATAAAGCAGGAAGGAAAACCATCAATTAATTTAAGAATTCACACCCAGTTCTCTTGTAAAGAATAACATCAAATTGAGATCAGTGGAACCCCTCGAAAAGCTGGAACCAAAGAAAACCCAACAAACCATTGGTTATCCCCACATTAATTCATTACCATTCCACCCAGTTCATTTTTACCTTTCCACTTTTATTCATGTACACAACCTAACCTGTAGCCCAGCTACCAAACACCACAACAGCCACACAACAACTCATGCCATTCCAACTACACCATTCACAGCCCCGTTGTTCACCCATCCATAATCAAACACATTCACCCCTTCACCCATTTCATAATTGAACCATCCCAATGTTCATAATTCATTATTTTATATAATTTAGTTCAAATGGGGTGATCACACAAGGTTATGGGCATTCATATTAAACAGCCAAGTTTATGTGTTTAACCGATTCATACATGATTCCCATTCACCAGAAAATGCGTAAAATAGAGCATAGCATAGGTGCATAAACAAAGTTCCCTAATGGTCATAATTTTCAATTGGCCTAATCCCATTAAATTCATAACAACATTCTAGGGTAAGCATGGGTAAAAACATGTAATAACATTAACAAACTTCCTCATCCTTGTTCTTTAACCGGTTATTATCTTCATTACAAAATTGATTAACTTCCTCGTGGGAACCATAGAACACCCACCGCACATGATACAAACGGATGAGAGACAAAGGTAAGACCCCTACCTAATTGATCAAGGATCGACGTTAAGTCCTCGTGTGGAAACTGGAAATCAGGTGTTGCAGGAACTCCATGAAACACGATCAATGAAAAACATCGCAACGAGGGTACAACTCATCGGGAGGAAGGGTACTCTGAGTGCAGGATGAAAAAAACTCAGGGACAAGAGAACCCTTTAGGTTATAAAGTCTAAGATACAGCATTCTCGGGACGGTTAAAATATGGAGAGAAAAAAACTAGAAACTGCAGAAGAAGAGGGATCATGCGTTGACCACACGGCTGGGCCACCCCACACGTCCAACTTAAAAGGGTCCCCACCCTTTGGGGTGCTTAAAACCGACACACACCTCCTTAACCAAGGAAAGACTCCTCCCAAGATGTGCTACATGCATTTCTGAAGACATGGTTAAAGTCATGAGCAAAACACATGGTTTTTCATTTAAGGAGGGTACCTCACCAATCATTTAATTAAACACTATTAATGGGCTTTAAACATGCTTAAAGGGGTCAAACCACGATTTAAAAACCAATTCGCGCAAAAAGGAGGCTCTATGGGAAAACCTATGGAGAGATCACCGTTACAGCAAGGCCACCGGTAGGCGAGAGCTACCAGTACCCCAAGGTCACTAGTAGGATAGGTCTTCTGGTAGACCATGCTACTGGTACACTAAAGCTACCGGTAGGCCAAGGCTACCGGTAGGCCGAGGTTACCGCTAGGAGTCTTAAGCATCATGGAGAAGCTGGTATGGCCTTCCAGACCTCCCAGAATACCACAAACATCATATTTTCACCACGTAATGGACCCTAAAACCCTGGTCCATTACACCAGATACCTCTCAAACTATTCTCATCCCCGAGAATATATGAACAAACCAGAAAGGAGAAAAGAGGGGTCCAAACAACCACCCTCTAAAGATACTTCTTAGGGGAAAACCCATGATTTGTTCAAAAGCTAGGACAGAACCCCCTACATCCAAGAATACTCCCCCAAGAGTTATAAACCCCAAACATCCATAAAAAGCACAACGAGCACACTTTCCAACACATGAGTTAGGGAGTCCCCTCCTACATGTCAGGATATTATCCTCTTTGGGTGGCACTGACTCACCGGCATGGGTTTAATCTCATTTACATTGATACGTCCTGATTAGCAGTCAGGTATTCTAATCATCACACATCCGGACACAAAAAACACACACACAGATAACAGGGAACATATCATGTAATAGATAATCCAAACAATAATTTTATATATTAAAGCACAAGGTAAAACATCTCAACAAAACTCAGAAAAAAACAACAAGGGAGTCAAAATAGCTCATGGTACTAAATGCATAACTGGGCCTCCCACTCCCAAGTGCTCTCCTCAAGGCCACTATGCCTCCACAACACACGAACCAAGGGGATGGGTCGTCCATGAAGCCCTTTCTCATTACGATCCTTGATCTTGATCGGTCTTTCTATGAAGGTCGCATAGTTTTCGACATCTAACTCTCCCCAATCGATGACATGGGATTCGTCGTGTAGATATCGATGAATCTGGGAGATGTGAAAGACATTGTGAACTTTCCCTAACTGAGGTGGAAACTCCAGCTAATACACCACCTCAAGAACTCGTCCCAGCACCTTGAAAGGTCCGATGAACCTAGGGGAGAGCTTACTACCCTTCCCAAACCTTCGCTGCCCACGTCGAGGGGAAACCTTCAAGAACACATGATTTCCAACCTCAAACTCCAAGGGCCTCCTACTATGATAGGCATAAGACTTATGCCGATTATGGGCTGCCTTCATCCTCTCATGGACGAGCTGAACCTTCTCAATGGTGCCCTGCACCACTTCTGTCCCATGAACAGCGGATTCCCCAATCTATGTCCAGCAAACGGGTGAATGACACAACCTTCCATAAAAGGCCTCAAATGGTTTCATGCTGATAGTGGAGTGGAAGATATTATTATAAGAAAACTCCACCAGAGGCAAGTGTCATACCCATGATCCCCCAAAATCTATAACACATGCCCGCAACATGTCTTCCAATGTCTAGATCGTTCGTTCTGTCTGCCCATCTGTCTAAGGGTGGAAAGCAGTGCTAAGGCATAGCTGTGTGCTGATATCATGTTTTAATCCCCTCTAGACTCATGAGGTAAATGGATTTTCTCGATCGGAGACAATATATCTCAGAATCATGTGCAACTACACCACCTCATCGACATACCTCTGGGCTAAGGTACTCACCGGGCTCGACTCCTAAATCACTAAGAAGTGAGCTGATTTTGTCAACCGATCCACCACTACCCAGATGGCATCATAGACTCTCTGATCCCTGGGTATCACTGTGATGAAGTCCATCAAGATGTCATCCCACTTCCACTCGGGAACATCTAAAGGCTGTAACAACCCTCCAGGAAAACGGTGTTCAACCTTTACGTGCTGACACACTATGAACTTAGCTACAATCTCTGCCACCGCCCGATTTACCCTGGGCCACCAAAACTATCCCCTCAGGCATTGGTACATCTTTGAGACCCCAAGATGTACCGCTAAAGCCGAGCCATGGAACTCAAGGAGGAATCCTTTACACATCATCTCAGGAACAAAAATCCTTCCACGGAAAAGCATCTGATGCTGACCATCCTCTGACCATACCTTGTGAGAATTTCCCTGATAAACACGATCTCGCATCACTTCTACCTCCGAGTCCCCCCACTGAAACTCTTCCAATTGCACCACTAAAGAGGAAACTACAGTCATCTAAAACAGATATCCTCTTCCACCTTCCACCCTTGCATCCAAATGCAAGGATTCTAACTCTTCCATCACTCTCCATGCATCTACAAATTCTCGAACTACTTCCTTTTGTGATTTCCTGCTCAGGGCATCATCCACAACATTACCCTTTCCCTCAGTATAAGAGATCTTGAAGTTGTAGTCTTGGAGGAACTCAACCCATATCCACGGCCGAAAGTTTAGATCCTTCTGGGAAAATACATAATGCAAGCTCTTATGATCTTAGAAGACCACAAAGCACTCTCCGATGAGATAATGTCACCACAACTTCAATGCAAACACCAAGGCTGCAAGTTCCAGATCATGGGTGGCATAGTTACGTTCTTGAGGACGTAACATCCTAGACCCATAAGAGATCACTCCTCACTGGTGCATCGGCACACATCCCAATCCAAGGCTAGAATCATCACATGACACTTCAAACAACACCCATTCCTCTGGTAATATGGGTACTGGGGCACTAATCATATTATCCTTTAGGTAGACGAAAGCTGTCTGGCACTGGTCCCTCCACACGAAGGTCTGGTCCTTCCTAGTCAAATCTGTCAATAGAGCTGCAACTTGAGAGAAGTCGGGCACAAACCTCTGGTAATAGCCTTCCAAACCTAGGAAACTACGATCTTCTGCAACATTCTTGGGTACTACCCATGAAACAACTACCTCGACCTTCGACGGGTCTTCTTCTATTCCATTCCGAGACACTACGTGTCCAAGGAAATGTACTTCTCGCATCAAAAACATGCACTTAGGTAGTTTCCCATAAAGATGGTGGTGCCGAAGGACTCCCAAAACTGCAATAAGATGCTCAATGTGCTCTTACTATGATCTTCAGTAGATAAGGATGTCGTCGATGAACACCACAATGAACTGGTCCAGAAAATCTTGGAAGACAGAGTTCATGAGGTTCATGAACAGAGCTGGTGCGTTCGTAATGAAAAACGGCATGACAATGAACTCAAAGTGTCCATATCTGTACCTGAAATCCGTCTTCGAGATATCACCTTCCTTCACTCTCAACTAGTGGTATCCAAACCGCAGATAGCTCTAAGAGAACCAACCTCCACCCCTCAGGTGGTCGAATAGATCGTCAATCCACGGGAGGAGGTAAATATTCTTGACCGTCGCCTGATTCATCCTCCTGTAGTCTATGCACAGTCGTAGACTACCATCTTCTTTCCTTATGAACAAAACTGGAGCACCCCATGGCGACACACTAGGTTGAACAAATCCCTTTTCCATCATATCGTCAATATGAATCTGCAAATCACATAACTCAGAAGGTGTCATCCGATAAGTAGCCATCGAGATCGGGCGGGCACCAGGCTATAAGTCTATCCCAAACTCAACATCACGTCAAGGGGGTAGAGTCACAAACTCATCAGGAAAGACATTAGTGAATTCTCTTACGACCTCTGGGACATCCATCATTCCTGCATCCGCAGACCCCACTGACACCCCGTCCAGCATAGAAAGGAGAGGCTCCACATGTCAACTCCCCACCTGATAACTTTGCTCCCCAAAAAAAGCCACACACCATCCATCCTCGTTGGAGTATTCAATCCTTCTCCAATACCAGTCGATGATGGCATGCACGGAGAATAACCAGTAGATTCCTAGAATGACATCGTATTGCTGCATCTTCAAAGAAAGAAGGTCTCCACTGGACTGATGTGGTCCCAACATCAGTCTATATCCCTGAAAAAAGTAAGATACACTGTTATGATCCCCAAATGTTGTTCTCAACACTAGGGGAATAAAAAGTCTCTCAGCATCTAGACCTAGATCATGGTATAATTTGGGCATAACAAAGGAGTGAAAAGCTCCCGAATCAAACAAGGCAGAAACAAGAGTGCTGAAAAAAATGATCGTACATCGAACAACCTATGGTCCTACTGGAGCTACTAACTCTATGGAATGCAACTGTCCATGCCCAGCTTCTCTTCCTCGCTGCTGTCGACCACCTCCCTGACCACGTCCCGGTCTAAGTCCTTGAGGAGCACCCTGGTGTCGGTCTCCTCCCGCAAAGTCGTCCCTCGGAGGGCCAGGGGCCTGCTGCTACTACTGGAATGGCCTCGCCGACAACGGATGCTGCTGAGGTGGGTGCTGAAACTTCCCACCTCCACCACGTGGATCTCAAGTCGGACACTTACTCTGGATGTGCCAGAAAACTCTGCAAGAAGAACACTTCGGTCCTGGCCCTGTGGAAAATGGGCGAGGGACAGAATCTCAGAACCGGAACAGATGAGGCCTAATCCCTTCTTGTCAAAACATGGAAGGCCCTGTCGCTGGAGACTTACTGCTGACTACCTTCCCCTTTGATAAACCCAGCTGGTTCCCCTCTCTTGGCGTGCATCCCTTCATGGGCATCCTCTCTATTATCTCGGCCTTCTTCTATACTGCTAGGTACGTTGAAAGGGTGAAGGGAGTGACAACTTACTGAAGAGAAGGATGGAGTTCCTCCTCTAACCGTCTTTCCCAAGACTCCCCATCTGGAAAGAGATCTGGGGAAAAGTGCAAGAGATCTTTGAACTTGATCCCCAGATCCCTCACTGACATGCTTCCCTACGGAAGGGAGAGAAACTCCTATCTCTTCTCAGCCTTCTTCGTAGAGGAGAAGAACTCCTCACAAAATTCCTTCTTGAAACCGGCCAATGAAACCTCTCCCTCTATCTTCTCTCCCAGGAAAAGCATCCACCACTGACGCGTTGCTCCTCTCAGCTGACTGACAGCCAACAGAACCTAGTACTCCCTCGAATCAAAGATCAATGAAAAGGTGATGTCTATATCATTAATCCATCCCTCTATTACTGAGTCAGAAATGCTTCCCTCGTACTTTCCGAGGGTTTGTCACTTGAAGGAGCGCAGAGTCCTCTACTATAAGTCGTCCTCCTCATCTCGGTCAAACCTCAGCTGGTCAACTGCCTCGATCCGCTGGGCCTAAACCGCCCGAGTCGCTCGCGGATAACGTCTGGGTGCCATAGCTACAAGGTAAACAAATAATGCCTAAGTCCGAGTAGCAAGGGATTTTTTTGTCGCCTTGGTATTATTATTAAAATTTTCCCCCCAAGATACCCCAAATCAATTAAAAAAACAATCAGTATGATTCATGTACCTTCCCTAGGGTCTATACCCTAAAATAAATGTAGTCTCACTTGGCCGTTTGATAGGATCAGAGTCCTTGCATCGGATCACAAGGGGCCCTAAAATCCAGTGTCCTAGCCAATCTTCCCTGGACAATTTCACGAACCAAGATCACCTAACATTGTTGCCCTAACATCCCATTCCATCCTCATTGTGCCTAACTCTAGACTCCATCCTATCCCTCAACCTCGCCTTTGATACCATTCTATCATGACCCACCTTCCGTAAGATGATGGAAGGGGCGGCAAGGGTCTCCTCCCTTCCGTCCTCTAGTTGAAGACAAGATAATGACCCCCGATCCCCTCCTCCAATGGGGCCTGGAGTGGAAACTAGCACCAAGGTATAAAATTTTCACAATATGGGAGGCATTACCCTTTTTAGTTAACCAATATTGGGAGAAAGAATGATTCAACACCAAACAACACCATGTATAGAAAACTCAAGTAAAAACCAAACTACATGCATGTTTTAATAATAAAACTGAACAAATTACAAGAACTCAAAAGTAAAATACCAATAGGAAAGGAAAAGGATACGCTGAAACCATAAGAGACCAACAGTAACTCCAACGTCCAGACTAGTAAGGTCCCACACGGCTTCTGAATCCCTCCTGGAAACCTGAAAGTAAACGTAGGGTGAGCATACAAAGTATACTCAGTAGAACCTAAAGCTCTTGTGCACAAGCGGGGAGACGTCCTAAAGTCCCGTGAGAAGCAGAATAAACATCATCTATCAAGGAATCTATACATCCCACCTCACCGGTCACACTCACCAAATAACACAAGAAGTAAGGTAATAGTAATGAACAAAACTTTTGGGTATCCCGCACCACCATTTTCCCCCACTAGCTAGCTGCTCATCCCTAATGGAAAATGTCCTGATGCTACCACGCTCTTCCTGCCCTCACAGACCTGGGCCTCACAACCATCCACATCCCTGCCCGCACGCACCTAGGCCTCACAACCACACATCCCTTCCCTCACACACTGGGGGCTCATCCCGAACACACCTAGGAAAGCAAACAATAACCAGAACCCCTGCCCGAAAACACCTGAGCCTCATCCCAAAAATTCATGGGAAAACAACCTTCCCGAAGAGTCCTGGGCTAAGTACACACCAAATGAATCCTACCCAAAGATCCTTGTGTGTAAGTTCACCTCCAGCCATCACAGCCTAGGGAAGAGGGAGCATGAAGGAGAGTTACTAGGGGGAAACACCCTGCTCATGATATGGGGTGTCCGACAATAAGTGCCCAACGCGGGTGGGGTGCGACTAAACACAAAACATACATTTACACATATATACCAACACACACAACCCAACCTATGGATCCTCAAAAAGAAACAAGTAGGTAACCAAGCTCTGCTGCCTCAGAGAATAGGCACACAACAAACTGTTCCCAGTTTCCCAATTCAAGTTATCATTTCATAATAGTTCAGTATGAGTTAATCCCTTCACTACTGGGAAACTAACAGGCACAAACACAGATGAAACAACAATAAAGCAGGAAGGAAAACCATCGGGTAATTTAATCATTCACACCTCGTTATCTTGTAAATAATAACATCAAATTGGGATCAGTGGAATCCCTCAAAAATCTAGAACCATAGAAAACCCAACAAACCATTGGTTATCCCCAAATTAATTCATTACAATTTTACCCAGTTCATTTTTAACTTTCCACTTTTATTCATGATCACAACCCAACTTGCAGACCTACTGCCAAACACCACCACAGCCACGCAACAACTCATCCCATTGCCCCACTATTCACTCATCCATAACAAAACACATTCACCCCTTCACCCATTTCATTACTGAACCATCCCAACGTTCATAATTCGTTCTTTTATATTATTTAGTTTAAATGGGGTGATCACACAAGGTTATGTTCATTAATATTCAACAGCTGAGTTTAATTGTTTAATCGATTATTACAAGATACCCATTCACCAGAGAAGGCATAAAACATAGCGTAGAAAAGGTGCGCAAAAAAAGGCCCCCAACGATCTTGATTTTTAGTAGGACTAAGCCCATTCAATTCATAACTGCATCGTAGGGAAATCATGGGTAAAAACATGTAACAACATTAAAAAACATCCTTGTCCACGTTCTTTGACCGTTTATTATCTTCATTATAGAATTTATTAACTCCATCGTGGGAACCATAGGACACCCACCCCGCGTGATATACAAGGAGGAGAGACAAAGGTAAGAACCCTACCTAATTGATCAAGGATCGACATTAATTCCTCGCATGGAAACTGGAAATCAGGAGTAGCAGGAACTCCATGGAACATGATCAAGGAAAAACTTTTCAACGGGGGTACAACTCGTCGGGAGGAAGGGTACTCTGAGCACAGGATGAAAAAAAAGAAAATCAGGGACAAGAGAATCCTTTAGTTTATTAAGGCTGAGATACAGCATTCCTGGGATGGTTAAGATATAGAGAGAAAAAAACATGAAACTGTGGAAGTAGCGGGATCGTGGGTTGACCACGCGGCTGGGTCACCCCACACGTCCAACTTAAAAGGGTACCTGCCCTTCGGGGTGGTTAAAACCAACGCACACCTCCTTAACCAAGGAAGAAATCCTCACATGATGCGCTACAGGTGTTTCTGAAAACGTGGTTAAAGGCATGACCAAAACCCATGGTTTTTCATTTAAGGAGGGTACCTTACCAATCATTTAATTAAATGCCATTAATAGGCATTAAACAGGCTTAAAGGGGTCAAAACACGGTTTAATAACCAATTCGCGCAAAAAGGAGGTGCTACTGGAAAACTCATGGAGAGGTCACCGTTGCACCAAGGCCACCGGTAGGTGAGAGCTACCCGTACCTCAAGGTCACTAGTAGGTTAGGTCTACCGGTAGGACGAGGCAACTGGTAGGACGAGGGTACCGGTTGGCCGAGGAAACCGGTAGGCCGATGAGACCGGTAGGCCGATGCGACCGGTAGGCCGAGGTGACCGGTGGGCCGAGGAGACCAATGGGCTGAGGCGACCGGTGGGCCGAGGTGACCGGTGGGCTGAGGCGACCGGTAGGCCGAGGCGACCGGTAGGCCGAGGGGACCGGTAGGAGTCTTAAGCTTCATGAAGAAGCTGGGATGGCCTTCCAGACCACCAAGAACCCCCCAAACATCTGATTTTCACCATGTAATGGACCCCAAAACCCTGGGCCATTACATAAATTGAAAATTTTCGATGGTGTCGATGAATGATTTCATGAATTTTATATAATCTTTGGTTACTTTATTTTTTATATTGATATAACAGGACACCCATTCATTAAACTTTTTTTCTTTCATGATCCAATATTTTAATGAAACATCACCTAGCCCACTACGTACAAAGTGAAGAAATGAATAAAAATAAACTTATCCCTCTTGTTGGAATCCCACCTATCAAAGTTATAAAAATATCTTAGAATTACTACCTTTTTGTCCCATACAAAATCAAATCAATAACCATGACCAATATCCACATGTTTACCCTAGGTTGTTAATTTTCTTTTCACCCTTGTGTAAAATGATAACTTATCAAAAATCATCACCGATAACATTCAAAGGTTGGGTTACCCTTATTATAATTATCTTTAACTTTCTCATTTGATTATGAACATCAAATATATTTTTTTTATATTTTTTTAGAATGAATATTTTATAATATTAATAAGATGGATATAAATTGAAAAATGATTCATGTTAATCATATGATAAGAGAGTATGAACATGGAGCTAAATAGTTCATCAGGTTTTCAACAAATCATATATATGAATTTTATAAAATCCTTTCTCCATGTTAATATTTTTTTTCATGATAAATTCATCCAAAAGAGTTGGAAGAAAATTGATTATTCATAGAATCGATTAGATCTATAAATGTTTGACTAAACATGGGGAAAAACTAAATGTACACACTGATGGGTAAGATATTGCATTTTATGGATCATTTGATATGAATACCAGTATAAATGATGACTGAGATCATATCGAATAAATGAAATTAGAAATTTAAGATGAACTTTGTGATCGTATAAAGTTGTTTAATAATTTAAATAGTTGTGCTAAGAGAGTATTGTATACTGGTTGTACTAAATACACAACATTTTCACCTATATTGAAGTTATATAATTTGAATGCTAATAGTGGATGGAGTTACACCAACTTTATTGAACTACTTGGTCACCTAAATGATATACTACCAAAAGGAAAGGAAAATACTTATTGAATATATGATTCTAAAAAATGTTATATTCAATTTTCATGACATCTAAAAAATAAATGCTTTTAAAAATGATTTCTTATTATTTGACAAGGATCGTGAATAACTCATAAACTTCCCTAGGTGTGGTGTGAATTGACACAAGAATGATTAATCAAGTCCCCTGAAATTTGTATGGTACTTTACAATGATTCCACAGTTTAGAAAACTATATGGATGTTTGGAAACCATGAAATAATTAATATGGAATACAAATAAGATAATTAAATATGAGAATCTATATCATCTAGAAGACACAACTCGGTAAAATAAAATATATTATGAGTATCTAAGATTTTTAAATGTACAGAGAACCTTTCATATTTATTTATCTATAGATGGAATAAATCTTTTTGGTCTATAGAGTAATAATCATAGTACATTTCTAGTTATGTTGGTAAATTATAACTTTTCCCCATGGTTATGCATGAAGTGCATAAACATTATGTTGTCTCTTCTTATATCTGGACCAAACAAATTTGTAATGATATTGATTTCTATTTAGATCCATTGATCAAAAAATTTAAAATTGATGTGGTATATAGGTGTTATAATGTATGATTCTTATAGAAGTTAAGAATTCACATTGAGGTCCATGTTGTATGGGATGATAAATTACATTCATCATTATGGAAATTTTCAAGGCTATAGTATTAAAGGTGTTTTTGGGTGTCCCATTTGTGAATTATTCACACACTCATTTTATTTAAACATTAATCAAAGACTTTGGACTTAGAACATCATAAATTTTAACCTAGATGATATAAATATTGATCATGGATGACACCTTTGGATGTGAATAATGACCAAGGTACAATATTATCTCCACTAACATGTGATCAATAGTTTGATAAAGTAAAAGATATTAGCACTATTTTTGGTAAACCATTTTCAGAAAACCGTACAAAAAAGGTTGTAAAAAGTGATAAATTTTCTTTAAATTGTTTTACTAAAATTGTTTATACATCCTAAATTTTATTGAAGTAATGCACGTAGAAAAAAATTTATTTGATAGTGTTACTGACACGTTACTAAATGTCATCGGTAAAACTAAAGATGGAATCCAAACTAGGTTAGACATGATTGAAATGGGGATAAGAGAAGAGTTGGCACTAGTGAAGGGTAAAAGGTGGAAATTTTTCCTCAAGCAGTTTACACTCCATCCAAAAAAGAAAAAATAAAATTTTTCATTTTTCATAATGGTGTAAAAGTTCTAAAGGTGTATTCATCAAATATAAAAAAAATTCGTGTTAGTGAATAATTTTATGTTATATGGACTAAAATCCCACAACTATCATTTTTTGATAAAAGATTTTATTCTTGTCTCTTTGTGTTACAGTATTCTTAAAATGTATGACATATATTAACTAGACTCTAATTATTCTTCAAATATATATGCAATGAAGTTATAGACCCGGAAAAGTTTACTACCATGAATAAGAAGGTTTTAATCATATTTTGTAAATTAAATCTGTTGTTCCCACTATAACTCTTTGATATAATGGTCCCCATGATGGTTCTCTTGGTTAGAGAGATCTAAGTATGTAAACCAATCCATTATAGATGGTTGTAACCGATTGAATAATATATGAATATTTTTAAAGGGTATATCCAGAATCAAAGTCATCTAGAAAGTTGTATTGAAAAATAATATGTTATTGAATAAGTTATTGAATTCTGTATCAATTAACTTTCAGATGTTGAAAGAATTAGTCTCCCAATGTCTCATTACAACGGATGCCTTATGGGTGAATGGATTTACAGAATAGATGTTTTTATAATTACCATCACAGAGAGGGAGAAATATAACCTTTAAATTTTATATAATAGTAGTGATGTTGATCCATTCATTGAATCACACAAAGTAATTAATAGATATTTTAATCCATTAAGGGGTAAAGAGTGAATATCAAATACATATAATCAACTAATTATATGATAGTTATGAGATTATATTTTTAAAGAGTTATATAAAAATAAAAATTCAATTGTTGAATGAATTTAATGACTATCAGGGGGTTCAAATAAAAATTTTATATCTTACACTCATTTTGTGATTAATGGTTATACTTTTAATATAAAATTAAGCAATAACTGTTGTATGATGAAAAACATTAGAGGTTATCTTATAGTAGAATTGAATCACATATCTAGTTCCAAGGATAGAAATCAAATTTATGTGAATATTTCATATATCAGCATCATAAAATAGATATATGAGTTATATTATACAACATTTCATGTTCTTATTTTCAATTTTAAATGGGTTGAAAGCAGAAGTGTAGTGAAAGTTGATGAAATGGGATTCATGAAGGTGAATTTCAATGTGGATGGTCGTAAAGACCCCAACCCTAGTATCCCATAGTCCATAGTTACTTTATTAAATTTGTATATTATAAAAGGAATCACATTTCAAAGGACCAAATAGTTTAGTAGTTTTGTAAAACCAGATACATACTTGAATCATAGCTTATAATTAAAATTATAAATACAACATAATGATTCCTCTAAGAACACCATTATTCTCCTAGCTTATCCCTGAATGTTAATCATAATATACTTCTTGGAATCCTAGGAAAAATAAATCCTAACAAAGGGGTGATATTGAATACTCATTAAGGGTATGAGTATAGTGAAATATATCATGAAGAAATAATTATAAATATTAAGGAAATGTGAATAATTGAAACACAATACATTTAAACATAATCTTGAGCATAATATATATGGAATAAATGATAATAAAATAATCCAATATAAATAATCATATGATAATGAAACTTTACTATGGATATTTTACTAATTGAATAATAATAAGGAATTTCAATAACTAATCTCATAACGAGTGAATTCATAATATGAGACATCATAAACATACAACCAAGGATTTGGACAAAAAACCATACATAAATAGTAAATTTCTCAACTAATACCCAAACTAGTTTGTATAATGAGACATACTGATACACTAAGGGGATAAAAAGAGCTCCTCTTATTACTTACTAAGTCACATTCATTTATCACATGAATGTGTTGAAATATAAACAATATAAACATTTGTATCAAAAACTATCATATGAAATGTGAAATTTAACCATAAAGCGTGAATAGTATATTTGCAGTCAAATTTATCATAAATTATTCAATAATATATGGTAGATGGTATCATGAGATATCAACTTAAATTAATCATAATATTCAAAAATGGTGTGGATATAGATGAAAATACTCTAAAATCATTAAAAAAAATTGAGTTAAATTTCCTTTAACATTGAATTCATATATTTAAAAAGTCACACAATTATAAATGAAAACAAAATCTTTGAAATAACCTTGGAAATTTGTAATGGAAAATTAAAAATAATAAATCATCATAAAGACAAAAATAATAATCTCATGCTTCATAAGTTAAAAAAATATTCCTCTCATATTTTTTTCAGAAAAGATATAAAGTACCTTGTTTGGAAAATGAAAAAAATATTCCTTTAAAACCATTTTATAAAAATTAAAACATGGGTAAATAAAAGAATTTAAACATTAATATGAGAATAGTAAAAACATTTTTGAAATTTTTTTAGAAAACCCTAACATGGAAAATATTATTCCCCAATGGAGACTTGAATAGAAACAATCTCAATTAATGATGAGATTGTGAATTAAACCCATACAAAGATAATATCATTAATAAAAATAATATATTATGTGATTTCACTATAAAAACACATAAAACAATTGGAAATAAAACATAAGGTTTTTGAAAGTCATTTCACAAATAAACAAATAAATTAAATAGAATTTAACCCAGTGAATGAAAATTGAGTTAAGAAATCTCTTACCTTAGGTCTGATTTCCTTATTATATATAGGAAACTCTTATATAGTTGTTTTAAACATATTATTAACTTATGAAATAATCATCATAATATTTATGATATCATATATGATTCCCTTATAACATTTTACCACTCATTTATTAATAATGATTTATCTATTTCACTATTTTGGGTGTTAATTGCCATGTTTTCTTATGCATTTTATCTTGAAAGTCCCAATTATCATGCATCTGATATTGATAAAACATAAAAAAAATATTAATTTCGTAAATATGAAATTAAATAATAATAAAAAATTAACCCTCTTGAATTTGGAACATAGATAATGAATCACATCACTTTGTGAAGATGGTAAGTTGTATGCATGCACAAGCGATGATATCATTTCTATATGGATTAAAGTGTAAGGAAGTTGATGGTATATTAATTTTCAAGAGTAAAAATAATTTCATAATTATAATATATATATATATATTATTTCAATTGTAATACCCATCCAAGTAAAGTGGTGATGAAAAACATAGTACACCACGATGTGGAGACAGTTAGTCGAACGTATGGAAGCGTTGTGCTTTCATTTTTTGTAAGATGGATAAAAGGTAGAATATGGTTGTAAAATAATCATAATAACATATAATAATATATATAATACTGGATTTATTACTTTATAATGGAAATAAAACATGAAGATGAAGTAGAAGAAGAAATGAACTTGGATGAGTTGGTAAAAACGATCACCTCTTCTTCGGTGGACTTCCGTAAGATATATTCTTAAGGGATCTAGGTTTGGTCTTTTTGTAAGACCAGGATCACCAAAACTGTTATATAGATATTGGTAAGATAAATGGAAGGTTTTTTATCTATAAGGATAAAAGTAGTGTGAATAAGTGAGGTAGTAGGTTCAATTTATAATTGAGGTGAGGGGCACTTTTGGAAACATTCAAAATATTAAATTAATATAAATTATATTATTAATTTTAAAAGGATAAAATGTGATTTATTTAAAATATAAGATAATTATGGGTCTAAATAATCTAATAAAATAATTTTTACCCAAATTTATGTCACATTATTACCCTTATAATTTGGTTTAAACCCTTATTTGATCTCTTTAACTCTTACCGTGACAACATGGAGTTTTACTCTTTCAGAGTCAATATTATTTATATAAAATGAAAAACTAACCATGAATTAATAATGGGTAAAACATTAAACCTAATATAAATTAGGTGGATTAATTTTATATGTTTATTAATTTTATATCATATAAAAAAATATTACTTATTTTAATATAACATTAATATCAATTTTTACATTATTCATTACTTTAGCTTTTAAAAAAATCAATAAAATAAGATATCTTCAAACTAAGTATTTTAAAACGTCACTTACAAGTCAAAATTATCTATAAAATTTTTTATGTAATTAATTATAGAAAATATATTTATTTTAATATTTTTATAGTCATTTATTTTATATTTCCTATAATTAAACAATTACTACATTATCATTGTGTAAGCCTTTAAGGAAAATATTTATTGATTAAAATTTAAAAATAAATTATCATTATTAATATAACATTTTCTATTTTAAATTACTTTTTATAGTTGAATATATGTTCTGAATAACCACACATTAAAAATGTAATACTTATAAAAAATATCAATTTGACATATTTAACTTTTCTTAAAATAAATTACTATAAAAGGATTAAAGTCATCCAAGTGGCACAAATAAGACAATAAAATCGTCCCAAGGGTGATTTTGGTAAACAATAACTCATAAAATAAAATTAGGAGAAGTTTTTTTTGGTAATTTTATAATATTTATAATATCATTTTTACTCTTAATTACCTGATTTACCCATAACCGTTGCAATTAAAATTACTAATCTTACTATTCATATAGTCTAAAAATAATAGACTATTTACTAAATTTAAACCCTATTATTCTAAATATGGATTCCATTTTTTTAAAAAAAAAATTGGCTAAAATTAATTTAAAATATATCCTATAGATGGGGTAAGAAAACAGGTTTTAAAAGTGAAAATGTGCAAAAGTTGGAAATGATTTTATATCCACGTTCAATATAAAAAAGATTAAAATTACCTTAATTTAATTTAAAGATTTATTATTGATCTAATTTTACATGAAAACCAATTTAAAATATAATTTAACATTATTAATCATTTAGATGAAAAGTCAATTATCAATTAAAAGGCATTATTTTTTCATATTCATCAAAATTAAAACTTATCACAAAAATACCAAAAATTCAACCAATGTAAATTTTGATACAAAAAGTTAAAAAAATGAAGGTTATTTCGTAAAATATAAATTATAAAAGTGTAAAAATTTATTTTTAAAACAAATGCGCCAAAAATGTCAGCAATAGTGCCTTTATAAAAATATATTTTTTATGCATAAAAATTGAATTTATATTTCACTAATGTCTAGAAAAAACATAGGATAAATTTTAAACATTATATTGAATTTATCATATATAAATTTAATAAATAAAATTCACTTATAGTAATAAATTTAATTTATTAGGATAAAACACCTTTGGTGTATAATAATTGGTTTTATAAAAACATTTCCTTTATATTAAATTGGTTTTTTATATTTGTCCTAATTAATTGGTAACAAATGAATTAAATAGTATATTTTTATACGTTAGTTTATCTTATTCATAACCACCAATTTAATGACTAAATGAAAAATGAATTTCACATAATAATATTAATAATATATCATTGTTTGTTTAATATTGGTGTTTCATGTAAAGTAAGCTATAGAAGATATTAAATTTAAAAGGATACCAACCATAAAATATTAGTGTGTAAAATTATCCCATCCATCAATAAATTTCAACCACATAATGTTTTAATTTGTTCTTAGTGTCTAATGTTTGAATTACCAAAATACCTTTATTGAAAAACATTTTAATGAAACTTACATTTAGAAAGAAAGAAAGGGAAGTACAAAGGTCACCTAAGACAAAACATTATAGGATTACATGTAAGAAAATATGGGCATTAATTAGATAAATAACTCTCAAACACTAATAAATAGTGATAGAGAACATTAGCAAAGTAATGTTAACCATCACAAAACCATAAATATACGATTGGTTAAAAGTTTATTGATAAAAGTAAACGGATAACCTTTTTGTTTCGAAATATATTCACTAATGTTTAGGAATTAATTTAATTCGTATACAAATAACATATGGATATATAATTACTTGATAATTATAGTTTCATCCTTTAATCAATTTCAACCACTAACTCATATTTTTCTCTAAACGATATGAATTTATGATTAATTTTTCATATCTGTATAATTGAAATCAACTTCTATGGATCGAAAAATCCAAAATGGTATAACTATATATTTTTCATTTCTATATACATTAACCAAAACCAAAATAGTTTGGATAAGATAAGATAATTCCCCAAAATAATAAACATTTATATGATAAGAAATAGCTTTTATCTCTAAAATTCAACAGTAATACCCATAGTTCAATATATATCATTTAGAAAATAACTATTCTACCTCAAAAATATTATAAACAATGATTTAATCCCAAAAATTGGAATGATTTGATCACATAGACTTCCAAATAACATCAATCACTCTTAATGTCTCATACCATAACTTTAATTTCCTAAATCACATAATCTCCAAGTTATAATAACCATTTCAATAAATAAACTAAATCACCATAAGTTTACAATAAAATCATATTTTAATCGAAAAGATAATTCAAAATTCATTCCTCATAATATTCTTTTTACCTTAATATCATTGGATTCCCAAAATAGTGAATGTCTTCCAAAATAAAAGTAATCACTTAATCACCAAATCAGTTTCCAGTCACAAGGTAATCGATTTGATAAAAAAATGTCCCTTAAATCAAAATAACCTTTATAAATTAGATGGTTTAACTAAAAAATCATGCTAACTATGGATTTCTGTAGGATAGGGTTAGGTGTTTCACCCTTGTTGCCTTTCTGTTGTGGGTTCAAACCCCTCAACCTTGCCATATATGATGGTTTTTCACCTATCCTATGGGTTTTTATTTTTTCTAAAACTATATTGAAATTATCCAAAAATGTGATAAAAATCCAAAGAAATAACTTAAATATATTAAATATTAAATAATTTTTATAACAATAGATTTTATCTCATACATTTAATTTTGTATTCCTAGTAATATAATAATCCATAATTACCTTAAATAAAAATATCATATAAACCCTAATGGTTATCCATACCTTTAAACATATGTATACAAAATGCAAAGGAATTAATACTTAAATAAATTTTTCCCACATACTAAACCAATAGGGTTTGTTACCAAAAATGTTTCCCAAAATATCAATAATATTAATTAACTCTGATAAAATAAATCCGAAAAAGGGTTTTTAAGAACATTAAACTCATAAATACATGATGGTGTCTATAACTCTTAAGTTAATGAAAATATATCAACACAATTCTGTAGAAACATCATGATTCTTCTAACCATGATACTATTGGTTACATACTTCTTCAAAAAATTTTCTATCACATTATATTTTAAATCAGTTCCTTTCGATTCCATCTATTGACTAAAACCAAAATCAAAGTGTGGGAAACATTAATCTTAGTTATAAATCACTTAGTCATTAAGAATCATTTATAGTATATCTAAATCATGAAAATTTCTCAATATATTAATCTTTAGGTTTACCATAGTTTTTCAAAAGTCATTACTAAATCTATAGGATGTTATCTTAGACTTATCTTTAATAGTTATTCATGTGGTTCGGTCTCCTAATCTATGTTTTCTAAATCTAGATCCCATGTTTTCATGTAAAATTGGGTTGATACCAATTGTAAAGACCCTGAACCTAGAATCCCAAAGTTAGTGGTTAGCTTATTACTTTTCCATAATATACTAGGAAACACATCCCAAAGGACTGAACAGTTTATTAGTTTAGGAAAACTAGATACATACCTAAAACATACATTACAATTGAAATTATAAAATACAATATAAAGATTCCTCTAAGAAAACCTTATTATTATATTTTATCCCACTATGTTAATCATTATATACATCTTGGAATCCTGGGAAAAATAAAACATAATAAATAGGTGAGAACAAATGCTTAGTAAGGGTAAGTGTATAGAAGAGGCTATGCTGAATAAGTAATCATAAACATCAAGGGAAGGTGAATCAATGAAACACGAGTCATTTAAACATAATCTTTGAGAATAATATGGAAATAATAAATGACAATCAAATAATTCCATATAAATAATCACATGATAAAGAAACATGGCCATTGATATTTCTACTAATCGAATAATCACATAGAATATCAACAACTAATATCATAACGAGAGAATTCATAATATATAACATCAGAAATCATATCGTCAAGGTTTCATCCAATACACCATATATAAACGTGTAAGGCCTCGGTTGATACCCAAACTAGTTTGTCTCATGAGACCTGTCAATGCATCGAGGGGCTATAACAGATGTCACTCATCACATAATAAGTCCAATTAATTCCTCATATGAAAGGGGTTAACCCTAAACAATATAAACATTTGTATTAAAAACAATCATATGAAATTTAAATACTTTAACCATACCGCATAAATAATATATCCACAGTCATACTTATCATAAAATATTCAACAAAATATGGTAGATGGTATCATAATATATGAACTTCAATTAACCATTATATTCGATAAAGGGTGTTGATAAAGATAAAAATACTCTAAAATCATTAAAAAATTGATAGGAATACCCTTTTAACTTTGAAATCATTAATTTAAAAATCTATGCAATTATAAATGAAAAAAAAATTCTTTGAAAATAACAGTGTAAACATATAATATATGCTTCAAAATATTAAAGTGTCATAATAGTGGAAAAATATACTCATGTCTCATAAGTTATAAAAAAACATTCCTTTCTTATTTTTGTCAAAAAAGTCATTAAGTATCTCGTTTGGAAAATAAAAAAAATATTCATTTCAAAATATTTTTTAAAAGGTAAAGGATGGGTAAAAAAGACTTTTAACATTCATAGGATAATATTATAAACCTTTTTTAAATTTTTTTATAAAACTCTAACATGGAAAAAAAATATTCCCCACTACAGACTTAAATATAAACAATATTGATTAATGATGAGATTTTGAATTAAACACTTACAAATATCATATCATTGATCAAATGAATTGATTATGTGTGGCCATTTTAAATACACATAAATAATTAGAAATAAAATATAAGGTAGTATAAAATCATTTCACACAGAACCTAATAAATTAAATATAAGTTTAACCCAATGAATAAAAATTGAGTTAAGAGATCTCTTACCATATGTACGATTTCCTTTTTACATGTATAAAACACTTATATATGAGTTTTAAACATAATATTAACTTATAAAAGAATCATAATAATATTTCTGATATCATATATGATCCCCTTATAACATTTTATCACTCATTTATTAATAATATTTTATTAATTTCACAATTTTACCTATTAATTAACATGTTTTGTCATGGTTTTTTTGTATTAAAATTTCATGTTATCTTGAATTTGATATAGATTCAACATATAAAGAATAACATTAAGTTCATAAATATTATATTTAATTATTAAATATATTTTTTAACCACTCTTTAATATTGAACATAGAAAATGAATCACATCTCTTCTTGGAGATTATAAGTCATACATATGCACAAGCGATGATAATATTTCTATATAGTTGAAAGGGTAAGAAAGTGGAGGGAATATTAATTTTCTATAATCAATATTATGTTATAAATATCATATAAATATCTATTATTTACATCATCATATTCATCCAAGTAAAGTGGTAATGAAAAACATATTGCACCATGGTGACGAGATTGTAAGTCATACATATGAACGTATGATACTTTTGTTTTTTGTTGGATGGATATAAGGTTGAATATTGTCTAAATCCAATCATACAATAATTTATATGAAAATTTATGTCACATTCATACCCTTCTCATTTGGTTTTAACCCTTATTTAATCCTTTTAACTCTTACTATGACAACATGGAGTTTTACTCTTTGAGGGTCAATATTATTACTATAAAATTAAAAACTAACCATAAATGAATAATGGATAAAATTTTAAACCATATTTTAATAGTTTGTAAAATTTTGATTTTTTTATAAATTCTACATCATTTAATAAAATATTATTTATCTTAATTTAACATTAATGTCAATTTTGACACTATTTATTACGTCGACTTTTACAAAAATGAATAAAACATGATATCTTCAAACCAACTCTTTTAAAACATCATTGTCATATAAAATTTATCTAGAAAATTCTTGGATGTAATTTATTATATCAAATTATATTTACTTTAATATTTCTATAATTATTTATTTGATATTATAAATAACTAAACAATTACTGCATCATTATTATGTAAGCCTTTAAGGTAATTATTTATATCATATAAATTAAAAATAAATTATCATGATGAATATAATAATTTTATCTTTTAAATAAAAATTTATAGTCTAAGGTATGTTCTGAATAAATACATATTAAAAATGTAATACTTATTAAAAATATTAGTATGACGTATTTGACATTTCTTAAAATAAAATACTATAAAATGATTAAAGTCACCAAGCCGCTCCAAGAGGCCATAAAACTGGTCCAAGGATGATTTTTCTTCAAAATTCACTCATATAATAAAATTATGTCAAATTTTATAGTAATTTTCTAGTATTTAGTATATTATTGTATCTCATAATTACCAGATTTACCCTTAACCATGTTAATTAGAATTACTAAGTTTACTATTCATATTATCTAAAAATAAAAGGTACTTATTTAATAAATTTATAACTTATGATTAAAAATATTAATTCTATTTTTCAAAAATTTAAATATATAATTGTATATAATTAATTTAAATTTAATCCCATAGATGGGGTGAGAAAATGGGTTTTTAAAGTAAAAGTGTGCAAAAATTTGAAATGTTTTTATATCCACATTAAATATAAAAAGGATTAAATAGAAATTAATAAAATTAACAGTGTATTAATGATATAATTTTTCTTTAAAATCAATTTAATATATAATTTAACAATATAAATTATTTAGATGAAATTTTGGTTTTGAATTAAAATGCAGTATTTTTCACTATTCATCAAAAAATAAAACATATCAGAAAAGATCCAAAAAATTTAACGAAAGTAAATTTTGATCTTATTATTTAGTAAGTAAAGTGTATTTTTTTCAAAATTTATTTTTAAAATAAGTGTGGCACAAATGGCTGAAAAATTTCCATTAGAAAAATATATCTTTTATACTTAAAAATTGAATTTATTTTTCTACCATGTCTAGAATAAACGTAGTATGAATGGTAAAATTAGATTGAACATATTATATATAATTTTAATTAATATCATTTAATAATTGTAATTAATTTAATTTATTTGGGTAAAACACCTTTTGTGGATAATTATAGTTTTTATAAAAAAATTATCTCAATATTAAATTGTTTCTTATATTTATTTATACTTAATTTGAAACCAATGGATTCAATAATATATTTTCATAAAGTATTTAATCCAATAAATAACCACCAATTTTATATCAGGAAGATAAATTAATTTTAAAAAATAATATTAATAGTATATCGTGGTTCATTTAAGCTTGGTGTTTCATACATCTTAAGCTATCGAATAGATTAAATTTCAAAAAGATACATACCATAAAATCCTTTGGTGTTTCAAAGGTTATAAGTATGAGCCATTCATAATGTAATAACAAGAAATGTGTGTATTTTATCTCTCAGGTACAATTAAAAAGAATTAGTCAATTATCCTAATAGAAACTAAAACAAATATATGGTGAGATGAAAATTAAATAAAGGATGACCCTTTTATTATGAGATCATAATCATTACATGGAAGTTATAATTTATTCAATTTATTATAAATTATAGGTGACCTTGAAGAGTGGATTTGGATTCTGGATAATGGATCTAAATCTCATCAACCATTAATAAAATAGAGTTCAGTGAGAATGTTAAAGAGTTTTTTAATATACCATGATTTTCCTCAAAATATTATGTTTTCTATACTATTTAAATATAATATAAATTAAATGTTTTATTACTCAAGCACACAATTACTTCTGTATATTGTGATGTTTCCAATCTCAAGGATGAATAAATGGTTGATTTTGAAATTGAAAAAAAATCCAGGGGATCAACAATATGTTTATGAAAAAAATGACATAGAATCATTGTGTAGACTAAAATTATCAAGGAAATAAGCAAGGGTATAAAATTTGAAGTTTTTTAGAATCAATGTGGACAAATTTTTCACCCCAAAAAGTCAATTTTATTTAGTTATGTTGAGTTCATAATGAAAATAAATGTTACAATTGATATAGATTCATATCTCCAAGTCCAACCTGTAACAAAATAAACCCTTTGGAAAGATAATAAGTTAATGTTATGATATACTTTCTCTATTTTACTAAAAAAATTATATCATAAAACATTGATTTACTTTTCATTATACATTATAGATTTCATTTATTTTAGATTATTTACATAAGAAATATGTCTTAATAGACGCTATAAAATCTCATAGAGGCTTTTGGACACTTCTTACAAAGCTTTATCTCCGAGATTCTGAGGGGTAAATTAAATCCCCAGCCATTGGTTATATAAGTACACATTATAAAGTAGGAAACATGGAACTATTTCTATAGTAACTATGATATGAAATATTTGCAGGTGCATTGTAGTTAATAATATATTATTATAAATAATTTATTTTAACCAAATTTATTAAAAATTGTTAATTTAGGAATCAAAAAAGGAGTGATGAAAATAAACATTGTTCATCAAAATCAATGTACCCTATCTCAATTAAAGGATTGTGTATGCTTCAATTGAAAATAAAATGGAATGTATTTTAAATCTATAATAAAATTCTTATGGGATATGAAGCAGAATATGTTCCATTTTTATATGAAGATTTATGAATCCAAATATGAAGCCACATTAAGCTCATATCATGTGCTATAGAAGGAGGACCACATAAATAAATAGGGTAAATTAGTTGATGAAAACACACATGCAATATGGGAAACATGTGTAAGCATGACATAATAGTAATTTGTTATCATTTATAACAGTATTTCATTAAAATATCAATCTATGTTCATATGTTTTTTATATGATTTAGACATAAGAATTAGAAGTGACTATACCTGAAGAAAACCTACCTTTAATATCCATAAATTGGAAGGAACAATATGTTCACATTAAAGGTGTAGGTTGTGGAGTGTCACCTCGAACATATTTCAAGATGATAGAGCCACAAGAATATACATATCATATGATGAAAGGAATGAACTTCTAAATAGAGTCTTTAAATGATATTATAGTATAGTCTATTTTAGAAAAGAAATATATGAGAAACGATCCAAGAGAACCAGCATTGGTACAAAGATCATCATGTAAAGGGACAAATGGCACCATTATATTTGAGGCCAGTCATTCCTCTCAACTGCATACCTTGGTTGAGTTAATCATTTTTTCATTACTCTTTCTACTAAATATGAATCAGAAAAATATGATTACTTTATATTACTAAAATTATGCAGGGTGAATTGGTATGTGATTTATATCTATCAACACCCATGCACCACCTATTTTCTAGGGGTATGGTGTATAATATACCAGGATTCATGCTACACAATAGAGAACTACTAAAATATCTCATGAGAGTGGGTATTAAAGTATCTCAAGATCCGAGCATTGAGGTTTTCTTCTACTTGATTATCCATATATTACAAAAATCAATAATGTTTTTCAAACATTCATAGAATATATATCTAATATTATAAAGATACATGAGGTATGACCTTAATAAGTTTTTTCAAATGAAAAACCTATAAGAGTTTATGAAAGAAGTTCTGAAGTGAGGTATGGTATTACAGAGGGATAAAATTATGGTGAAACAGAAGTTCAAATCAAGATAATTCAGTGTATCGACCAAGAAAACAAAAGGATCTTCTGTGAGTACCTTCTCCATGCTAGTTCCACTGAACCATATATTAAATTTAAAATTTCCTGTAGACACCACATTAAATTATAGATATGTGTCTAATATTCAATATGAAGAAGAGATATTTGAAAATTTCATTACAAATATGATTGGTCTCCACAGTATAAATGAGAATTTCAAGATTGAAAGGCTGGGAGTCTCAGTTGTGAATACATACATGAAGTACATTTTCATAATACCTTTGTAAAAAAACATATCTAATGTGTTCGTCAAAGTTAATAAGAATTCATATTTTCTACAAGATTTTATATTTATACTATATAAATGGAAAACCTTGTAAAGTGTGATTTGGATTCATTAATCCCTATATTTTTTCAACAAAAGAAATTTTTGGGGGTTGAAAGAAATTGATAAGAAAAAAATGATCTGACCATGGAATTTTAGAAGAAACTAACAGACATCATCATCTTTTTTATGCCTAAAATACTGGGGTAAAACCGTTAAATATAATCATATAAAATATATATTTTTTTAATTATTATTTGTTTTGGTTTTCTTAGGAACCACTATATATTGATGACAATAAATTTTCATACCCCAAGTGTTTATTTGTTGCATCCAATTCATGGATTTCTATTAAACTGACCACACATAATATGTATTACTAATTTTTAATGCACTATAATCAAAATTTTATAGGTAAACTTCTTATTATTTGTCTTACTTTGTGTTTTAACAATAATTTTGTTATGATATGGTGGTCTATTACTATAGGATAAATCATGGTATGATATTGTTGATTAAAAATATGAAGAATATTGATTTCTTTAAATATAAATAGAATAAGGTGTATATATAAAAATTTAACTATCAAAATATATTTCAAAACAATTTACTCGTTTTGTTCAATATTTCAATAGTATCTTATGTAAGATAAAAACCAATATTATGGATATCACATTTTTAATTTTATGAAATATATCATATAACATAAAAACAATATCACCCCTGAATAAGTAAATTCTAAAGGTATTTAAATTTTCATTAAAAATATTTCTTAATCGTATGTTTCTCTATATTTTCTCAGAACTACCAAGAAGTTCAACAATATATATAATCAAAAGAAACAGTAAATTTTTTTAGAGATGAGTAGGTAAAGGTTATGATGTTTGAATTTTTTTTGATAACAAATTTAGGTGACTACCTATTATGTTTGTGAACTAGTACAGAATGTAAACTTAGAGATTCACTTTTTATGTGAATCATTACTATCATAATGATTATATATTATTTTTGATATATTTCTCGAGGATAAGTATAATTGAGGAAATAAATTTGTTTAGAAATGAATAGGAAGAATACATGGTGTCAGAATGTATACATATATCATGAATATGTTACTTATTACATATTTTTTAGTTAATTTTATCATCATTTTATCTACTTATTTTAGTTAATTTATTTATAATTTTTATCAAATAGTTATTTTATTAAATTTTTATATTATTTGAAAATAGAAGACACGTGCTCAAAACCATGCAAAAAAATAAACAATTTTTTAATACCTTTGGGAAGAGATTCATAGGGAATTTCTGACATGTAATAATTTACCACACACCAAAATGACACCTGATGTGGTCGGTATGACTCAAAGTGCATGTTTTCAATATAAAAGTTTTATTTTAGTTTAAAACATGTGTCCCATCACCAAAATAGAGAAAAGGAGATTATAATGTTTTAAAATTTAGTAAAATGATTCATAATTCATTTGTAGATATAGGGATTTCACTCATTCCAACCTGACACATGATGTGGTCAATAAGATTCAAAGTACATGTTTTCAGTATAAAAGTGTCATTTTAGTTTAAAATGCATCACATGTACAAAATTAATAAAATGATCTTGGATATTTTTCAAACATTAGTAAAAAGATCTGTAATTCATTTTTGATGTGTAGGAATCGACCGCATATCAATCTGACACCCGATGTGGTCATTATTCCTCTAAGTTGGTGTTTTCAATATAAAAGTTCCATTTTAGTTTAAAATAAGAATCATATTGCCAAAACCAAGAAAACAAGATCAAATTGTTTTCAAACATTAGAAAAATTATCCATAATTCATTTTTGATAATTATTAATTGATCACACATAAATCTGACACATGATGTAGTTGGTATGACTCAAATTGTGTGTTTTCAATAGAAAAGTGTCATTTTAGTTTAAAACACACATAAAATATTCAAAATTGATAAAATTAACTTGGATTGTTTCCAAACCTTATTACAATGATCTATATTTCATTTTTTATATATAGAAATCAAACACACTTCAATTCAACACCAGATGTGGTCGTAATGAATCTAAGTGTGTTTTCAATACAAAAGTGTCATTTTAGATTAAAACACACATAAAATATCCAATGCTAAGAAAAAGATATCATATTATTTAAAAAATTTAGGAAAAAAATCCATAATTAATTGTTTATATTTAATAATTGACCGCACATCAATCTGACAAATGATGTGACCAATATGACCTAAAGTGTGTGTTTTCAATATAAAAGTGTCATTTTTGTTTAAATTCCTTATCACATTGTCAAAACAAATCAAATGAGCTTAAATTAGTTTAAAATTTTATGAAAAGGATCAATAAATTATTTGTGATATTTATGAATATACTTCACATAAATAGGAAACTCGATGTAATTGGTATGACTTGAAGTGTGTGTTTTGAATATAAATGTTTCATTTTAGTTTAAAACACATGTGACGACACTAAAACCAAGAAAAAATTATCTAATTTTTTTAAACTCTAGTAAAATGTTCCATAATTCATTTTTCATGTGTATAAATTTACCACACACCAATGTGACACACGATGTGATCGATATGACTCAAAGTATGTGTTTTTAATGATAAAAGTTTCATTTTAGTTGAAAATGTTTCACATATCCTAAACTAGGAAAATGGGGTCACATTGTTTTCAAAATTTAATAAAAAAAATCAATAATTTATTTTTTATGTGAAGAAATTGACTACACATCAATATGATACATGATGTGTTTGGTGTGATTTGAATTGCATGTTTTTAATACAATAGTGTCATTTTAGTTTAAAACATGCATCAAGTGGAAAAACAATGAAAATGAGCTTAGATTGTTTTAAAATTTTCTAAAATGATTAATAATTTATTTTTTTTACATATAGGAATCTACCATACATCAATAAAACACATGTTCTACATAGTGTGACTCAAAATTCATGTTTCAATACAAAGTGTCTTTTTAGATTAAAATGCATGTCATTTTGCCAAAAAAATAGAAAATGGGGTTGAATTCTATTCAAACATTAATAAAAATATACATAATTCATTTTTCTACATATAGGAATTGACCGTTCATAAATATAACACACGATGTGTCTGATATGACTAAAAGTGCATGTTTTCAATACAGACAAGACATTTTAGTTTAAAACTTGTATCAAATACCCAAAACTAAGAAAAAGATCTTGGATTACTTTCAAAATTTAGGACAATGGTCTATAATTCATTTTTGATGTGTAAGAATTGACCTAAAATCAATTTGACACACGATGTGACCGATATGACTCAAAGTGTGTGTTTTCAATATAAATATGTCATTTTAGTTTAAAATGCATGTCACTAGAAAAAACTAATAAAATGAGCTTAGACAATTTTCAAAATTTATTAAAATGATCTATAATTCATTTTTGACGTAAATTAATTGACCGCCTGTAAATCTGACACCAGATATGGTCGGTATGACTTGAAGTTCATGTTTTCAATATAAAAGATTTGTTTTAGTTTGAAACACACATCACATTGGAAAAACATAGCATAACAAGATTAGATTGTTTTCTCATCATTTTATCTACTATTGCTTAATTAATTTCATTATATTTTTTATATTATAATTATTTAGTTAATTTTCATAGAGATAATTATTGAAGATGAACAAGAAATGGTGTGATAGTTTAAGGTATGTTCTCAAAAACCAAGTGCTCTTGAATTGTCTCACTATGGTAGTGAGTTTTTTATCTCAAAAAATGTGATCCAATTAAAAATAAAATTATTTTGAGAATAAAAATAAAATTTTGTGACATGTAAGAATCATCCAAAACACAATTCGATACATGGTGTGTCTGGTATGACTCAAAGTATATGTTTTTAATTTAAAATTGACACTTTGTGTTTAATTTCATTCAATTTATTATTAAGAACATAAGAATTATTTTCATATACAGGTGAATTATTCTTCATGATTTGGGTTTGTTTATTCAGTAACTAATAGAATGAGTGGTTGTTGGGGAACAAAATACAAATGAACATTAATGTTTTTTAATGTCTGTGAAAAAATTTACTTACTCATGTAACTATACAAACTAATGTTTTTAATGTCTATAATGTAGTTTTTATCATGTATATTATGTTCTAAATTTTATTTCAATTAAATTATGTTTTTTATATAGTATTTTTTCTTTTATTTTCTATCTGTATTTACTGCTTCAATGTGATGTAATTTTAGCTGCAGACAATAGTTTTATTCCCTTTTATCAATGCTAGTAACTGCACTCATAAAGCGATCCTATATCAGCGCTAGAAAAAATGTTGATAATTGGAATCTATAACAGTTTTAGAAAATGAAATAATAAATGGATCCTTTATGAATTCTATGAAAATTTCTGATAAATGGATACTTTATTAGTGATAAACTATTTCCAATAAAGGAACCCCTTTATCAGTGAATCTTTTATCACTTATAAAGGGTCCCTTTATTAGATCTAAATAAAAGTATTGATATAGGGTGACCTTTATCGGTTCATTTTTAGCATAGATAAAGGCTCACGTTATTAGTATTTTAATAACTCTAATAAAGTACTAGGTTTTTTAATGGTTCTCTAAATGTTAGTGTTTTTTTGCGCTGACAAAGCCCTATTATAGTGGTGTTAAAGGCCTTATGTGTAGTAGTGTAAGGAATATCAGTTTTAAAGATTTATCATTTCAATTCATGTATGGGGAACAGTTCAATTTCATTTTGTATTAATATAATGTTTTATGTTTTATTACCTCGTCGTTTCATTGAATTCTTAATGATCTTATATATAATAATTAAGTTAATAATCTATCGTTATAAATTTTCGAACATTTCATTTTTTTACAGTATTTTTTTATTATGGATGTATAGTTTTAAAAACTACATGTTCATTCAATTATTTGTTAATATTTTTTATATTCTATTTCATGAATGTTCACTTATAAATAATAGAACCAAAAAAATTAGTATTTAATCACATATATATCAAATTTCTCTATTTCATAAATCATTTCATGCCATTTAAATGTTTTACATATAATAATTCTATGCTTCTGAAATACTCATTAGGGTCAATATATTCTTTCATTGGTGACATTACTATTGGTTTAGATATTAATCAAATGGCCTTTACTAAATAAAAAACAGTAATGAAAAGCTTTCTATTTTTATGTAACATTATGTAACACTATTGTTGTAAATTTGAACTAGTCTTTAAAATATTGGTGTAATAATTCCTTAAACATTTTTATATTAAAACATGTGGGATTTATTGCATTATTATGTAGTTTTTTCTCCATTTTTTTCTAGTTCATTTTGATTTTTTTTAATATTCAGAATAAGTTCATTAACAAGGAGTTTTTCCAATGTTTTATTCACTTATGTTTGACTTTTTCTACTTAAAAAAGCAAAAATACATGAATCGTTATTTGTTATTGCTATACAATTGGTCAATAAGTGGTTTTGAAGACTTGGGTAAGTAATTTATCTAGTGTATACAATAATAAGAGTAATTTTCATGTTTCTTGGCCTATGTGAATTTCTTCATTTGATTTTTATTTCATTTCTCACACAACTATAATTTTCACCTTCCATGTGGGTAGAAATTGGGCGACTGCCAAATAGTTGTCAGTAATACGGTCAATAGTGACTTCTATTTATAAAGCACTAAACTACCTGAAAAAAATAAGCATGTGTGAACCCTTCCTCCCACGCAAACCCCCTTTACCTTTCCCCTCCCTCATGAAACCCCCTCATTCCCCCATAGTAACCATCTTAAAATCCCCCATCCCATTCCCACTAAAAAACCCCCTACTTAAAATTCTCCTGTCTGACCTCCCCCATGTCCCAAAAACATCCCCCCATACCCCTTGAATCAATACTTGGGTGACCTCAATTTCCCCCTTAATTCCTAATTTATAAGAACTATTCCCTCCTATAGTGGATTACTGATTGGCAAGAACATTGTTCTCTTTTGAAACTCCCCCTTGTCAGAAGATTATCATTGTGCATTGTGATCTTTGTTCTGATAATTTTTTGGGCTGCAAAACCTATATTTTTCAATTCAATATAGGTATAAACTAAATGTAATACTAAATTTTTGGTTTGATTAATTAATTTATTGGCAATAGGTTTTTTGGATTTAGATTTGTGTTCCATATTCTACAAGAAGTGTTATTGAATAAATTATATTTTCACAACAATCATTCCTCCATTCCCTCTTATCAAAGTATGATATTCAATATATTTTCTTAAATCATTGATTGGATTGAATACTTTTTATGAAATATGGTTTTTTAGATAATTAAGAAGTTAGGGATTTATTGTATACAATTTAGGGAAATAGAGTTTTGGATAAAATCCAAGTATGAATCACTTTTATCATTGAAAATGTTGAAATGATCATTTCATTGTTAGTATTTAGATTTTTTATGGATATGAAGAAATGTTAAATGTATATTATCTATGTAATAATGTTTTCTGAAAAACATGATATATGTTCCATGAATAAATAAGTTCTCTACCAATGGATAAATGCTATATGTCTACACTAAATAATTCTTCTATATAACTAATTATTATATGGATCTAAAGAATTATTCTTTTTCAATGAAATTGTTCTATAAATATCACAGAACAAATATTTTTTAAAAATAATTGTTATGTGAGAATAAATATGATTATGCCTATTTCTAAATTTTATATGGACATAAAAAATGAATGGTTTGTAACTGTTATATTATTGAATTTTTTTCTTTTGAATATGTTATTTGTTATAGGAAAATGTGTTTTCTTTATAAATTGATAAATGTCTCATAATTACATTGACTAAATTCTTTATAAAACTATGTTTTTTTCATTGAACACGTATCACAGATATGGAATATATTGTATAAAGGAATAATACAAGAAAAAAATGTGCTTTATGTTGATCATTCATCTTTGGAAACTATTATATTTTTACAATTTTGTGACTGAGCATTTACAATGGATTATCATCACAAAAATTCATTCACGATGAGAATCTATCACTAATGCTCCTCATGGAAAATGAAATTGTGGTTATATTTTTTTTCAATGGACAATTGTAAATAATTAGTATTTGTGGTGGTGAATTCATATGTCGCAAAAAATTCCCACAGGTTTGTTAAATAATCAAATTCAAGAGGTCTGTCTCAAATAGTAAATTATAATGGACATGTTTATAATAACCAATTGTTACGGATTTAGATATTAATCAGAATTTCTAATATTTTAAAAATAAATAAAAAAAATAAAAAAATCTAAAAATAACAAAAATAAACATAAGATTAATACATCATTTGACACATAATATTTTTATCACCCCAAAAACCAAAACAACCATAAAAATTCCCATAATTTTTACTAGTGTCAAGTGGAGAAGGATCACTTAAAGGACTAGGGGGAGGAAACTCTACACCAACGTCACATGAAAACCATTGCACATACTCCAACATTTGTTCATCTCTCTGACGCTGCTTCTCATGCTCCTCTTCTCTCTCTCTCTGTATCCACTATATCATAACATCATGAGATCTCAACCTCTCCTCACACTATAAAATGGAGAATGATGATGACTCTCAATGAGCTCCCTTCCATATGAACTAATGACATCATAGATGTACCATAATAACTCATTGTTTTTAGTCGTGAACCAATTGTGTTGAAACCCAAAGCTTGACGTACATGGGAATTACATTACCTTTGCGGAATACTTAAACATGACAAAAATAGACGCCCAAAGACATTATTAGTTTACTGTCTTTGGAAACACAGAACGAAATCTTCTAATCATGGTTAAAGGTCTTCAACATCTCCCATAAAGATCTTCCCCTTTTGGATTTCTTACCTAAAACCTTTACTTATATGCTGGGGAAAAGTAAACATAAAAAGGGTGATCTCAAATGCTCAGTAAGGGTAAACATAGAGAACATAAAACAATCCATAAACATTTGAATGCATGAACTTGAACATAAAATCTAAACATCAAAATCTTGAGTAAAGACATAAATCTTGGAAGTAAGAAAGGCATATATCATAAAGGATCATCAATCATGATAAAATAGCTTGGAAATAAAACTTGTAATTGTGGAAAAACATTAATCACATGATATGATTTCCATTGTAGCCAAGGCATTGCTGCTAAGATTATCATAGTGGACAAAGTCCCTTTCTGAATCGAGTTCACTCCTCATTTCAGTCCTGTAACACTGAACATGATTAACAAATCGTTCCTGCCATGTCTATATCATGAGATATAAATCTGTACCAAATACATTGGAGGGAGATATAGGTCCCACCCATCTCATAATGAAATCATTCTTACTTGTGCCACAAAATAAACATAAAACATTCATCATAACCCAATGAATAAAATGGGTTTCATAAACATTATCCCATCATCACATAATCCATATAAAACAAATGGATATTTCATTATAAAAAAAGTGAAACCATGTAAATCATAGATATATTATACTTGAATCATAAACATATGAAATAATTTCATCATAGATGTAAAATGGTTTTTATAAAACACTTGAAATGAATTCTTGAGGAAAATATCCTTTCTTCTTCAAAATCAATTTCATTTCACAAAACATCATGCACTTTTAAAAGAAAAAGATTTTTTTTAAAATAGTCATGAAATATTTTTAAGGAAGCTTCATGAAAATACATCTTTATAAAACCGTAGAAATCCTTTCATGATGTATAAGTTAAAAAAATACATTCACCTCGTACTTTTGTCGGAAAAGTCAAAAAGTACCTCGTATGGTAAACAAATGAATGTTTCCTTCCAAACCTTGTGGTAAAAGTCTTAAAAGGGTAAAAAAGAAATTAAAAATACTTGAAAAAATACAAAACATTTTATGAAAAAAATAGAAAACATGGACATTGCTGAGAAACATAACCCCAGTAAATACTTACGTATAAGAAATCTTGGATAAAAATGAGATTTTCAAAGTTATCCCTTACCTTATGTTTGATATGCTTCGTATGCATCCAAACCTCCTGTATAATGATTTAAATAATGTCATTGACTTATTACAAAATCATATTAGTTGTTTTATATCATATATGGTTCAATTAGGTATTTATATTACCCGTTAATTTTTCAATTCCATGTTAAATTAGTGTTTTGGGTAAAATTGTTTCGTTTATCGTACGTGTTAGGACTTGTTATTCTTGATATTATTATTACTTATATGATGATTTAATTAAGTCCAGAATGTAAAACATGATTTATATATCATATATATTCTGTATGTATATATATATATATAATAGATAGATAAATAAAATTAAACACACCGTTCATGGAGACGGTAGGTCGTACATACGCATGAACGGTGTTTTCATTTCTTTTTTTGACATGAGTGGAAGTAAGTATATGACATATATATATATATATATATATATATGTATGTATACATAAATCCAGTAGCTTCATTATTTCATATATTACATTATTATTCATTATATATACTTTATAATCATTCTTGAATTGTTAATCATGGAAAATGAATCTCATCGCGTTCGTGGATACGGTAGTCATACGTACGCACGAGCGATGATATCATTCCCATGATCATGGAATTGTATTGAAGTGTATGTATAATATTACAGAATTAATATCACTTTACAATAACCATATATAGTGATTTATTTACACCATTATATCCATCCATTTAAGATGGTGGTGGAAAAACTGAGTACACAACGACGTGGAGACGTTATTCCGTACGTACGCACGCGTGGTGATTTCGTTTTTTATAGGATGTAAAGAAGGTGAAATATGGTTGTTTCATATTCAAAATAACATATAAGTATATTATTGATACTGGTGTTATTACTTTATAATGAAACAACTAAATAATAAGAAGTTGAAGAAGAAAGAAACTTGAGAGAATCGAATGAAGAGATTATCTCTTCTTCGATGTACCTCAATTTAGCCTTCTCTTAAGGATGTAGAGTTGGTCTTTTGAGAAGAACAGAACCTCCAGAATATTTCTAGGGAAGTCTGGAGGAGAAATGGTTAGGGGTTGGCCGAGCTGAAAGGCTCAAAAGGGTGTGAATTGAAGGGGGAAGGGGTGCCCTTTTTACAAGGGAGGAGAGGGGCACCATTGGAAAAACTAAAAATATTATTTTATTATAAAGTCATATTTGGTTTCTAATAGCTCAAAATTGATTTATTTAGAATCTAAGGTGGGGATGGGTAAAAATCCCCTCATCCAATAGAATTTAGACAAGTTTAGCTTTCTATTTTAGCCTTATCATTTAGATTTAACTTTAAGTTAAATAATTTTACTTTTACCATGTCTTCTTGTTTTCTTACACTATAAAGTTAATAAACATACAATAACAAGACAAACTAACCCCAAGTTGTTTACTGTTAATATATATAACCTTATCTAAGTCATTTGGCCGAACCTTTGATTTTTTGGAATAAAATATAAAATAATAATATAATATTTGTTTTAAAAACTATTTTATGTCAATTTTGACACTATTTGGTAATTGATTTTTGTGAAAATCATAAGAGAATTATTAGTTCTAATAAAGTTAATTAAATAAATACTAAAATGTCATATTAACCTATAAAATTAGTCGAATTCATAAAATGTCTCATATTAAATTTATTTGGGTATTTATAATATCAATTATTTTAATATTTCATTATTTAGGTAATTACTGCATCACCATTGTGTCATAAATAACTTAAATTATTTAATTTCTAAAAATTATAAATAAACTACCATTAGGTAGTAAATCTTTTTATATTTCTAATTAATATTTATAGTCTAATTTATCTTATGTATAACCCTATAATAAAAATGAATTAATTATTAAACTTTTATTTTAACTAATTTAACCCTTCTTTAAATAAATTAATAATAAATGTCCTAATCTAATCCAAGTGGACCTAAATGGTCATATTTAATTCCTATGGTTGTTTTTGGTCGAATTATACTTATCCAATAGAATTAGGACATGTGTTAGGGCTAAATTAATATCATTTTTACCATTAATTGCCCTATTTACTTTTAACTGTGGTAAATGAAAGTAAAAAGTTACTTTTCACCAAAATTATTTTCCTCTCATTGAACCAAATTTTAGTCTATCATATTAACCGTGTGTCCTGGATTTTTTTAAATTAAATTCATAGAAGTGTTAAAATTTCATTTAAATGAAAAATTCAGTTTTTTAACTACCACTAAGTGGTTTCACTATTGATCGAAAATTGATGTTTTTCAGAAAAATACCAAAAATTCAGCCTAAGCATTATTTGATATTCCGAATTCAAAATTGATGACTATTTTTCCAAATTCAAAATATTAAAGTGGAATTAATTAATTCTAAAATTAATTCCAGTTATCAAAACAAATAGCGTGTTTTTAAGAAATAAAAACAATCAAAAGATTGATACTTGTTTATATCCAATTTCAAAGTGAAATTAATTTCAATGAACAACATTGGATTAAATGGTAATAATATATTCTAATTACACTTTAAAACCAATTAAAAAGATAATATAACCACATAAATTATTTTGTTGAAAAGAGTTGTTTTTAATTAAAATATAGCATGTTTTTACTATTCATTAAAATATGAAACTTATTAGCATAATATGAAAAATTTATCCAAAATAAATTTTTATATCCTGATTCCAAAGAAGAATTTTATTTTGTCAAATTGAACTTATAGACATGTCTAAAATAAGATTTATGGTGGGTGGACCATCAAAAGGCGGAAAAACTGCAATTTTTTAAAAATACATATTTTACCAGAAAAATTTATTTTTTTCTCATACCATATTCAAGAAAATGTGTAAGATGAATAATAATGTTATAAAATTTAAAATGTAGTTAATACTATTCATAATATCTAGTCCATAATAATATTATAACAATATATCATTGTTTAGTGAAACCTGGTATTGCGTACTACACACACTATCTAGGTAGGTCGCGATTGCCTGTAATGAAAGCCAAGAATAGTGTTGTGTATACTGCAAGCTACTATGGTGTTGCGTATAGTACAAGATAATCTTTGTGTAGTGTATAAGAGAAGATCAAATAAATTAAAAATAATATATCTCATAAAATCTCGAGGTGTTACATTCTACCCCCCTTAAAATGATTTTCGTCCTCAAAATTCGTTGGGGTTATAAATCGTTTACTATTCATAGAAACCCACATCGTAAAAAGGAATACTAAAACATAATTTTAAAAACTAAAGTATGAAATGTAATGATTACCCAAAGTAACTCATCACTGGTTTTCCATATAGGAGATCATAGGTTAAAATATGGATATGGAAGAAAAATCTAACCATCATGTTCTAATGGATAGTGGTAGAGAACATGGCTATGAAAAATCCATCAATCACAAAGCCATAAATTTGTGATGATCTAAGGTACAATATAATTCATCGGATATAAGAGCACTAAGACAACATTTTTGGTTTTTGATATCATTTCCCTAAAGTTGAAAATTTTGAATTAGAAAAAAATACTTGCCTGATTTTGGTACATCCTCACTGTTGTTCGTTCTTTGAGCAATTTTCACTTCATCTCTTAAAGAAATGAAGTTGAATTTGTTATTCGTGAAGTGTTAACAGATCATGTGATAGAATGATGGGTCATTCCATCTGTTTCAAACAAAATGTCAGCAAAAGTTATCAAATATACATAAGTCCATCTATGGTGAGGTTAATCATATATGATTCCAAAAATGAACTTATACATCATATATCATACCGCTTAATGAAATAAAACTAGTTTATACTAACCAAGGACTTCCTGTAGGCCAGTGGTAGGTGATAAAGGCCAATTGCATTTCAGTTGTGGGTTTAATTCCCACAGCCTTGTCCGATGAGATGGGCTATCGCCCGTCCTACAGGTTTTCCTTTTTCTAAAACTACATTACTATAAAATCCCATCAATAAAATCGAAAAAAGTTCTATCCTTAAACAATACTAACTTATGACCAACATAATCCAATCCAATCGTTATGCTTATCTAAAATACTTCGGTTTATACTCATAGTATAAATAAAATGATTACTTCAAATGTCACATAACAATCACGTGAATGCCATCATTTATCCCCCATATATCATAAGATATATCTTGTTGGTCAAATTACAAACATGTGAATACCTTAATCATGCATTCTCTTGAAGAATGAATACCACCTTAGTGAAAACATGAATGTTGTTATATTTTAACACTTTCCACATACTAAAACCCCAAAAATTCTATATAAACGAACCATAATATCACATAGTCATTATATTAGTCATGAGCTCATGAATACAATCAACCATCTCATTATCTTCTTATCCCTTCATTATGCACATATCATCTACTTTCCAAAAATATATGAATAACCTTTCATGGTTACCGGTACTATTCAACATATACTTTCAAATACTTTAGGAAAAAAATAGTGCAACAATCCTCATATGATTCTTAATTCCATAGTACCATTAACTATACAACGTAACTCTTGATAAACATACAATCATTCCACTACCCTCTTAAACAACTGACTAAGCTTCAACACTTCATTCATCTCATATATCATTTGAAGTCTCCTCATCATCATCCACCTAAATACTACCCATATGACCATGCTGATTATCTTCATGAGATTTTCCCTTAGGGAATTTGTTTGCATAATGCCCGTACATTTTACATTTAAAATGTTTAACCATTGTTGATGTCTTAGAAATAACATTATCCTTTTACATGGTGTTAACTAAAGATTTTCCTTTACAATTACTAGCTTTGTGTCCTTATTTTCCACACCCAAAGCATCTTCCAGTTCCTTTGAAACATTATCACTGATGCCTCTTCCCACATGATTTACATGAGGGGAATTGAACTTTCTCTCCTCTGTGATCATCATGAAACTCCATCTTTCTCTTATTAGATGAGTCGGGAAACTTACCAAAGTTGAGATTATTGATCATATTATGAGATTTCTGATTAGGCATAATAATGATATGTGGACCTCCAGATCCAATTTCATTTTGTTTCTCATGAATAATATCATTCCATTATCCATCATATCCTCCATTTTCGTGAATCTTCCTATTTCTAGACATTTTTTAAAACCCAAAAAGAATAGTGTGAGAGGCAAAAATCATGATAAGAAAACAACATAATAAAGGGGGAGTACCTTCAATATCAAACGTCTTAGGTTTAATTCTAATATATTTAGCGCAATTCTAGGACTATAACCTTACGTATCCTGATGCTTAGGGACTTCCATAGACATACCATAAAATTATCTCTAGGGATTTCACTAGAGTTTTTGCATCCTATATTCCAAAGGTTAACTAAACCTTTGCTCTGATACCAACTGTAGAGACCCAAAGAATTATGTACATCAACATTACATTAATTTTACAGAATACTTAATACATGACAAAAATAGACACCCAAATACCATATTAGTTTAGTTTCTTTGGAAACTCGGAACAAAATCTTCTAATCATGGTGAAAGATCTTCAACATCTCCCATAAAGATCTTACCCTTTTGGTTTTCTTACCTAAAACCTTTATTTATATCTTGGGGAAAAGAAAACATAAAAAGGGTGATCTCAAATGCACAGTAAGAGTAAACATAGTGAACATAAAACAATCCATAAACATTTTAATGAAAGAACATGAACAAAAAATCTAAACATCAAAATCTTGTGTAAAGACACAAATCCTGGACGTACGTAAGGCATATATCATAAAGGAACATCAATCATGATAAAATTTCTTGGATATAAAGCTTGTAATTGTGGAAAAACATTAATTACATGATATTATTTCTATAGTAGCCATGGCATTGCTACCAAGACCATCCTAGTGGAAAATGACCCTTTCTGAATCGAGTTTACTCCTCGTTTCAGTCCTGTAACACTGAACCAGATTACCTTACCATTCCAGCCATGTCTATCTCATGAGATATAAATTTTTACCCAATGCATTAGAGGGAGATATAGGTCCCACCCATCTCATAATGAAATCATTCTTACATGTCCCACAACATAAACTTAAAACATTTATCATAACCCAAAGAAAAAAATGGGTTTCATAAACATCATCACATCATCACATAATCCATATAAAACAAATAGATATTTCATCGTATGAAAATTGAAACCATGTAAATCATTGAGACATTATACTTGAAACATACACATATGAATTAATTTCATCTATGATGGAAAATGGTTTTGATAAAACACTTGAAATGAATTCTTGAGGAAAATATCCTTTCTTTTTCAAAATAAATTTCTTTTCACAAAACTTCATGCAATTTTAAAAGAAAAAGATTTTGATTAAAATAGTCATGGAATATTTTGGATGAAGCTTCTTGAAAATAATTCTTTATAAAACTGTAAAAATACTTTCATGCCGTATAAGTTAAAAAAAGGCATTCTACTCGTACTTTTGTCGGAAAAGTCAAAAAGAACCTCGTAAGGTAAAAAAAAGAATGTTTACATCCAAACCTTGTGGTAAAAGTCATAAAAGGGAAAAAATGAAATTAAAAATACATGAAAGAATACTAAACATTTTATGAAAACATTTTTAGAAAACATGGATACAGATGATAAACATAACCCTAGTAAATACTTACGTATAAGCAATCTCGGATAAAAATGAGATTTGCAAAGTTATCCCTTACCTTATGTCTAATATGCTTCATATGTATCTGAAACTCCTATATAATGATTTAAATAATGTCATTGAATTATTTAAGAATCATATTCATTTTTTAATATCATATATGGTTCACTTAGGTATTTATATTACCCGTTCATTTGTCAATTCCAAGTTAAAGTGGTGTTTTGGGTAAAATTGTTTCTTTTATCATACGTGTTTGGACTTGTTGTTCTTGATATTATTATTAATTATATCAGGATTTACATACTTCCAGAATGTAAAACATGATTTATATATCATATATATTCTATATATATATATAATAGATAGATAAATGAAATGAAACACACCGTTCATGGGGACGGTAGGCCGTACGTATGCATGAACGTTGTTTTCCGTTCTTTTTTTGAGTTGAATGAATGTTATTAGATGATATATATATATATATATATATATCTGTATAAATAAATAGAGTAGCATAATTATGTAATACATTACATTATTATTCATTATATATACATTATAATCATTCTTGAATGTTTAATCATGGAAAATGAATCTCATCGCGTTCGTGGAGACGGTAGTTCGTACGTACGCACGAGAGATGATATCATTCCCATGATCGTGGAATTGTATTGAAGTGTATGTTTAATATTACAAAATGAATATCACTTTACAATAACCATATATAGTTATTTATTTACACCATCATACCCATCCATGTAAGGTGGTGGTGGAAAAACTGAGTACACCACGGCGTAGAGTCGGTATTCCGTACGTACACACGCGTGGTGATTTCGTTTTCCATAGGATGGATAGAAGGTGAAATGGGGTTTTTTTATATTCATAATAACATATAAGTATATAAGTGATACTGATGTTATTAATTTATAATGAAACAACTAAATAAGAATAATTTCAAGAAGAAAGAAACTTGAGAGAATAGAAAGAAGAGATTGCCTCTTCTTCGACGCACCTCCTTTAAGACTTTTCTTAAGGAAGTAGAGTTGGTCTTTTGAGATAACCAGAAACTCTAGAATATTTATAGGGAAATGGATAGGAAAAAAGGGCAGAGGTTGGACGAGATTCAAGGATGAAAATGGTATGAAGAGAAGAGGTAAGGGGTGCCCTTTTTATAAGGGATGAGAGGGGAACCTTTGGAAAAAGTAAATATATTATTTTATTATAAAGTCATATTCAGTTTTTAATAGCTAAAAATTGATTTATTTAGAATATAATGTGGGGATGGGTCGAAATACTCTCATATAATAGAATTTATACAAGTTTAGGTTTCTATTTTAACCTTATCATTTAGATTTTACTTTAAGTTAAATAATTTTACTTCTACCGTGTCTTCTTGTTTTCTTACACTATAAGGTTAATAAACTAACTATAACAAACCAAAATAACCCCAAAGTTGTTTATTATTAATATATATAACCTTATATAAGTCATTTTGGGGAAAATTATATTTTTAGGAATAATATACCAATTAATAATATAATATTTTTTTTAAAAACTAATTTATGTCATTTTTTACACTATTTGGTAATTGATTTTTGTGAAACTAATAACAGAATGATTAGTTATAATAATTTTAATTAAATAAATATTAGGATGTCATATTAACCTATAAACTTAGTTTAATTCATAAAAATTCTCATATTCCATTTATTTGGTTATTTATAATATCAATTATTTTAATATTTCATTATTTAGGTAATTACTGCATCACCATTGTTTCATAAATAAATTACATTATTTAATGTATAATTTTTTTAAATAAACTACCATTAGGTAGGAAATGTTTTTATCTTTATAATGAATATTTATAGTCTAATTTATCTTATGTATAACCATATATTAAAAATGAATTAGTTATTAAACATTGATTTTATCTATTTTAACCCTTCTTTAAATAAATTAATAATAAATGTCATAATCTAATCCAAGTGGACCTAAATGGCCATATTTAATTCCTAAGGTTGTTTTTAGTAGAATTATACTTATCCAATATAATTAGGACATGTGTTAGGGCAATATTAATTTCATTTTTATCATTAATTACCCTATTTACTTTTAACCGTGGTAAATAAAAGAAAAAAGTTACTATTCACCAAAAATTATTTTAATCTCATTGAGCAACATTTTAGTCCTTGATATTAACCATTTCTCTTGTATTTTTGAAATTCAATTCACAGAAGTGGTAAAATTTCATTTAAATGAAAAATTTAGTTTTTTAACTACCACTTAGTGGTTTCACTATTCATCGAAAATTTAAGTTTTTCAGAAAAAATCCCAAAAATTCATCCTAAGAATTATTTGATATTCTGAATTCAAAATTGATTTCTATTTTTCCAAATTGAAAACATATAATTGGAATTAATTAATTTTAAAATTAATTCACGTTATCAAAAACATATATCGTGTTTTTAAGAAACAAAAACAATCAAATGATTTATACTTGTTTATATCCAATTTCAAAGTGAAATCAATTCCAAAGAACAACATTGGATTAAATGGTAAAAATATATTATAATTAAACTTTAAAACCAATTGAAAAGATAATCTAACCATATAAATTATTTCAATGAAAAAAGTTGTTTTTAATTAAAATATAGCATGTTTTTACTATTCATTAAAATACGAGAGTTGTTAGAATAATATGAAAAATTTATCCAAAGTAAATTTTTAAATCCTGATTCCAGAGAAGAATTTAATTCTGTCAAATTGAACTTATAGAAATGTCAAAAATAATATTTAAGGTGTGTGCGCCATTAAAAGGTGGGAAAACTACAATTTTGGAAAAATAGATATTTTGCACAAAAAAATTATTTTGTTCCCATACCATATTCTAGAAAATGTTTAAGATGAATAATAATGTTATAAAATTCAAAATTTAGTTAATACTCTTAATAAAAACTGGTCCATAATAATATTATAACAACATATCGTTGTTTAGTGAAACCCGGTATTGTAGACTACACATGATATCTACGTAGGTCGCGATTGCATGTAATGCAAGCCAAGAATAGTGTTGCGTATACTGCAAGATAATGCGGTGTTGCGTATAGTACAAGATAATATTGGTGTATTGTATAATACAAGATCAAAGAAATTAAAAATAATATATCTCAAAAAATCTTAGGGTGTTACATTCTACCCCCCTTAAAATGAATTTCTTCTTTGAAATTCGTCAGGGTTATAAATAGTTTACTATTCATAGAAACCCACATCGTAAAAAGGAATAATAAAACATAATTTTAAAAACTAAAGTATGAAATGTAACGATTACCCAAAGTAACTCATCACTGGGTTTCCATATAGAATAACATATGTGAAAATATGGATATGGAAGAAAAATCTAAACATCATGTTCTGATGGAGAGTGGTAGAGAATATAGATATGAAGAATCCATCAATCACATAGCCATAAATTTGTGATGATCTACGGTACCATTTGATTCATTGGATATAAGAGCACTATGACAACTTTTTTGGTGTTCAATATCATTTCCCTAAAGTTGATAAATTTCAATTATAAGAAATACTTGCATGATTTTGGTACAATCTCACTGTTGTTCGTGCTTTGAACAATTTCCACTTCATCTCTTAAAGAAATGAAGTTGAATTTGTTATTTGTGATGTGTTAAAAGATCATGTGATAGAATGATGGTTCATTCCATCTGTTTCAAACAAAAGTTTAAAAAAAGTTATCAAATATATATAAGTCCATATATGGAGAGGTTAATCATATATGATTCCAATAATGAACTTATACTTCATATATCATACCGTTCAAGGAAATAAAACTAGTTTCTACTAACCAGGGACTTCCTGTAGTCCAGTGGTAGGTGTTAAAGGCCAGTCACACTTCGGTTGTGGGTTTGAATCCCACAGCCTTGTCCGACGCGATGGGTTGTCGCCCGTCCTACAGGTTGTCCTTTTTCTAAATGTACATTACTATAACATCTCGTCAATAATATCGAAAATAGTTCTATACTTAAAAAATATAACTTATGACCAACATAATCCATTCCATTATTTAGGCTTATCTAAAATACTTCGGTCCAAGCTCATTGTATAAAGAAAATGACTATTTGAAATGTCACATAACAATCATGTGAATTCCATCATTTATCCCCCATATATCATAAGATATATCTTTTTGGTCAAATTACACACATGTGAATACCTTAATCATGTATTCTCTTGAAGAATGAATACCCATTGAACCTTAGTGAAAACATGAATGTTGTTATATTTTAACACTTTCCACATAACAAAATCCCAAAAAAAATCTATATACTTGAACAATAATATCACTTAGTCCTTATATCAGTCATGAGCTCATGAATACAATAAAACATCTCATTATCTTCTTATCCCTTCATTATGCGCATATCATCTATGTTCTAAAAATATATGCATAACCTTTCATGGTTACCGGTACTATTCAACATATACTTTCAAATACATTAGGAAAAAAATAGTGCAACAATACTTAGATGATTCTTTATTCCATAGTACCATTAACTATACAACATAACTCTTGATAAACATACAATCATTCCACAACCTTCTTAAACAACTGACTGAGCTTCAACACTTCTTTCATCTCATATATCATTTGTAGTCACCTCATTATCATCCACATAAATAATACCCATATGACCATGCTGATTCTATTCAAGAGATTTTCCCTTAGGGCATTGGTTTTCATAATGTCCATACATTCCACATTTAAAACATTTAACCGTTGTTGATGTCTTAGAAATATCATTATCCTTGTCCATGGTGTTAACTAAACCTTTTCCTTTTGAATTACTAGATTTGTGTCCTTCTTTTCCACACCCAAAGCATCTTCCAGTTCCTTTGAAACATTCTCCCGGATGCCTCTTCCCACATGATTTACATGAGGGGAATTGAACTTTCTTTCCTCTATGATCATCTTGAAACTCCATCTTTCTCTTATTAGCCGAGTCAGTAAACTTACCAATGTTGAGATTGTTGATCATGTTATGAGATTTCTGATTAGGCATAATAATGATATTTGGTCCTCCAGATCCAATTTCATTTGGTTTCTCATGAATAATATCATTCCATTGTCCATCATATCCTCCATTATCGTGAATCTTCCTGTTTCCAGCCATTTTCTAAAACCCAAAAAGAATAGTGTGAGAGGAAAAAATCATTCTAGGAAAACAAAATAATAAAGGGGGAGTACCTCTAATATCTAACATGTTATGTTTAATTATAAAATATTTAGCGCAATTCTTTGAATATAACCTATACATATCCTTAACCTTAGTGACTTCTATAGACATTCCTTAGAAATATCTCTTGGGATTTAACTAGAGTTTTTGCATCCTAGTTTCCAAAGGTTAACTAAACCTTCACTCTGATACCAACTATAGAGACCCAAAGCTTGACGTACATGGAAATTACATTACTTTTTGGGAATACTTAATACATGACAAAAATAGACGCCCAAAGACCGTATTAGTTTAGTGTCTTTGGAAACTCGGAACGAAATCTCCTAATCATGGTGAAAGATCTTCAACATCTCCCATAAAGATCTTCCCCTTGTGGTTTTCTTACCTAAAACCTTTATTTATATCCTGGGGAAAAGAAAACATAAAAAGGGTGAGATAAAATTCTCAGTAAGGGTAAACATAGAGAACATAAAACAATCCATAAACATTTGAATGCAAAAACCTGAACATAAAATCTAAATATCAAAATCTTGAGTAAAGACATAAATCTTTGAAGTACGTAAGGAATATATCATAAAAGAACATCAATCATGATAAAAAATCATGGAAATAAAACTTTTAATTTTGGAAAACATTAATCACATGATATTGTTTCCATATTAGCCAAGGCAATGCTGCCAAGACCATCTTAGAGGACAAATTCCCTTTCTGAATTGAGTTCACTCCTCATTTCAGTCCTATAACACTGAACTGGATTAACTTATGGTTCCAGCCATGTCTATCTCATGAGATATAAATCTTTTACCTATGCATTGGAGGGAGATATAGGTCCCACCCATCTCATAATGAAATCATTCTTACTTGTTCCACAAAATTTACTTAAAACCTTCATCATAACCGAAAGAATAAAATGGGTTTCATAAACATCATCTCATCATCACACAATTCATATAAAACAAATGGATATTTCATCCTATGAAAATTGAAACCATGTAAATCATAGAGACATTATACATGAAAGATACACATATGAAATAATTTCATCTTATATGTAAAATGGTTTTGATAAAACACTTGAAATGAATTCTTGAGGAAAATATCATTTTTCATCAAAATCAATTTCTTTTCAAAAAACTTCATGAAATTTTAAAAGAAAAACATTTTGTTTAAAATAGTAATGAAATATTTTGGAGGAAGAATCATTAAAATACGGATTTATAATACCTTAGAAATCCTTTCATGCCATATAAGTTAAAAAAAAGACATTCTCCTCGTACTTTTGTTGGAAATGTCAAAAAGTACCTCGTAAACAAAAAAATGTTTCCTTCCAAGCCTTGTGGTAAAAGTCATAAAAGGGTAGAAATGACATTAATAATACATGGAAGAATACTAAAAATTTTATGAAAATATTTTTAGAAAACATGGACATGGATGATAAACATAACCCCAGTAAATACTTACATATAAGCAATCTCGGGTAAAAATGAGATTTTAAAAGTTATCCCTTACCTTATGTATGATATGCTTTGTATGTTTCCAAACCTCCTGTATAATGATTTAAATAATTTCATTGAATAATTAAAGAATAATATTAATTGTTTTATATCATATATGGTTCACTTAGGTATTTATATTACCCGTTCATTTGTGAATTCCATGTTAATGTAGTGTTTTTTGTAAAATTGTTTCTTTTATCGTACATGTTTGGACATGTTGTTCATGATATTATTATTACTTATATCATGATTTACTTAATTAAAAAATGTAAAAAATGATTTATATATCATATATATTTTGTTTCTATATATATATATATATAATAGATAGAAAAATGAAATGAAACATACCGTCCTTGGAGACAGTAGGCCGTATGTACGCATGAACGCTATTTTCCTTTCTTTTTTTGACTTGAATGGATGTAAGTTGATGATATATATATATATATATATATATGTATACATAAATCCAGTAGCTTCATTATGTCATATATTTAATTATTATTCATTATATATACTTTATAATCATTCTTGAATGGTTAATCATGGAAATTGAATCACATCGCATTCGTGGAGACGGTAGTCCATACGTACGCACGAGTGATGATATCATTCCCATGATCGTGGAATTGTATTGAAGTGTATTCACAATATTACAGAAACAATATCACTTTACAATAACCATATATAGTTATTTATTTACCCCATTATACCCATCCATGTACGGTGGTGGTGGAAAAACTGAGTACACCACGGCGTGGAGATGGTGTTCCGCACGTACGCACACGTGGTGATTTCGTTTTCCATAGGGTGGATAGACGGTGAAATAGGGTTGTTTAATATTCATAATAAAATATAATTATATGAGTGATACTGATGTTATTACTTTATAATGAAACAACTATATAAGAAGAAGTTGAAGAAGAAAGAAACATGAGAGAATCGAAAGAAGAGATTACCTCTTCTTCGACGCACCTCCTTTAAGATTTCTCTTAAGGAAGTAGATTTGGTATTTTTAGAATACCAGAACCTCCAGAATATTTATAGGGAAGTGGAGAGGAGAAATGGGCAGGGTTTGGCCGAGCTTCAAGGCTCAAAAGGGTGTGAAGAGAAGAGGTAAGGGGTACCCTTTTTATAAGGGATGAGAGGGGCACCTTTGGAAAAACTAAAAATATTATTTTATTATAAAGTCATATTGGGTTTTTAATAGCTACAAACTGAATTATTTCGAAGATAAGTTGGGGATGGATCGAAATACCCTCATAAAATAGAATTTAGACAAGGTTAGGTTTCTATTTTAACCTTATCATTTTGATTTAAATTTATGTTAAATAATTTTACTTTTACCATGTCTTCTTGTTTTCTTACAATATAAGGTTAATAAACTTACTATAACATGCCAAACTAACCCCAAGTTGTTTATTATTAATATATATAACCTTATCTAAGTCATTTGGGCGACCCCTAGATTTTTAGGAATAAAATAACAATTAATAATCTAATATTTGTTTTAAAAACTATTTTATGTCAATTTTGACACTATTTGGTAATTGATTTTTGTGAAAATCATAACATAATGATTAGTTCTAATAATATTAATTAAATAAATACTAAGATGTAATATTAACCTATAAAATTAGTGTAATTCATAAAAAGTCTCATATTACATTTATTTGGGTATTTATAATATCAATAATTTTAATATTTCATTATTTAGGTAATTACTGCATCATCATTGTGTCTTAAATAACATAAATTATTTAATGTATAAAAATTATAAAGAAAATAAAATTAGGTATGAAATACTTTTATCTTTATAATGAATATTTATAGTTGAATTTATCTTACGTATAACCCTATATTAAAAATTAATTAGTTATTAAACATTGATTTTAACTATTTTAACCCTTCTTGAAATAAATTAATAATAAATGTCCTAATCTAATCCAAGTGGACCTAAATGGTCATATTTTATTCCTAAGGTTGTTTTTGGTCGAATTATGCTTATAAAATAGAATAAGGACATGTGTTAGGGCAATATTAATATCATTTTTACCATTAATTACCCTATTTACTTTTAATCGGGGTAAATAAAAGTAAAAAGCTACTATTCACCAAAAATTAGTTTCATCTCATTGAACCACATTTTAGTCCTTGATATTAACTGTGTATCTCAGATTTTATAAATTCAATTCACAGAAGTGGTAAAATTTCATTTAAATGAAAAGGTCATTTTTTTAACTACCGCTAAGTGGTTTCACTATTCATCGAAAATTGATGTTTTTCAGAAAAATACCAAAAATTAAGCCTAAGCATTATTTGATATTCCAAATTCAAAATTGATTTCTATTTTTACAAATTCAAAACATTGAAGTGTAATTAATTAATTTTCAAATTAATTCCCGTTATCAAAACAAATAGAGTGTTTTTAAGAAACAAAAACAATCAAAAGATTGATACTTGTTTATATCCAATTTTAAATTGAAATTAATTTCAATGAAAAAAATTGGATTAAATGGTAAAAATATATTATAATTACACTTTAAAACAAATTAAAAATATAACCTGACCATATAAATTTTTACGATGAAAAAATTTGTTTTTAATTAAAATATAGCGTGTTTTTACTAATCATTCAAATATGAGAGTTATTAGAATAATATGAAAATTTTATCCAGAGTAAATTTTTATATCCTGGTTCCAAGGAAGAATTTTATTTTGTCAAATTTAACTTATAGACATGTCAAAAACAATATTTAATGTGGGTGCTCCATCAAAAGGCGGGAAAACTGCAATTTTTTAAAAATACATATTTTGCACGAAAAATTTATTTTGTTCTCATACCATATTATAGAAAATGTGTAATATGAATAATAATGTTATAAAATTCAAAATGTAGTTAATACTATTCATAATAGCTAGTCCATAATAATGTTATAACAATATATCGTTGTTTAGTGAAACCCGGTATTGCGTACTACACACGCTATCTAGGTAGGTCGCGCTTGCGTGTAATGCAAGCCAAGAATAGTGTTGCGTATACTGCAAGATAATGCGGTGTTGCATATAGTACAAGATAATATTGGTGTAGTGTGCAATAGAATATCCGAGAAATTAAAAATAATATATCACATAAAATCTCGAGGTGTTACAAATACCAAACACCTAGCCTTTCTCGACACCATGAAATATTGCATGTATCCAAGTCCCCTAATTAAAACGCAACTCAACAATGACATATGCTTCTCTCCCAGCTTTACTCTTCTGTGAATGATAATTTAGAGCCTCATACATTTCCTTCAAATATAATTAAAAATTATAATAAAAATAAAATTATTATTAGTTAATTTTTTTAAAAAATTACTAAATAAATTATGGTGTTGTTGTATGCCTATAAGTTCTAATGTATGGGTATCATTGTATATATTCTTATAAACATAAAACTCCATAATATAGAGTTCATTAGTGGTATGTATAATACAAAATAAATCATATTTAAAGTATATATACATTAATAAATAATATTACTTACGATATGTCATCAATGTATACCTAATTTATGACTTTTGACCCTATGTGTGACCTCCTACTTCCCCCTACTCGGATGTCCATATGATGAACACCACCTAAAATTATCTCTTAGCTAGTAGGATTAAAATCCATATCATACCTAATTTGAGATATATTCTGGTCAATGTGAGACATGAGACTATTCAAAAATAATAGTAGAAGCTCTATCCAAAGATTTCTTTTTGAGGTTGTGTAAAAACTAATGAAAATTTTCATGCATACAAATCTCACATGCCTCCTGGATTAAAGTTATTAAATAACCAGTAATCGAAGACTATAAATTATCAAATAAAATTAAAAAAATATGTCAGTGATTAAATAAATTTAAATATATATATATATATATTATATATTAAAGTATAATATAGTAATTAAACATTTGCTAATAAACAGTAATGGGAACCTGGTCCCATGACACCATGGATCTGAAAAATATTTTTTTAGAATTTCACTAGACTTCCCAACATCTGGATGTGAAAAAGGTTCAAATAAAAACAAATAATCAAAATATTTTTAACAAATTAATACAAACACATAATATAAAATAAATATCTTAAATAAATTAAACACACCTCCATAAAAGAGGATCAAAATCAAGAGATAGAAATCTCTCAGGAAGAGGTTATGGAATCACCAATAAAGGAAGATCATGCCCCCTCCTAATAGGAAAAAAATCCAATATATCATAAGAATTGCGCTCATCAATATGAATTCCAATATCAATGATAGAATGAAATTGATCATTGTGGGAATCTGCAACCATCTAAAAATAATAATATTAATTGTAAGAAAATTTAAATACAGATATAAAATATAAAAAAATAATAAAAACCATAATATAATAATTTTAATTGTAAATAGTTTTTAATAATTATATCAAATATAAAAAACTAATAAATATCACAATTCAATAATTACCTATAAATAAATACTATAACATAAAAATTAAACTTTTACATATATGTTAATATATAAATAAAATATAAAAAACTAATAAATACCATGAAATATATAATATTATTAACTATAAAAAATTATTTATTTAGATATAAAATATAAAATAATAAAAATTAATGGCATCTGCAAAAGAACAGAATAGATCATCAGGTCCATCCATCTGAAAAAGACTTACCTATTAATAATATATAATAGAAATATTAAACATAAAAAATATTAAATACTTGAATATAATACATCAAACATCACCATATTCCTCTTCTTTTTCAAGGAAAATGTCTTCATCCTCATCTTTAGTATTTTCAATTTCCATTTGACTTTCAGTTTCATCATCCCTTATTACATCATCAATATTATCAATATTATTCTCCCTTAATTGGGGTTTCATCAATGATATTTATATCTCATCAGGTAAAAGATATATTTTGGGATGTTTCCTGAAAAAATTCCGCATGCTTCACTTCCACAGAATAATTTTCATTTTCAATGAACTTATTGTCATGAGATTTGATTTTAATTACATTCCACCATTCAGTTAAATATCTAAAAACATTATAGTAATTTTCATAATAAAATTTATGTTCTTTATGTTCCAACATAAATGGTTTATTTGAATCATGAATATTGTTATATTTAATGTCAGGGACTATATGTGATGGATGAACTCACAACCCTCAGTCAATATCAACCCAATGAAATATAAATATTATTACATATTTTTTCCTAGATAAAATAACTCAATTAGTTCATCCATCATAACATAAAATTAAAATTTAATTTCATTATGATGATAACCTTTCAAAAAAACCCACAATTCATTTATTTATTTTAGTCACCATATATGTATGCATGGAATTTAAATCGATTAACCACATACCATCCATCCAAAGAATGAAATTTTATTATAGGACCCCAAAAAAATAGGGTCAGGGAGGTCTAAAATAGTACAATCCTAGTGAATTATCACAAACTAGATTAGAACACTCATGGGGGAGGGAACCCAAACTAGAAAATATCATTTTATGATTACCTTGATTATTCCTTGAAGATAAAAAATCCATCCACTTTGTTTCCTCCTATAAGTACACTTCTACAATTGTCCTATCAACTGATTCTTTGTTACATACATTCTTTTTTAAATTCTTTCATACATCTCTCAAATATGTACATATATCTAAATTATATCATCCCTCCAAATTTATATTCGTATGGAAAATTCAATATTAAATGTTCTATTGAGTCAAAGAGGCCTGGCATGAATATTTTCTCAAATTTACATAAATTTAAAACAAAATATTGTTATAGCATATTAAATATCTCATAATCCGTTATTTTTTCACAAATATCTCAGAATAAATATTATATTTTATTCAACACATCCCTGGTTAAGTAATTCATCATCCCTCTAAGACAAATAAATAGTAATATTTCTATTATGACATGGCAGTCATGACTTTTTACCCCAATAATAAGCCAATTTCTGATGTAAAGAAAACAATTAGAAGCATAACTATCTAGTAACATCAAATATTGAATCCATTGAAATAATAATAAATGAATTTATTTAGAAATTTCGGATGAAGATTTTGGATTCATTAAATTGTACGATCATTCATCTTAAAATAATTCAGGTTCACGAAATCTATAAATATAGAAAATATGTGATTATGCTTTTACATTATATTTGGTATTACCATGTGTGTCCAACACAGTAAAAAATATGTTATAAAAAAAATTATTCTCACTATCCATTACATCAAACATGTGATGAAACAACAAATCAGGCCAATATAGAATACCCAAAAAAATAATATTCTTTATCCAATTTTTACATCTCCTAAAATCATTTATTTTTTGTTTGTTTCTAGTTGTACAAAAGTAATAAGTGGCAATGCAGAGAAAATAGATTTTACCTAAATACATGAGAGCATTGTCGGAGGTTCAACTCTTTCAATTCTACATTCTATAAAATTATTTCGGTTCCTTCAAAATGGGTGATCTGTAGGAAAAAATCACCAGTGAAACTCAAAATAACTATTCGTTCCCCAATTACCAAGCTTAAATTCATTGTTATCATCCCTTTAGTATAAACATGATTTTAGTCCATGTTTACTCCATTCATATAACATACTAAATGCTGAAAAGTCATTGATCATTCACATTAATGCAGCATTATGTGTAAAATTCTAATATGAAAATATATCAAATGTAGTTTCACCATTATTCCATAATAAAATTAACTCATCAATGATAAGTTTAAAATAAATTTCAATACTCTTCTTTAGATTTCCTAGAATTAATAGCACCAAAGAAATATATGTTTCCTTAATCAACATCCAAAGAGGTAATTTATTCAAAGTAATGAAAATCGTCCAACAAGAATCTTCATTATCGTAATAAAAAAATAGACAAAAAATCATCAGTTTAAGTCCCAAGAATATGTTATGAGGTTTTAAAGTAAATGAAGTATGAATCTTATAAAAGTATTTCCATGAATCACCATAACATAGATGATTTAATATTTTACTGCTTGAAATATTTTATTTATTCCATGTCAAAAATGCATCTATGTTGTGAGACATAAATAAATATTGTAAATAAGGTTTAATTGGAAAATACCTCGATTTGTTTCATAGGAAATGTTTTTACTTTCCTTGTTGTGAAACTTTATGCATTGATTCTCCACTTGTTTTACAGTTAAATATTGATTCATAATCACCATAATATAAGATTCATTCATTTTAACAAGCATGGATATTCTGATAACTAAGACCCAAATTAAGGACCAGCCTCTTAATTTCCAATAAACATACAGGTAATATATTTATATCAAGAAACAATGAATTAGAAAAATTATAATATTTGATCAAAGAAACTATTTGACATCCCAAAATCTGATTTAATAGCCATAAATTTTGTAATGGATTCAATAATTCTCTTCTGACATCCCAGATGTAAGGCCTCCTTAGCTTATTTTAACAAATTATAAAATTGAGATGGTTTGGGTTCTGGATTTGTAATATCATTTTATAATGATGTTTCTTGAATAGATCATCCAGCATTATCATATACTAAATTCTAAAATTATGGATCTGATACCAAAAAATTGTATTATCTACTAAATTTTGTTCACCATATTGATACCAAAAAATATAATCTTTCCAAAAAACAAAATAAAGTAGATGAAGTCCAAAATTTTCAACCATTTCAAATATCATTAGATAATATTTATTACATGAACATTTAACTATTCCTTCAGAAATAAATTCAAAATTTGATGATGCAAATGATATAAATATTTCAACACTCTCAATGTATATAGAATTTATACTAGATACATTAAAATTTTCTCAATGATCTATCCAATAAAGATCACAAAATAGAAATAGATGTCTAATTTTTGAGTCCATAATTATCTATAAAAAAGTATAAATAAAAATAATTATTATTCATTTTTACTAATTACAAAATATTATTATATTTTAACATGCTGTAATATTCTATGGAATATTTTCATAATGAGGTACTGAGTTAGAAAAATATTCCAGGGCTCATTTAGGATTACCAAAGATAAAATAAAGATATTAAATATATTATATCATGTGAGAGCTATTTTCACAAAATAATGGAATATATCTTGAACAGTCTCTTTTATAGGAAATTAGATATTATCATTAGGTCCGAAATGTGGGGTTTACTATAGGAGTGACATAACATTTTTTGCATCAGGTGTTTCGTAACAACACACAGGAGGGTAATTAATTTAATTTTTTTATTATAATTTTGTATAAAAAAATGAAATATATTTCTAATTGTGTAACTTATAATAAATCTAATACCACCATTAGGTCGAGGATATTCGGTTTACCCTAGGTTCAGTATAACTTTTGTGTTCATTGGGTTTTTTCTAACAATGCACGCGAGGGTAATTCGTTTAATATTTTTATTATAATATTTTACAAAAAAATTTAAACATCTCACAAATTTTCTATTTTACAAAATACCGGATACCATTTTTTGGTTTGATATGAAATGTTTACCCTAGATGTGACATAAAATTTGTGTGCGTCAGGTTTTTGGTAACATGGCATGCAAAGGAAATTCATTTATTATTTTTATTATAATATTTAACAAAAAATTAAAACATCTCCTTAATGGTATATTGTATGAAAATTATGATGATACCTTTAGGTCTGGGATATGTATTTTACCCTATTCACAACAAAAAAATTTGTACATATTGGGTGTTTGGTAAAAATTCACATCAGTGTAATTAATTTAATAATTTTATTATAAATTTTTACAAAAAAATGAAATATCTCTTAAATGGTTTTTTTGTATAAGAAATATGTGACTACTATTATGTTCGTGATGTGGGGTTTACCCTAGGTACAATATAAATTATATGCATGTCAGGTGTTTGGTAACATCACACGTGAGGGTAACCTTGTAATTATTTTGTTAATATTATATATTGTTTTTACAAATTATCACCATTCACTAGTGTTTACAAATGATTACTAATATTAACTAATTATTTATGAATTATTAAAAAAATTTATTATTAATACTATTTTTTACTTATACTAAATTTTACTTATTACTAAGAAATTTTAAATTTTATAAGTATTTTAAATATTTTTTATATTTTTTATTTTATTTTATTAAAAAATTTTTATTCCAACATTTTATTTAAATTGATTTTATCATCATTTTTATAAAACACTCATTTCTTATTTATTTCATAGATTATATATATTACAACATTTTTTAATCAAACATATATACATAAAATCTATATATGCAGACATATATACATACATACATATATTTCAAAAATATTAAGCATTTTTTTAAACACTTATATATGCATATTCAGATGTTAATTTATATATATATATATATTCATAAAAACATATTCACAAGGTTTAAATATATTCAAAATAATCATAATATAATAATAAAATACGGTTTAATATCACACCACAATCCAAGAATTATCATTATTTATAAAAAATTATATGGCCATAAGCTTTAAATAAAATTGAATAATTAAATATATTTATATAAACTTTATCAATATCAAATATCCCTGAATAATTTTCATAATAATCATATTTCTAAAAACAACATAAAATAATAAATTTTTATTAACCATGAATATCAAACAAAATAATCTATTAAGTCTAATGGCTAAATAATGAGAAAAATACCTCAAATCAATTGTAATAAAATCATGTAGACCCAGGGGGAACCCAAATAGGGAATAATAAAATTAAAGATTCCCTAAGTACCTAATAAAACATAAAATGGGATAAATTTTATGACCTAGGGTTTGACCAAACTAATTTCATCAAGATTGAATGAAAATCGCAACAAGAAAAAAATATGAGAGAATAGGTGTCCATACAGAGAGGATTATAACCCAAATCTACAATAAAATCATTTTTTGGTGGAATTTTGTTAGAATGAGGGAGGGTGTCAGCCATGGCATGCACGGTGCGATCAGGGGGATTGGAAAAAGTGGGAATAGGGAGGAAGAAGGAAGGGTTTGTGTATATTAAATTTATTATTAATTATGATGGGTTATTTATAGAGACATTTTTTCCCTTGTATGGCTTTGGAATATTTATAGGAATATTTTTAGAGCCATGAGAGAGATTATGATGCCTAATGAGTCTCAAATTAATTTCGAAAAAATATTAAATATATTTTGTGTCATGAACACATAGTTTTTCAAAAATAATGGAATGTCTCTTCAAGGGAGTCTCAGATTGGAAATATGATAGTATAGTTGAGTCTTAAATGTGGGGTTTACCTAAGGCAAAACCAAAGTTTGGCCTTCGCAAGATGTTCGATTAAGGTAGCTGTTGGGGGGTACATTTAATTAAAATAAATAAATAATATGTTTTTTTATTATTAAATCTCATTATTAAAATCCCCTATAAATACCCTCTTATGACGGATCACTAAGGGTTAGCCGTATAACCCTTTCTAGATCTAAGAGGAGGAGAATATTTTTCTTCATTGGCAGATCAAGGTCATAGAATGATGGATGATCAGATCAAAGATAATCAAGAGACGAACGATGAACATAGTGGGATAATCACCTTTAATGCTAACAGATGTGTTCTCCACCAATGACTCATCCATAATCTAGGTAGGACTCCTCAATTGTTTTTTTCACCCCTTTTATTAAAAAATTGAGCATGTATTCTATCTTCTTTTGATCTGTGATAATTTCTCATTTCAAGAACCCCCCCCCCCCGAATCTATTGATTATATTGATCTTGTATAATTCTTCCCTTGTTTCCCTTAATATCACTCCATTTATATAATTGTTGGTCAATAATTCTTGACTTAATATGGATTATTTTTTCTTGTACTTTTTCACTCTTCATTCATCACGTTCTTCACTATTGGTCTATGGGGTCGCAGCTCAATATCATCGGGGTGTGTTCAAGCATGATCGAACCCATGGATTTGTTAGGGTAGAAAAAATAACACTTGGATCGACTATTTGTAGATAGGTTAAAGAATGATGTGGGATACAAATGGTACTCTATGGATTCAGGATCTATAGGGGTGACAATAATGAGAAAAACACTCAAGATAAGTGTCCAATGACATGCAATTGCTACTAATCAGAATGGTACCGCATGTGCGACTTTGCGATCTTGGTGCAAAACAAAATAGCGTTTGATTGGAGGAGGTTCGAAATCAGATCAGGGATCCCCATTTTTCTGATTATTGTGAGGAATTGAAATGTGATTTCTACATTCGTGGAGTTGAGCTGTTATTAATATTTTTAATAATAATAATGTATAAAAATGGAAACCAAAATTAATTTTTGTTTTAAAACCTCATGAGGCATGTGGACCCTCCCCTCGAGAAATCCCCAAGGCAAGGAAAGAGGGGTAGTTATGCTTCCATTATTATTATTATGATTATTATTATTAGTGATTTAAAAAAAATAAATAAAATGGAGGGGAAGAGTCATATACAATGATTTTGGGGGGGGAGCAAGAAAGAACACATTATCCATTTAAGATAATTTTATTATCATAATAATAATATTAAATAATATGATTGTTTTTTTGGTCATGGATTCTCATTCCCAGTATATCTTCTATGTTGGACATCTGAATGATGAACCACCAGCGGCAGTGTGAGCGTGACATTGAGATGCCCGATTCAAGACCAGTTATGGATACATTTTTCCAACTCATGGATCAGGTCCATATAGTTTCCAAAAATAATAAAAATATTATTATTATTATTACTATTGTTATTATTATTACAAAATTTAGTAGCTGAAGCATCTTCTTCATACAGATTTGAAATGATGAATCATCAACAACATCATAACCCTGATATTGAGGTAGGCATTTCCAGACCGATATCAAGTACTTAATTTGGGTTTATGTCTTGGAACCATGAACCTCCATTTATGCATTATATGGTGAAATATGTCGTTCTCACCGAGTGTCTGATTTGGGAAAGTGAATATCCTATTCTGAGTGTTATTCCATGATAATCACAATGGTGTGATCCATTTTTTCATTCATTTACTTTTACAATGTCATATCGGTGGTTTGATATTTTTGGCCTGATGGACCGATGATGAGCTTCGTGCGTTAGTTAGAATTTTATCCAAACACACCGTGTACTCTGGGAGAACATGGGAATTACCAAGGGTATATGAGCACGACCAGGTTCTTAGGAATAACTAGTTACATGGCTAGGTATTGGAGTATAACCACATGCCTTTTAGATCCCCTAACACATCATGTACTTATTTTTAAAACATATAATTAATGTATCTCCTTTATTTTGACTCATATTTTGGCTCACTAGCAGCTTATACTAAGTGTTTTTTCACATTGAATAAGATGGTAGCCTTTGTAGTGGATTTTGAGATACAATGTTTGATGTATTGAGCATGAATCTTATTTATGTGATGCTAGATAATGATAGGGACCATCCATGATCATTGGATAGATTCCAGATAGAGGCTGCACTCCCCTATCACACTAGTGAATGGGTATTTAATCCAAGGGGATCGTATTCCCCTATCCTACCAGGTTACGGGTCCTCCATACTTGTTATATAGATATAGTGGAAGTTTTCCCCTTATGGTACAAGGGTGAAATTCCTCTATACTCATTGTACAGTTACAGAGGCATCACTCCCCTATTGCACCAGGGTATAGATGCTCTATCCATGGAGATAATACTCCCATATCATATCAGGGAACACATCCTCCATACCTCTTGTACAGATATAGAGGAAAAAACTCCCTGGTCTCACTAGGGTTCAGTTCCTATATCCATAGAGACGGTACTCCCCTGTCACACTAGGGCGTGGGTCCTATATACTCAATGTATAGATACAGAGGTGTCACTCCCTTATCACACCAGGATATAGGTCCTCTATCCATGGATATTTTACTCCCCTATCGTACCAGGGTACTCATCATCCATACTCATTATATAGATACTGTGGCAGCACTCCCCTATCGAACTAGGGTACCGGTCCTTTATCTAGGTAGATGGTATTCCTCTGTCACACCCAGGTATGTGTCCTCCATTCTCACTGTATAGATATGGAGGAGTCACTCCCCGATCATACCAGGACGCAGGTCATCTATCCACAGAGACAGTACTCCCCTATTGTACAAGTGAACGGGTCCTCCAAACTCATTGTATAGATACAGCGGTGGAACTCCCTTATAGAACCATGGCATGAGTCCTTTGTTGATGAATATGTTACTCCCTTGTCACTCTATACCATGGATCATCAGTACTTGTTGTAAACATAATGATGTGGAACTCTCCAATCGCACCAGGATTTGGGTCCTCTCTATGGATACGGTACACTCTTATCACACTAGGGTGTAGGTCCTCCCTCCATGAAGATAGTACTCTCCTATTTCACCACAGCGCAGGTCCTCCATATTCGGTGCTCAAATATAAAGGCGATACTTTTTTGTTTTACCAAGGTGTGAGTATTATATATTTTGGAGATTACACCCCCTCGGACTAGGAAGAATTGGAAAGGCACAAGACCTCGATAGGAATTATTTAGACACATGAGATGTTGGGATTATAGATGGTCACTTCTTAGGTCTGTAGGAAAAGTTGTTGTTCTTAGATGTGGTCTGGACATGAAAATCATCCTTTTCTCTTATTTGGGATTATTATTGATAATATTTGGGGTTTTCTTATGGTTTTTATCTCATATACTGATTGATATACCTTTTTTGTGAGGAGATATTGATAGTCGATGTCATAAGTGATCTCAAATGATATTCAGTTTTGGGTTATTTAGGTGCATTAGAGTGGTTGACCAAGGTCATCTCTCAAAGGAGGAAGTAATTTAAAACAACATATTAAAGGTATTTTGAAAATATAATAAAATAAAATAAACAACGTATAAGGATTTGCGTCTATTCAATGTTTATAAAATAAGAAGAATAAGTATGTTGGAATAAGAATGTATTTATTTTTTTGAAATGAAATTTGATTAATAAAACACAACGAGAAGATGTTTTTTTAGAAAATATTTTAAAAGGAATAGTCAATATAACTCTACCTATTCACTTAATTGTTATTAATTATCATTTAAATTAATATCCTCTTAATTATGATCCCTTAATTTGTTAACCCTCGAAACCTACAGGAGTTAACATAACCACAAAGGTGAAATGAATTAAACCCAAGGCTAGCTTCATAACATGAAATCTTAGCACCCTACTTTGATTGACATTTAAAGTATATCTTATGGTAAGTGGTAAATTAGGGAACATATCCATTCTATAAAATGAGAATGAATTGTGTTTAAGGATTATTTTTTAACTCTACAAATTTATCCCATGTGATTGTTTTTCACCAGTTAAGGTCGTGCTCTCAAAATTCACACATTACTCGACTTCATGTGTTTTTGAATGAATCATTCAATAACATTCTTAGTTTCAATTAAATTAAAAAATCAATTCATGGATAATTTTTTTTGAATTAATGTACCTCAATTATTCATAAAATTTAATTAATAAGGTAGAAGGTTGATCGATTACTAAGAAAGATACGTTTCCAACGACGGCGTAGTCATCATAGAAACGAATAACATTTACAAAGATATAGAAAGGGTATGACCCAATATCATTTCTACTCATTGATTTAAATAAAAAAATTCAGATTAATAGAATATGAAAATTTCAAATAACAAATTAAATGGAAGAGAAACTAAGAGTTTATTGAAATCACAACAATATTACAAAGTGAACAAGAAGAAGGAGACTTCGATGAAGGGATCCTAGCTTCAAGATCTCTCCCAATTGTAATGCCTTGAGAAATAGAGCGAAAACAATTCTCATATGCCTTTAATCTCCCAATGCAAGTCCCAACATCTCAAAATGATAAAAACACCAATTTATAGAGTGGTGGGGAGGATAGGTTTTAAGAGATTTGAAGTGTGAATGGAGAAATTCATCCAAATAATTTAATCCAAATTTCATTGCATGTTTTACCAAAAATACACGTAAACCAGTTGTCCTTAAATAATAATTATTTGGGACCAAATGGATCCTTAATATCCTATCAAAATTTGGTCCCAATTCAAGAACGGATGTAGAAGTTATTGTACAAATACCAAACTGATATCCAATCTGGTGAGTCCATCAAATATTTGAATTCATGTCCCATTAAGTCTAATAAAATGCATGATTTAGCTCATATGTCAAGAATGAAAGTTCTATCCCATTAAATCAGGAATAAAGTTACAAAATTTTAAGTTTAAATAATTAAAATAAAATTATTTATGCTCAAAATACTACAGTGAATTTGTAATGGGTAAAACTAGAATTTTCATAAAATTTTAAAATGAATGATCGAAGCCCCAATATTTTATAAATAAACATATTTAACACATTGTGGGGAAATTTTTTATTTATTATCAATAAAATATTCAGTAAAATTGTGTTTTATCAACTCCCCCACACTTTACCTTTTCCACTCTTGGGAAAAACCTCATATCATGTATTCGAAAAAATTGTGAGAAGATACACATGTTCATATTTCTCAATCCACTGTGGAAATATAGGGTAAGTAAGAATCCCATCAAGAGTCAATATCAATAAATTTTAGATTCATTATCTCATAAATTGAGTCAAAACAAAATCTAGTGATATTTATAACACTAATCATAGCGAAACAAGTCATCCATCTACTATGCCACTAATTCTCCACGTGTGTGTGTTTCAACCATTCCAATCTCATAAATCCATCCTTTATTCAATATATTCTGGTCATGTAAAAAAATCTTCTTACCTGGTTTAATTCACCAAACTAGTTCTACATTTTTTTGCAATCGATTTTCAAGACCCACTCACTTAAGCATTCCCTAAAGTCAAACCATATGCTCCCGACCTAGCAATCCCAATATTTTGTACATTTCATCACCCGCTTCATTTATTATTATTATTTGTAGTTAAACATGGAACAAATCTCACACTCAACTCTCAACCTGTCTCTGATCTTCTCATGACACTAATTGTAATAGTTATAACAAGATCAAAGGTTGAGGAAGAGTTTTTTTTTGACCATCCCAAGACACAACCAATATGTTTTTGAGGGTATACAATATTCGGATAATAGGTACACAGACATAGGTCAATTTCATATAGTAATGAAACCGATCGAGAGAGAAATGAATGTATGGATCAACCAATTAATTTTTTTCCAATATTTACTATTCCATCAATTGCATTGGAAAAATTTCACAAGTCATAGTTGAGTGAAAATTTGTGTAGAGAAATTAATGACACAATTTACCATGAACAAATATAACAAATAAAGATGTCAAAATCTAAAATGTTTTATAATGAAAAAACCAATCATATCATTAACAACTTAAATTTTATAAAAAAAATTCCCCAAAGAAGTCATCTTACAGTCATAAAAGGCCTAAAATCACTGAGTTTCTTTAAAATATAAATGGTACTCTATTTGTTATCTTTAGCATTCAAAGACAGTTACAGAATGAGAGAATGATTGCATTTATTGAGTCAGTCTGAGATAATACCATGAGTTTCTTCAACAAATTTTGTAACCCATTTATTTATAATCCTATGGGAGAATGGAAAGGAATCCTCTCAAATCCCATTATTGAATTAACAATTTGAGTCATGAAAAGAATCTCGGAACAAAGGATCATATAAGTAAGTCCCAACATCCAACTTTGGATTAAGTTTATCCTTAGATGACACCACCTGAGAAAAGGATACATGCTTACCAGATTTGAAATCAAACCTCGGTTTTGAAGAAGCTCATACATCCACACTTGGTTCTCCCAAATAGGTTTAATCCCCATTATCTTCCATTTCCACCTTCATCATAATTATTGGATATTTCTAGAGCCATCGAATCCTAATCTAAAATAAATCACTATTGATCGCCATTGAATCTCCTAAGGACCACGCTCTCGATACTCCCCATCCTACCCTCCCACATATATAAGATTTTTTATTATTTATACTCCTATCTCATTTATCAGTTTTATTGATCACCGACCTCATGAATACCTTTTCCAAACCATGTTATATTTTATTGTAATATATTTCTTGCTTTCTATTGACCACCTCCCCACCATAGTTGTCTTCAGCTCAGTCCGACCACCCACTATCATGAAGCCTCCCTCTGGTTACTGCCCCTTCCTAATATTCCACTCTGTTGGTCAACCAACATAGAAATCCTTCCCCCTATCCCTTCCTAACCACCTCACTTACATCATTATCTATATTTTTTTAATTTCTTGTTTTGTAAGTCATTCTAGTGGGATATTGGATTTAATATTTTACCATTTCACATAAGGTATTGTCTTCATGATTTTACCATTTAATATATGTTTTTCTACAAATTATTATTATAAAATTTATGGTTATTTTATAAGGATGATGTCCTATGATGATTATGAAAGAAAAATTATAAGTAAATATATTTATAGATGTAATATGAAGTGTTTATTCATTAATCTTCTTAATGATTTGGGATAAATGTATGATAAATAAAAATTCTCTAAATTTAATTTATATTTTATTTAAACTTATTTTAATTATTTATATATTAGTGAATCATGAATTAAATTAAAATTTTCTAATTATAATCCTCTTATCATGAGATAATTAAAGTTATAATTTTAATTTTTGTGATTTTTTATTAGTTGTTTGTTCCAAATCATCAATGAGAATTAGTTTGATTTTAATTAATGGAATGAAATTGATTTTTTCTTATTTTGGAGAGTTTCATTTTTATATTTATCATTTGAAGGTACATTTTATACTTTCCTAAAATTTTGGATTTGGTTTATTTATATTCAAAGCTATAAATGGTTTTTTACTATTAATTTAGAAAATATTTTAAAGGGGATAATGGATTTTTTGGATTATGAAATTCAAAAAGAGGATGATAATTAAGTTATATTCTTGTGTGGTTATTTCTATGAAATGGTTTTGTATTTAATTTAGAGAATTGGTTTTGAAAATAATTATGAATAGTTAGAGGTTTTCTAAAATTTATTTCTAAAGGGACTGCTTGATTAATGGGGAAGATGGTAATTTATTGTGAAAATAAACCTTAAATTAAATTTTTTATAGTTAAGTATAACAATATGTTGTTTTAAATGTAAACACATGGTTTTTATTAATCGTATCTATTATTTGAGAGGTCTATTGAATGGGTTTCTTAAAGGGATTTAGTTTTTTTTATATTTTAGATATTTAGGATATGAACATTTTAATAAATATGGTTTGTGGTATAGAATTTATGATATTATATTATATGTTTTACATCACGTTTAGATAGAGTTGCAAGGGTATGGTGTTTTCCCATTATGTGAGGACACAAAATATTTTTTTTATTCAACTGGTTTTCACCTTATGCTCTGGTAAATAGTTATAGAATGGACCTGACAATTCATAGGGAGGTTTCAATGTGTTTTAGAGTGTTCTATATATTTTTGTATTAGAATGGGAGTCCTAGGATAGTATGTTCTATGAGTTTTACTAGGTTTATATAGATGTTGAGAAAATGATTTTTTAGATTCGTTTTCTTATTTAGTTACCTTAAATATAAGGGGTGGAAAAGGAAAAATTTAGTCGTGGTTTGAGATGTGTTGGTATGTAAAAGTTTTATCATCTTATTTATGAAATTATTTATTTTGATTAAAATATTTACAAAATATTATTATTATTTTGACTTGTTTTGTATCATTAGGAATGGTTTTAGTTTCAACCATAAAAATTTTTATTTTAAAACACATTTATGTCGAACACATACATGATTATAAGATAGTTGAAGAATTTTATATAGTTATTTATAATCCCCTTTAACCATACATGCGGTATGGATTTTATTAAGTAGTATACTCTTTTAGATATACTTATTAAGGGTTTGAATATTTTATATGGGAGATAGCTTATAGTGATTTGTGTAGTTATGGTGGTGGATTCAATAGTAGGTTTTCTGTTGGGATTAAATAAACGGTTTTTTTATTTTTGTTATGCATTTTTTATGTGACCTTGTAAATAAATATTTGTTTTAAAATAAATTGTCATGACCCACCTTCGGAAAGACGATTGAAGGGGTGGAAAAGGTCCCCGCCCTTCCTTCCTCTAGTTGAAGACGAGATAATGACCCCCGAGTCCCACCTCCAGTTGGCCCCGGAGTGGAGAATATCAGCAAGGGTATAACATTTTCACAATATGGGAGGAATTACCCTTTTTAGTTAACCATGATTGGGATAAAGAATGAGTCAACACCAAATCCCACCATGTATAGAAAACTCAAGTAAACATCAAACTACATGCATGTTTTAATAATAAAACTGAACAAAGTACAAGAACTCCAAAGTACAATACCAGCAGGAAAGGAAAAGGCTAAGCAGAAACCAACATCGACCAACAGAAACTCCAATGTCCAGACTAGTAAGGTCCCGCACGGCCTATGAAGCCCTCCTAGAAACCTAAAAGTAAACTTAGGGTGATCATACAAATTATACTCAGTAGGAAAAACTAATGCTCTCCTGCACAAGTGGGGAGACGTCCTAAAGTCCTGTGAGAAGCAGAAGAAACATCATGTATCAAGGAATCTATCCATCCCACCTCACTGGCCATGCTCACCAAATAACATAAGCAGTAAGGTAATAGTAAAGAACAAAACATTTGGGTACCCCGCACCACCATTTCCCCCACTAGCTAGCTGCTCATCCCTAATGGAAAACCTCCTGACGCTGCCACGCTCTTCCTACCCGCACACACCTAGGCCTCACTACCATCCACATCCTTGCCCGCACACACGTGGGGCTCACAACCACACATCCATGCCCACACACACTTGGGACTCATCCCAAAGACACCTGGGAAAACAAAACGTAACCAGAACCCCTTCCCAAAAACACCTGAGCCTCATCCCAAAGATTCTTGGGAAAACAACCTGCCCGAAGAGTCATGGGCTAACAATACACCAAACAAAACCTACCCGAAGAGCCTTGTGTGTAAGGTTTCCTCCAGCCATCACAACCTTGGTAAGAGAGAGTAGGAAGGAGAGTAACTAGGGGGAAACACCCTTCCCATGAGATGGCGTGTCCGACATTAAGTGCCCAATGCGGGTGGGGTGCAACTAAACATAAAAAATGAAGTTACACATATATACCAACACACACAGCCCAACCTATGGCTCCTCAAATGAATACAAGTAGGTGCCCAAGCACTGCTGCCTCAGAAAATAGGCACACAACAAACAGTTCCCAGTTTCCCTATTCAAGTTATAATTTCATAACAGTTCAGTATGAGTTAATCCCTTATATACTGGAAAACTAATAGGAAAAAACACAGATGAAACAACAATAAAGCAGGAAGGAAAACCATCAGTTAATTTAAGCATTCACACCAGGTTCTCTTGTAAATAATAACATCAAAGTGGGATCAATGGAATCCCTCGAAAAGCTCGAACCAAAGAAAATCCAACAAACCATTGATTATATCCAATTTAATTCATTACCATTCCACCGAGTTAATTTTTAACTTTCCACTTTTATTCATGTTCACAACCCAACCTACAACCCTATTACCAAACACCACCACAGCCACACAACAACTCATGCCATTCCAACCACACCATTCACAGCCCTGTTGTTCACCCATCTATAACAAAACACATTCACCCCTTCACCCATTTCATAACTGAACCATCCCAACATTCATAATTCATTCTATTGTATTATTTAGTTCAACTGGGGTGATCACACAAGGTTATGGGCATTCATATTTAACAGTTGAGTTTAAGTGTTTAACTGATTCATACATGATTCTCATTCACCAGACTATGTGTAAAATAGAGCGTAGCATATGTGCAAAAAAAAATTCCCCCAATGGTCGTGATTTTTAGTAGGCCTAAGCCCATTCAATTAATAATAACATTATTGGGAATGTATGGGTAAAAACATGTAATAACATTAACAAACTTCCTCGTTTCTTTTCTTTAACCGGTTATTATCTTCATTAAAGAATTGATTAACTGTCTCATGGGAACCATAGAACACCCACCTTGCTTGATACACAAGGAGGAGAGAAAAAGGTAAGATCCCTACCTAATTGATCAAGGATCGACGTTAAGTCCGCATGTGGATACTGGAAATCAGGTGTAGCAGGAACTCCACGAATCACGATCAAGGAAAAACTTCGCAATGGGGCTACAACTCATCGGGAGGAAGGGTACTCCGAGCACATGATGGGAAAAAAAGAAACTCAGGGAGATGAGAATCATTTAGCTTATAATGGCTGAGATACAACATTCCTGGGACGGTTATGATATGGAGAGAAAAAAACATGAAACTGCGGAAGAAGAGGGATCGTGGGTTGACTACGCGGATGGGCCACCCCTCACGTCCAGATATGGTTGGTATGACACCAGATATGGTCGGTATGACTTGAAGTTCATGTTTTCAGTATTGAAGTTTCATTTTATTTTGAAACACACATCACATAGGCAAAACATAGCATAACAAGTTTAGATTTTTTTCTCATCATTTTATCTACTATTTCTTAATTAATTTCATTTTCTTTTTTATATTATACTTATTTAAATAATTTTCATAGAGATAATTATTGAATATGAACATGAAATGGTGTGACAGTTTACGGTTTTTTCTCAAAAACCAAGTGCTCCTGAATTGGCACACACTGGTAGTGATTTTTTTATATCAAAAAATGTGATCCAATTCAAAAAAAAATTATTTTTAGAACAAAAATAAATTTTGTGACATGTAAGAATCATCCACAACTCAATTAGATACATGGTGTGTCTCGTATGACTCAAAGTATATGTTTTTAATTTAAAATTGAAACTTTGTGTTTAATTTTATTCATTTTAGTATTAAGAACATAAGAATTATTTTCTTATATGGGTAAATTATTTTTCATGATTTGGGTCGGTTCATTCAGAAACTAATAGAATGAGTGGTGGTTGGGGAACAAAATACAAATGAACATTAATGTTTTTGAATGTCTGTGAAAAAATTTACTTACTCATGTAACTATACAAACTAATGTTTGTAATGTCTATAATGTAGACTTTATCATGTATTTGTGTTGTATATTTTATTTCAATTAAATTATGTATTTTCTATAGTATTTTATCCTTTATTTTCTATCTGTATTTACTACTTCAATGTGATGTAATATTAGATATTGACAGCAGTTGTATTCCCTTTTATCAATGCTAGCAACTGTACTCATAAAGGGACCCTATATCAGCGCTAGAAAAAATGTTGATAATTGGATTCTATAACAGTTCTAGAAAATGAAATAATAAATGGATCCTTTATTAATTCCATGAAAATTTCTGATAAATGGATACTTTATTAGTGATAAACTATTTCCAATAAAGGACCCCCTTTATCGGTGATACTTTTATCACTAATAAAGGGTCCCTTTATTAGATCTAAATAAAAGTATTGTTATAGGGGACCATTATCAGTTCTTTTTTAGAAATGATAAAGGATCACATTATTATTATTTTAATAACACTAATAAAGGACAAGGTATTTTAAGGGTTCTCTAAATGTTAGTGTTTTTTTGCGCTGACAAAGCCCTATTATTATGGTGTTAAAGGCCTTATGTGTAGTAGTGTAAGAAAGATCAGTTTTAAAGATTTATCATTTGAATTCATATATAGGTAACAATTCAATTTCATTTTGTATTAATATAAAATTTTAAGTTTTATTACCCGTCCTTTCCTTGAATTAATAATTATCTTATATATACTAATTAAGTTAATAATATATCGTTATTATTTTTAAAACATTTCATTTTTTACAATATTTATTTATTATGGATGTATAGTTTTAAAAACTACATGTTCATTCACTTATTTTTTAATATTTTTTATATTATATTTCATGCATGTTCACTTATAAATTATTGTAACAAAAAAAATTAGTATTTAATCACATATATAACAAATTTATATATTTCATTAATCATTTCATGCCGTTTAAATGTTTTACATATAATAATTTTATGGTTCTGAAATACTCATTAGGGTCAATATATTATTTTATTGGTGACATTCCTATTGGTTTTGATATTAATCAAATGGCCTTTACTAAATAACAATCAATAATGAAAAACTTTCTATTTTTATGTAACATTATGTGACATTATTGGTGTAAATTTGAACTACACTTTAAAATATTGATGTAATGATTCCTTAAACATTTTTATATAAAAACGTGTGGGATTTATTGTATTATTATGCAGTTTTTTCTCTATTTTTTTCTAGTTTATTTTGGTATTTGTTTTAATATTCAAAATGAGTTCATTAATAAAGAGTTTTTCCAATGTTTTATTCACTTATGTTTTTTTCCTACTTACAAATTCAAAATACATGAATCGTTATTCGTTATTTCAATACAATTTGGTCAATAAGTGGTTTTGAAGACATGGGGAAGTACTTCAACTAGTGTATACAACAATAAGAGTAATTTTCATGTTTCTAGGCCTAAGTGGATTTCTTCATTTGATTTTTATTTCATTCCTCACACTAATATAATTTTTACCTTCCATGTGGGTAGAAATTGGGCGACTGCCAAATAGTTGTCACTAATACGGTCAAAACTGACTTCTATTTATAAAGAACTAAACTACCTAAAAAAATAAGCATGTGTGAACCCTTCCACCCACGCAAACCCCCTTCCCCTTTCACCTCCCTCATGAAAACCGCCCATTCCCCCATAGTAACCATCTTAAAATCCCCCATCTCATTCCCACCAACAAACCCCCTACATGAAATCCTCCTCTATGACCTCCCCCATGTCCCAAAACCATCACCCCATACCCCTTGAATCAATACTTGGGTGACCCCAATCGCCCCCTTCATTCCTCATTTATAAGAACTATTCCCTCTTATGGTGGAAGACTGATTGGCAAGCACCTTGTTCTCTTGTGCAACTCCCCCTTGTCATAAGATTATCATTGTGCATTGTGATCTTTGTTCTGATAATTTTTTGGGTAGCCAAACCTATTTTTTTTAATTTAATATAGTTATAAACTAAATGTAATATTACATTTTTTGTTTGATTAATTAATTTATTGGCAATAGGTTTTTTGGATTTAGATTTTTGTTCCATATTCTACAAGAAGTGTTATTGAATAAATTATATTTTCACAACAATCATGCCTCCCTTCCCACTTATCAAAGTATGATATTCGATATATTTTTTTAAATAATTTATTGGATTGAATAAATTTTATGAAATATGGTTTTTTAGATAATTAGGAAGTTAGGGATTTATTTTATACAATTTAGGGAAATAGAGTTTTGGATAAAATCCATGTATGAATCACTTTTAACATTGAAAATTTTGAAATGATCATTTCTTTGTTTGTATTTAGATTTTTTATAGATATGAAGAAATGTTTATTGTATATTATCTATGTAATAATGTTTTTTTTTGTAAAACATGATATATGTTCCAGGAATAAATAAGTTCTCTACCAATGGATAAATGTTATATGTATACACTAATTAAATGTTCTATATAAATAATTATTATATAGATATGAATAATTATTCTTTTTCAATGAAATTGTTATGTAAATATCACAGAACAAATATTTTTTGAAAATAATTGTTATGTGAGAATAAATATAGTTATGCCTATTTATAAATTTTATATGGTCATTAAAAATGAAATATTTGTAACTGTTATATTATTGAATTTTTTATTTTGAATAAGTTATTTGTTATAGGAATATGTGTGTTCTTTATAAATTGATAAATGTCTAATAATTGAATTGAATAAATTCTCTATAAAACTATGTTTTTTTCATTGAACACGTATCGCAGATATGGAAAATATTGTATAAAAGATTAATACAAGAAAAAAATATTCTTTATGTTGATCATTCATCTTTGGAAACTATTATAGTTTTGCAATTTTGTGACATAGCATTTGCAATGGATTATCGTTGAAAAAATTCATTCACGATGGGAATCTATCACTAATTCTCCTCATGGATAATGAAATCGCGGTTATATTTTTTTTCAATGGCCCGTCGTAAATAATTAGTATTTGTGATGGTGAATTCATATGTCGCAAAAAATTCCCACAGGTTTGTTAAATAATCAAATTCAACAGGTCTGTCTCAAATATTAATTATAATGGACACGTTTCTAATAACCAATTGTTTCTGATATAGATATTAATCATAGTTACAAGTATTTTCAAGAAAATAAAAAATAAAAAATAAAAATAGAAATAAATAAAAATAACAAAAAAACATAGCATTAATACATCATTTCACACATAAAAAGTTTATCACCCCAAAAAACAAAACAACCATAAAAATTCACATAATATTTACTAGTATCAATTGGAGAAGGATCACTTAACGGACTAGGGGGAGGAAACTCTATACCAACATCACATGCAAACCATTGCACATACTCCAATATTTGTTCATCTCTTTGACACTGCTTCTCATGATCCTCTTCTCTCTCTCTGTATCCACTATATCATATCATCATGAGATCTCAACCTCTCCTCACACTATGAAATGGAAAATGATGATGAATCTCTAGGAGCTCCCTTCGATATGAACAAATGACATCATATATGTACCATAATAACTCATAGGTGTTAGTCGTTAACTAATACCAAACACCCGACCTTTCTCGACACCAAGAAATATTGCATGTATCCATGTCCCCTCATTAAAACACAACTCACCAGTGGCATATGATTCTTTCCTAGTTTGACTATTCTATGAATGAGAATTTACAGCCTCATACATTTCCTTAAAATATAATAAAAATAGAATTAATATTAGTTAAATTATTAAAAAAATTACTAAATAAAATATGGTGTTGTTGTATTCCTATAAGTTCTCATGAATGGGTATCATTGTATATATTCTTATAAACATCAAACTCCATAATATAGGGGTCATTAGTTGCTTGTATAATAGAAAATAAATTATATTTAAAGTATATATACATTAATAAATAATATTTCTTACCATATGTCATCGATGTATACCAAATTTACGACTTTTTACCCTATGTGTGACCTCCTACTTCCCCCTACTCTGATGTCCACATTATGAACTCCACCTAAAATTATCTCTTAGCTAGTAGGATCAAAATCCATATCATACCAAATTTGAGATATATTCTGGTCAATGGGAGACATGAGACTATTAAAAAATAGTAGTAGAAGCTCTATCCATAGATTTCTTTTTGAGGTTGTGTAAAAACTAATGAAAATGTTCATGCATACAAATCTCACATGCCTCCGGGATTGATGTTCTTAAAAAACGAGCAATCAAAGACCATAAATTATGAAATAAAATTAAAAAAATATGTCAGTGATGAAATAAATTTAAAAAAATATATATTATTTAATAAAGTATAATCTAGTAATTAAACATTTGCTGATAAACGGTAATGAGAACCTGGTCCCATGACACCAATGGATCTAAAAAATAATTTTTTAGAATTTCACAAGACATCCCAATAGCTAGATGTGAAAAAGGTTCAAATAAAAAAAATAATCAAAATATTTTTAACAAATTAATACAAAAAATTAATATAAAATAAATATCTTAAATAATTAAACATACCTCCATAAAAGAGGATCAAAATAAAGAGATTGAAATCTATCAGGAAGAGGTTATGGAATCACCAATAAAGAAAGATCACACCCCCTCCTAATAGGAAAAATATCCAATATATCAGATGAATTACACTCATCAATAAGAATGCCAATATCAATGAGAGAATGAAATAGATCATCGAGGGAATCTCCAGCCATCTAAAACAAATAATATTAATTGTAAGAAAATTAAAATATAGATATAAAATATAAAAAACTAATAAAAACGATAATATAATAATTGTATATGTAAAAAGTTTTTAATAAATATATCAAATATTAAAAACTAATAAATATCAAAATTTAATAATTACATATAAATAAATAATATAACATAAAAAATTTAACTTGTACTTATATGTTAATATATAAATAAAATATAAAAAACTAATAAATAACATGAAATATATAATATTATTACCGATAAATAATTATTTATACAGATATAAAATATAAAAGACTAATAATTAATGGCATCTACAACGGAACAGAATATATCATCAGGTCCATCCATCTGAAAAGAATTACCTATAAATAATTTTTAATACAAATATTAAACATAAAAAATAGTAAATACTTGAATATAAGACATCAATCATCACCATATTTTTCATCTTTATCAAGTAAAATGTCTTCATCCTCAACTTTAGTATCGTCAACATCCATGTGACTTTCAGTTTCATCATCCCCTATTACTTCATCAATATTATCAATATTATTGACCCTTAATTGGGGTTTCATCATTGATATTTATATCTCATCAGGTAAAAGATATATTTTGGGATGTTTCTTGAAAAAATTCAGTATGCTTCACTTCCACAGAATAATTTTCATTTTCAATGAACTGATTTTCATGAGATTTCATTTTAATTAAATTCCACCATTCATTTAAATATCTCAAAACATCATAGTAATTTTCATAATAAAATTTATGTTCTTTATGTTCCAACATAAATGGTTTATTTGAATCAAGAAGATTGTTATATTTAATGACAGGGACACTATGTGATTGATGAACTCACAATCCTCAATCAATATCAAACCAATGAAATATAAATATTATTACATATTTTTTCCCTAAATAAAATAACTCATTTAGTTCATCCATCAACACATAAAATTAAAATTTACTTTCTTTATGATGATAACCTTTCCAAAAAACCCCACAATTCATTTATTTATTTGAGTCACCATATATGCATGTATGGAATTGAAATCCATTAACCACATACCATCCATCCAAAGAAACAAATTTTTTTAAAGGACCCAAAAAAATAGGGTCAGGGAGGTCAAAAATAGTACAAGTTAAGTGAATTAGCACAAACTAGATTATAACACTCAAGGGGAGGGAACCCAAACTAAAAAAATATCATTTTATGATTACCTTGATTATGCTTTGAAGAAAAAAATCCATCCACGTTGTTTCCTCCTACATGTACACTTCTACAATTGTCCTATCAACTGATTCTTTGTTACATACATTATTTTTCAAATTCATTCATACATCTCTCAAATATGTACATATATCTAATTTATAGAATCCCTCCAAATTTAGATTCATATATAAATTTCAATATTAAATGTTCTATTGAGTCAATGAAGCCTGGCATGAATATTTTCTCAAATTTACATAAATTTAAAACGAAATCTTTTTCTAGCATATTCAATTTATCATAATCTGATATTTTTTCAGAAATATCTCATAATAAATATTATGTTTTAGTAAACACATCCCAGATTAAGTAATTCATCATCCCTTTAAGACAAATAGGAAGTAATATTTCCATTATGACATGGCAGTCATGACTTTTAACCTAATAATAAGCGAATTTCTGATGTAAAGAAAAAAAATTAGAAGCATAACTATCTAGTAACCTCAAATATTTAATCCATTGACATAATAATAAATGAATTTACTTATAAATTTCATAAAAAGGTTTTGGATTCATTAAATTGTGTGACCATTCATCTTAAAATAATTCAGGTTAAGGAAATCTATAAATTTGGAAAATATATGATTATGATTTTACATTATATTTGTTATTACCATGTGTGTACAACACAATACAAAATGTGTTATCAAAAAAATTATTGTCATTATCCATTACATCAAACATGTGATGAAACAACAAATCAGGCCAATATGGAATATCCAAAAAAATCTTCTTTATCCAATTTTTACATCTCCTAAAATCATTTATTTTTTGTTTATTTCTAGTTAGTCCAAAAGTAATAGGTTGCAATGTAGAGATGATAGATATTACCTAAATACTTGAGAGAATTGTTGGAGGTTCATCTCTTTCAAGTCTACATTCTTTAAAATTATTTCAGTTCCTTTAAAAAGGGTGATCCATAGGAAAAATCACCAGTGAAACTCAAAATAACTAGTCTTTCCCCCATTACCAAGCTTAAATTATTTGTTATCATCCCTTTAGTATAAACATGATTTTAGACCATGTTTAATCCATTCATATAACATACCAAATGTTGAAAATTCATTGATCATTCACATTAATGCAGCATTATGTGTAAAATTTTGTTATGAAAATATATCAAATGTATTTTCACCATTATTCCATAATAAAATTAACTCGTCAATCATAGGATTAAAATAAATTTGAATACTCTTCTTCAGGTGTCCTATAATTAATAGCACCAATGATATATATCGTTCCTTAATCAACATCCAAAGAGGTAATTTATACAAAATAATGGAAATCGGCCAACAAGAATCTTGATTGCCGTAAGCAAAAAATAGACAAAAATCATCAGTTTAAGGCCCAAGAATATGTTATGATGTTTTAATGTAAAATAAGGATGAGTCTTATAAAAGTATTTCCATAAATCACCATAACATAGATGATTTAATCTTTTACTGGCTAAAATATTTTATTTATTCCATGTCATAAATGCATCTATGTTGTGAGACATAAATAAATATTGTAAATGAGTTTTAATTGGAAAATACCTCAATTTTTTCATAGGAAATTTTTTACTTTCCTTGTTGTGAAACTTTATGCCTTGATTCCCCACATGTTTTACAGTTAGATACTGATTCATAATCACCATAATATATGTTTCATTCATTTTAACATGCATGGATCTTCTAATAACTAAGGCCCAAATTAATGACCAGCCTCTTAATTTCATAGAAACTTACAGGTAATGTATTTATATCAAGAAACAATGAATTAAAAAAGATAATATTTGATCAAAGAAACTATTTGACATCCCAAAATCTGATTTAATATCCATAAATTTTGTAATGGATTCAAGAATTCTCTTCTGACATCCCAGATATAAGGCCTCCTTAGCTTATTTTAACAAATTAAAAAAATGATAAGGTTTGTATTATGTATTTTTAATATCATTTTATAATGTTGTTTCATGAATAGATGATCCAACATCCTCATATACTAAATTCTAAAATTATGGATCTGGGACCAAAAAATTATATTATCTACTGAATTTTGTTCACCATATTTATACCAAAAAATATAATCTTTCCAAAAAAACAAATTAAATAAGATGAAGTCCAAAATTGTAAAACATTTCAAATATCATAAGATAATATTTATTACATGAACATTTAACTATTCCATCAGAAATAAATTCAAAATTTCATGATACAAATGATATAAATATTTCAACACCCTTAATTTATATAGAATTTATACCAGATACATTAATATTTTCTCGATGATCTATCCAATAAAGATCACATAATATAAACGGATGTCTAATTTCTGAGTCCATAATTATCTATAAAAAAAGTATAAATAAAAATAATTATTATTCATTATTACTAATTACAAAATATTATTATATTTTAACATCCTGTAATCTTCTATGGAATATTTTCATAATGAGGTACTGAGTTAGAAAAATATTCCAGGGCTCGTATAGTTTTACCAAAGATAAAATAAAAATATTAAATATATTATATCATGTGAGAGCTATTTTCAAAAAATAATGGAATATATATTGAACAGTGTCTCATATAGGAAATTAGATATTGTCGTTAGGTACGGAATGTGGGGTTTACTATAGGAGTGACATAACATTTTTTTGCGTCATGTGTTTGGTAACAACACACACGAGGGTAATTCATTTAATATTTTTATTATAATTTTTTATAAAAAAATGAAATATCTTTCTAATGGTGTATCTTATGATAAATCTAATACCACCATTAGGTCTAGGATATTAGGTTTACACTAGGTTCAGTATAAAGTTTGTGTGCATTGGGTTTTCGGTAACAATGCACGCAAGGGAAATTCGTTTAATATTTTTATTATAATATTTTACAAAAAAAAATTGAAACATCTCCAAAATTTTCTATTTTATGAAAAATCAGATACCATTTTTAGTTCTGATATGAAATGTTTACCCTAGGTGTGACATATATTTTGTGTGCGTCGGGTGTTTGGTAACATGGCATGCAATGGAAATTCATTTATTATTTTTATTAAAATTTTTAACAAAAAATTAAAGCATCTCCTAAACGGTATATTGTATGAGAAATATGAGGATTCCTTTAGGTCTGGGAAATTTATTTTACCCTAGTCACGACAAAAAATTTGTACAAATTGGGTGTTTAGTAACAATGCACATGAGTGTAATTCATTTAATAATTTTATTATAATTTTTTTCAAAAAATAAAATATCTCCTAAATGTTTAATTGTATAAGAAATATGTGACTACCGTTAGGTTCGGGATGTGGGGTTTACCCAAGGTACAATATAAATTTTATGCATGTCAGGTGTTTGGTAACATCACACATGAGAGTAACCTTGTAATTATTTTCTTAATATTATATATTGTTTTTAAAAATTATCATAATTCACTAATATTTGCATATTATGACTAATATTAACTAATTATATATTAATTATTAAAAAATTTATTTATTAATAATATTTTTTACTTATACTAAATTTAACTTATTATTGATAAATTTTAAATTTTATAAGTATTTTAAATATTTTAAATATTTTTTATTTTATTTTATTAAAAACATTTTTTTATAACATATTATTTAAATTGATTTTATCATCATTTTTATAAAGCACTCATTTCTTATTTATTTCATATATTATATATATTACAACATTTTTTAATCAAACGTATATACATAAAATCTATATATGCAGACATATATACAAACATACATATATTTCAAAAATCATAAGCATTTTTTTTACATTTATATACGTATATTCACATGTTAATATATATATATATTTCTAAAAACAATTCACAAGGTTTAAATAAAATAAAAATAATCTTAATATAATAATCAAATATGGTTTAATATCACACCACAATCCAAGAATTATCATTATTTATAAAAAATTATATGACCACAGGCTTTAAATACAATTGAATAATTAAATATATTTATATAAACATTATCAATATCAAATATCCTTGAATAATATTCATAATAGTCACATTTCTAAAAATAACATGAAATAATAAATTTGTAATAACCATGAATATCATATAAAAAAATCTATTAAGTCCAATGGCTAAATAATGAGAAAAATACCTCAAATCAATTGTAATAAAATCATATAGACCCAGTGGCAACCCAAACAGGTAATAATAAAATTAATGTTTCCCTAAATACCTATAATAAAACATAAAATGGGATAAATTTTATGACCTAGGGTTTAAACAAACTAATTTCATCAAGATTGAATGAAAATCGCAACAAGAAAAAAATATGAGAGAATATGAGTCCAACTTAGAGGATTATATCCCAAATCTACAATAAAATCATTTTTTTGGTAGATGTTTGTTAGACTGAGGGAGGGGGTCGTCCATCGCATGCACGGTGTGATCGGGGGGATTGGAATAAGCGGGTATGGGGAGGAAGAAGGAAGGGTTTGTGTATTTTAAATTTATTATTAATTATTATGGGTTATTTATAGAGACATTGTTTCCCTTGTAAGGATTTGAAATATTTCTAGGAATATTTTTAGAGCCATGAGAGAGATTCTGAGGCCTGACGAGTCTCGAATTAATTTTAAAAAGATATTAAATATATTTTGTGTCTTGAACACACTGTTTTTCAAAAATAATGGAATGTCTCCTCAAGGGAGTCTCAAATTAGAAATATGATAGTATAGTTGAGTCTTAAATGTGGGGTTTACCTTAGGTGAAACCAAAGTTTGGTCATAGTAAGATGTTCGGTTAAGGTAGTTGTAGGGGGGTACATTTAATTAATATAAATAAATAATATGTTTGTTTTTTTTATTAAATTTCATAATTAAAATCCCCTATAAATACCCTCTTATGACGGATCACTAAGTGTTAGCCACATAAACCTTTCTAGATCTAAGAGTAGGAGAATATTGTTATTTATTTGTAGATCAAGATCATAGATTGATGGATGATCAGATCAAAGATAATCAAGAGATGAACGATGAACAAAGTGGGATCATCACCTTTAACGAAAACAGATGTGTTCTTCACCAATGACTCATCCATAATCTAAGTAGGACTCCTCAATTTTTTTCAGCACTCTTATTAAAAAATTGATCCTGTATTCTATCTTCTTTTGATCTGTGATAATTGTTCTTGTCATAAACCCCCCCTATTTATTTATTATATTGATCTGGTATAATTATTCCCTTGTTTCCCATAATATCACCCCATTAATAGAATTTTTGGTCAATAATTATTGACTAAATATGGTTTATTTTTTTCTTTTTACTTTTTCACTCTTCATTCGTCACGTTCTTCACCATTGTTCTATGGGGTCGCAGCTCGATATCATCGGGGTGTGTACGAGCATGATCGAACCCATGGATTTGTTGGGGTATAAAAAATGACACTTGAATCGACTATCTGCAGATAGATTAAAGAACGATGTGGGATACAAATTGTACTCTATGGATTCAGGATCTATAGGGGTGAAAATAACGATAAAAAGACTCAAGTTAAGTGTCCAATGACATGCAATTGCTACTGATCGGAATGGTACTACAGGTGCAACTTTTCCATCATGGTACAAAAAAATAGCGTTTGATTGGAGGAGATTCGAAATCAGATTAGGGATCCCCATTTTTTTGATTATTGTGCGGAATTGAAATTTTCTTTCTACATTCGTGGAGTTGAGCTATTATTAATATTTTAAATAATAATAATGTAAAAAAATGGAATCCAAAATTAATTTTTGTTTTAAAACCACATGAGGCATGTGGACCCTCCCCTCGAGAAATCCCCAAGGCATGGAAAGAGGGGGAGTTATGTTTCCATTATTATTATTATAATTATTATTATTAATAATTATTTAAAAAACAAATAAATAAAATGGAGAGGAAGAGTCATATATAATGATTTTATGGGGGGGTCAAGCATGAAACCATTATCCATTTAAGATAATTTTATTATCATAATAATAATATTAAATAATATGATTGTTGTTTTTGGTCATGGATTCTCATTCCCGATATATCTTCTATGTTAGACATCTGAATGATGAACCACCAGCAACAGTGTGAGTGTGACATTGAGATGGCCAATTCAAGACCAATTATGGATAAATTTTTCCAACTCATGGATCAGGTCCATAGAGATTCCAATAATAATCAAAATATTATCATTATTATTATGACTATTGTTATTATTATTAAAAAATTTAGTAGCAGAAGCATCTTTTTCATATGGATTCGGAATGATGAATCATCAACAGAATCATAATCTTGATATTGAGGTAGGCATTTCCAGACCAATGTCAAGTACTAAATTTGGGTTTATGTCTTGGAGCCATGAACCACCATTCATGCATTATATGGTGAAATATGTCATTCTCACTAAGTGTCTGATTTGGGATAGTCAATATCCTATTCTGAGTGTTATTCCATGAGAATCACAATGATGTGATCCATTTTTTCATTCATGTACTTTTACAATGGAATATCGGTGGTTTGATATTTTTGGCCTGATGGACCGATGATGAGCCCTGTTTGTTTGTTATAAATTTATCCAAACACACTGTGTACTCTAGGAGAACATGGGAATTCCCAAGGGTATATGAGGATGACCCGGTTCTTAGGCATATCTAGTTACATGGCCAGGTATTGGAGCAGAACCACATGCCTTGTAGATCCCCTAACACATCATGTACTTATTTTTAAAACTTATACTTATTTTATCTCCTTTATTTTGACTCAGATTTGGGCTCATGAGCAGCTTATACTGAGTGTTATTTTCACATTGAATAAAATGGTAGCCTTTGTAGTGGATTTTGAGATACAATGCTTGATGTATTGAGAATGAATCTTCTTTATGTGATGCTAGATGATGATAGGGATCATCCATGATCATTAGACAGATTCCAGATAGAGGCTGCACTCCCCTATCACACTAGGGAATGGGTATTTAATCCAAGGGGATGGTAGTCCCCTATCCTACCAGGTTACGGGTCCTCCATATATGTTTTATAGATACAGAGGCAGTTTTCCCCTATGGGACAAGGGTGAAATTCCTCTATACTCATTGTACAGTTATAGAGGCATCACTCCCCTATCACACCAGGGTATGAATACTCTATCAATGGAGATAGTACTCCTATATCGTACTAGGGTGCACATTCTTCATACCTCTTGTATAGATATAGAGGAAAAAACTCCCTGGTCTCACCAGGTTGCAGTTCCTATATCCCTAGAGACGGTACTCCCATGTCACAGTAGGGCATGGGTCCTCTATACTAATTGTATAGATACAGAGGTGTCACTCCCTTATCACACCAGCACATAGGTCCTCTATACATGGATATTTTACTCCCCTATCGTTCCAGGGTACTCATCATCCATACTCATTATATAGATACTGTGGAAGCACTCCCCTATCGCACCACGGTACCAGTCCTTTATCTAGGGAGATGGTACTCCTCTATCACACCAGGGCATGGGTCCTCCATTCTCACTGTATAGATATAGAGGTGGAACTCCCCTATCATACCAGGGCATGGTTTATCTATCCATAGAGACAGTACTCCCCTATTGTGCAAGTGCACGGGTCCTCGAAACTCATTGTATAGATATAAAGGTGGAACTTCCTTATAGAACCATGGTATGAGTCCTGTGTTGATGAAGATGTTACTCCCTTGTCACTATATACCATGGTTCATCAATACTTGTTGTACACATAATGATGAGGCACTCTCCAATTTCACCAGGATGTGGGTCCTCTATCTATGGATATGGTACTCTCATATCTCACAAGGGTGTGGGTCCACTATCCATGAATATGGTACTCTCCTATTACACCGGGGCACTGGTCCTCCATATTCGGTGCTCAAATATAAAGGCGATACTTCCCTATTTTTCCAAGGTGTGAGTATTATATCTTTTGAAGATTAAGCCCCCTCAGACAGGGGATAATTGGAAAGGTACATGACCTTCATAGGAATTATTTAGACACAAGAGATGGTGGCATTATAGATGGTCCCTTTTTAGGTCTGTAGGAAGAGTTGTTGTTCTTAGATGGGGTGCGGACATGAAGATCCTCTTTTTCTCTTATTTGGGATTCTTATTGAGAATATTTGTGGTTTTATTATGGTTTTTATCTCAGATACTGGTTGATATAACTTTTTTTAGGAGATAATTAAAGGTGATGTCGTCGGTGATCTCAAATGATATTCGGTTTTGGGTTATTTAGGTGTAGTAGAGTGGCTGACCAATGTCGTCTCTCAAAGGAGGAAGTATTTTAAAACAACATATTAAAGGTATTTTGAAAATATAATTAATTAAAATAAACAACTTATAATGGTGGGGGATATTCAATATTTATAAAATAAGAAGAATAAGTATGATGGAATGAGAATGTATTTATTTTTTTGAAATGAAATTTGATTAATAAAACACAACGAGAAGATGTTTTTTTAGAAAATATTTTAAAAGACATAATCAATATAACCATACCTATTCACTTAATTATTATTAATTATCATATAAATTAATATCCACGTAATTTTGATCCCCTAATTTTTTAACCCTTGAACCCTAAAGGAGTTATCATGACCACAAAGATTAAATGAATTAAACCCAAGGCTAGCTTCAGAACATGAAATCTTAGCACCCTAATTTGTTTGACATTTATAGTATATCGTATGGTCAGTGGTAAATTAGGGCACATATACATTCTATAAAATGAGGATGAATTGTGCTTAAGGATTATATGTTAACTCTATAAATTTATCCCATGTGATTTTTTTTCACCGGTTAAGGTCGTCCTCTCAAAATTCACACATTACTCAACTTCGTGTGTTTTTTCATGAATCATTAAATAACTTTCATAGCTTAAATTAAATTAAAAACTCAATTCATGGATAATAATTTGTGAATTAATGTAGCTTAATGATTCAAAATAAATAAATTAAGAAGGTATGAGGTTGATCGATTACTAAGAAAACTACTTTTCCATGGGCGACGTAGTCGTTATAGAAACGAATTGCATTTACAAAGATTTAGAAAGGGTATGACCCAATATCATTTCAACTCTTTGATTTAAATCACAAAGAGTAAGATTAATAGAATATGAAAATTTAAAATAACAGATTAAAATGAAGAGAAACTATGAATTTATTGAAATCACAACAATATTACAAAGTGAAGAAGAAGAAGAAGGAGACTCTGATGAAGGGATCCTAGCTTCAAGATCTCTTCCTATTGAAATGCCTAGAGAAATGGAGTGAAAACAATTCCAATATGCCTTTAATCTCCCAATGAAAGTCCCAACCCCTCCCAATGTGAAAAACACCAATTTATAGATTGGTGGGGAGGCTAGGATTTAAGAGATTTCAATTGTGAATGGGGTAATTTAGCCAAATAAATTAATCCAAATTGCATTGCATGTTTTACCACAAATACGCGTAAACCAGTTGTCCTTCTAGAAGAATTATTTGGGACCAAATGGATCCTCAATATCCTATCCAAAATTTGGCCCAATTTAAGAACGGATGTAGAATTTATGGCACAAATACAGAAATGATATCCAATCTGGCGATTCCATCAAATCTTTGACTTCATGTCCCATTAAGTCCAATAAAATGCATGATTTAGCTCATATGTCCTGAATGAATTTTGTATCCCATTAAATCAGGAATAGAGTTACAAAATTTTAAGTTTAAATAATTCAAATAAAATTATTTAGGTTCAAAATACTACAATGTATTTGTAAAGGGTAACACTGGAATTTTCATCAAATTTTAAAATGAATGATCAAATCCCAAATATTTTATAAATAAACATATTTAACACAATGTGAGGAAATTTTTTATTTATTAGCAATAAAATATTCAATAAAATTATGTTTTATCATCTCCCCCACACTTAACCTTTTCCACACTTGTGGAAAACCTCATATCATGTATTTGAAAAAATTGTGAGAAGATACGCATGTTTATATTTCTCAATCCACAGTGGAAATATAGGGTAAGTAAGAATCCCATCAAGAGTAAATATCAATAAATTTTAGATTCATTGTCTCATAAGTTGTGTGAAAACAAAATCTAGTGATATTCATGACACTAATCATAGTGAAACAAGTCATCCGTCTACTATGCCACTAATTCTCCACGTGTGTGTGTTTCAACCATTCCAATCTCATAAATCCACCCATTATTCAATACATTCAGGTCAAGTAAAAAAAATATTCTTACATGGTTTATTTCACAAAACATGTTCTACGTTTCTTTGCAATCGAATTTCAATACCCACTCACTTAAGCATTCCCGAAAGTCAAACCTTAAGCTCCCGACCTTGCAATCCCTAATTTTGTACATTTCATCACCCCCTTCATTTATTATTATTTTGTTTTTTAGTTACACTTGGAATAAATCTCACACAAAACTCTCAACCTGTCTCTAATCTCCTCACGACACTAATTGTAATATTTATAACAATATCAAAGGTTGAGGAAGAGTGGTTTTTTACCATCCCAAGACACAACCAGTATTGTTTTGAGGGTATACAATATTAGGATAATAGGTACACACACATAGGTCAATTCGATATAGTAATGAAACTGATCGGAAGAGAAATGAATGTATGAATCAACCAATTAATTTTTTACCCATATTTACTATACCTTCAATTGCGTAGGATAAATTTCACAAGTCATGGTAGAGTCAAAATTTGTGTGGAGAAATTAATGACACAATTTACCATGATCAAATATCACAAATAAAGATGTCAAAATATAAAATGTTTTATAACGAAACAACCAATCATTTAATTGACAACTTCAATTTTTATAAAAATCAACCCTTGATGATGAAATCTTACTCATTATTATAATTCTACCATTGAATCTTGAAAACATTAATTTTTCATATGTTCCATATGATAATGTTACATGATATCTTTTATTTTTGTTTTTTATTTTCATTTTTTATTTTTGAAAAATTTAAAAAAAAACTTAATAAAAAATAAACACAAATGAAAATCCTAAATATCTACCCCAAAATTTTTTCCACTCCCCCACACTTAAAATACTGCATTATCCTCAATGTGAACTTATGAAATGATATGTGCACATAAAATTCAGAATTTTAAATAGGACAAAGAATATAAAATTGAAAGGGTTAGGAACAACATGATATTCTCAAGTGATGATGGGGTTACGCAGTGTGATAAAATCCACTACATCATTATAAAGTCCCTCAATTTATTTATTTAGAATTTCCATTGACTATAAATATCCTTTTAGTGTCTTCTGGTGTGATCTACACTGCACCATAAGTAAAAACATTAGATACAATATAAAGACCTAACCATCTGAAACACAACATACTAGGCATCATCTTATGTCGTGAACAATATAGAAGGACTTTCTCTGCAACATAAAACTCCCATTTTGGAATCATTCAATCATGAGATTCTTTTGATATTTGTTTATAGATACTTGAGTTCTCATATGATGACAATCCAATCTACTTAAGCTCTGGAATTTGTAGCTTTCTTTGGATTCCATAATGGGCCAAATATATTTTTTGTTTCTTTATATCCCAATAATTCTGATGCTCGACATCCATAGATAGATGACATGATTTCCCAAAAACAATCTGAAATGGGTACATACTGATGGGTGTCTTGTATGATGTGTTATAATCCCAAAGTGAATCATCCAAGAACATTCTAAAATCCTTCCTATTCAGCTACACAGTTTTATCCAAAATTTCTTTCAATTCCTGATTTGGAACTTCATCCTATCCATTTGTTTGGGGGTGGTATAGTGTTGATGTTTTGTGTGTAACCACATACTTTTTAAGGAGTGAAAAAATATTCCGATTGTAATGTTGTTTCCCCTGATCACTGATAATAGCCTTTGGTACTCCAAACCTACAAATAATCCATGCCTTGACATAGTTGAATACAACATGAGAGTCATCAGTCCTGGTTTCCTTGGCCTCCACCCATTTTCTCACATAATCAAAAGCAACCAAAATATATAAATAACCAAATTAACTTTGAAAATTAACCATAAAATCAATACCTCGTACATCAAAAATATCATAGAACAGTATGGGTTGTGGGGTCATATCTTGTCTCCTAGAAATGTTCCAACTATGTTGGTAATGAGAGAACCGCTTAAAAACACATGGGAATCATGGAATAAGCTAGGTCAATATAATACAGAGTCTAAGAATTTATTAGTTATTCCATGGGGTCCAAAGTATCCTCTACATGAAAGTGTATGGCATAAATGTAGAACAGACTCAAAATCATGACCAGGAACCCACCTCCTAATAACTTGATCACTACACATGCACTATATGTATGGATATTCCCAACATAATAACTTGACTCAATATTTAACTTTTGGAATTGTTATTTCTTTAAATTTGTAGGAATTTTAAAGGAAATAGGGTAGTTAACTAAATCATCATACAAATTATATGACCACAAGCTTTAAATACAATTGAATAATTAAATATATTTTTATAAACATTATCAATATCAAATATCCTTGAATAATATTCATAATAGTCACATTTCTAAAAATAACATGAAATAATAAATTTTTAATAACCATGAATATCATACAAAAAAATCTATTAAGTCCAATGGCTAAATAATGAGAAAAATACCTCAAATCAATTGTAATAAAATCATGTAGACCTAGTGGGAACCCAAACAGGTAATAATAAAATTAATGTTTCCCTAAATACCTATAATAAAACATAAAATGGGATAAATTTTATGACCTAGGGTTTAAACAAACTAATTTCATCAAGATTGAATGAAAATCGCAACAAGAAAAAAATATGAGAGAATATGAGTCCAACTTAGAGGATTATATCCCAAATATACAATAAAATCATTTTTTGGTAGATGTTTGTTAGACTGAGGGAGGGGTCATCCATCGCATGCACGGTGTGATCGGGGGGATTGGAATAAGCGGGTATGGGGAGGAAGAAGGAAGGGTTTGTGTATTTTAAATTTATTATTAATTATTATGGGTTATTTATAGAGACATTGTTTCCCTTGTAAGGATTTTAAATATTTCTAGGAATATTTTTAGAGCCATGAGAGAGATTCTGAGGCCTGACTAGTCTCGAATTAATTTTAAAAAAATATTAAATATATTTTGTGTCTTGAACACACAGTTTTTCAAAAATAATTGAATGTCTCCTCAAGGGAGTCTCAGATTAGAAATGTGATAGTATAGTTGAGTCTTAAATGTGGGGTTTACCTTAGGTGAAACCAAAGTTTGGTCATCGTAAGATGTTCGGTTAAGGTAGTTGTAGGGGGGTACATTTAATTAATATAAATAAATAATATGATTGTTTTTTATTAAATTTCATAATTAAAATCCCCTATAAATACCCTCTTATGACGGATCACTAAGTGTTAGCCACATAAACCTTTCTAGATCTAAGAGTAGGAGAATATTGTTATTTATTTGTAGATCAAGATCATAGATTGATGGACGATCAGATCAAAGATAATCAAGAGATGAACGATGAAAAAAGTGGGATCATCACCTTTAACGAAAACAGATGTGTTCTTCACCAATGACTCATCCATAATCTAAGTAGGACTCCTCAATTTTTTTCACCCCTTTTATTAAAAAATTGAGCCTGTATTCTATCTTCTTTTGATCTGTGATAATTGTTCTTGTCATGAACCCCCCCCCCCTATTTATTTATTATATTGATCTGGTATAATTATTCCCTTGTTTCCCATAATATCACCCCATTAATAGAATTTTTGGTCAATAATTATTGACTAAATATGGTTTATTTTTTTCTTTTTACTTTTTCACTCTTCATTCATCACGTTCTTCACCATTGTTCTATGGGGTCGCAGCTCGATATCATTGGGGTGTGTACGAGCATGATCGAACCCATGGATTTGTTGGGGTAGAAAAAATGACACTTGAATCGACTATCTGCAGATAGATTAAAGAACGATGTGGGATACAAATTGTACTCTATGGATTCAGGATCTATAGGGGTGAAAATAACGATAAAAAGTCTCAAGTTAAGTGTCCAATGACATGAAATTGCTACTGATCGGAATGGTACTACAGGTGCAACTTTTCCATCATGGTACAAAAAATAGCGTTTGATTGGAGGAGGTTCGAAATCAGATTAGGGATCCCCATTTTTTTGATTATTGTGCGGAATTGAAATTTGCTTTCTACATTCGTGGAGTTGAGCTATTATTAATATTTTAAATAATAATAATGTAAAAAAATGGAATCCAAAAATAATTTTTGTTTTAAAACCACATGAGGCATGTGGACCCTCCCCTCGAGAAATACCCAAGGCATGGAAAGAGGGGGAGTTATGTTTCCATTATAATTATTATAATTATTATTATTAATAATTATTTAAAAATAAATAAATAAAATGGAGAGGAAGAGTCATATATAATGATTTTATGGGGGGGGTCAATCATGAAACCATTATCCATTTAAGATAATTTTATTATCATAATAATAATATTAAATAATATTATTGTTGTTTTTGGTCATGGATTCTCATTCCCGATATATCTTCTATGTTAGACATCTGAATGATGAACCACCAGCGACAGTGTGAGTGTGACATTGAGATGGCCAATTCAAGACCAATTATGGATAAATTTTTCCAACTCATGGATCAGGTCCATAGAGATTCCAATAATAATAAAAATACTATCATTATTATTATGACTATTGTTATTATTATTAAAAAATTTAGTAGCAGAAGCATCTTTTTCATATGGATTCGGAATGATGAATCATCAACAAAATCATAACCTTGATATTGAGGTAGGCAATTCCAGACCAATGTCAAGTACTAAATTTGGGTTTATGTCTTGGGGCCATGAACCACCATTCATGCATTATATGGTGAAATATGTCATTCTCACTCAGTGTCTGATTTGGGAAAGTCAATATCCTATCTTGAGTGTTATTCCATGAGAATCACAATGATGTGATCCATTTTTTCATTCATGTCCTTTTACAATGGAATATCGGTGGTTTGATATTTTTGGCCTGATGGACCGATGATGAGCCTCATTTGTTTGTTATAAATTTATCCAAACACACCGTGTACTCTAGGAGAACATGGGAATTCTCAAGGGTATATGAGCATGACCCGGTTCTTAGGCATATCTAGTTACATGGCCAGGTATTGGAGCAGAACCACATGCCTTGTAGATCCCCTAACACATCATGTACTTATTTCTAAAACTTATACTTATTGTATCTCCTTTATTTTGACTCAGATTTTGGCTCACGAGCAGCTTATACTGAGTGTTATTTTCACATTGAATAAGATGGTAGCCTTTGTAGTGGATTTTGAGATACAATGTTTGATGTATTGAGAATGAATCTTCTTTATGTGATGCTAGATGATGATAGGGATCATCCATGATCATTGGACAGATTCCAGATAGAGGCTTCACTCCCCTATCACACTAGGGAATGGGTATTTAATCCAAGGGGATGGTAGTCCCCTATCCTACCAGGTTACTGGTCCTCCATATATGTTTTATAGATACAGAGGCAGTTTTCCCCTATGGGACAAGGGTGAAATTCCTCTATACTCATTGTACAGTTACAGAGGCATCACTCCCCTATCACACCAGGGTATGAATACTCTATCAATGGAGATAGTACTCCTATATCGTACTAGGGTGCACATTCTCCATACCTCTTGTATAGATATAGAGGAAAAAACTCCCTGGTCTCACCAGGTTGCAGTTCCTATATCCATAGAGACGGTACTCCCCTATCACAGTAGGGCATGGGTCCTCTATACTAATTGTATAGATACAGAGGTGTCACTCCCTTATCACACCAGCACATAGGTCCTCTATACATGGATATTTTACTCCCCTATCGTTCCAGGGTACTCATCATCCATACTCATTATATAGATATTGTGGAAGCACTCCCCTATCGCACCACGGTACCAGTCCTTTATCTAGGGATATGGTACTCCTCTATCACACCAGGGCATGGGTCCTCCATTCTCACTGTATAGATATAGAGGTGGCACTCCCCTATCATACCAGGGAATGGGTCATTTATCCATAGAGACAGTACTCCCTTATTGTGCAAGTGCACGGGTCCTCGAAACTCATTGTATAGATATACAGGTGGAACTTCCTTATAGAACCATGGTATGAGTCCTTTGATGATGAAGATGTTACTCCCTTGTCACTCTATACCATGGTTCATCAATACTTGTTGTACACATAATGATGAGGAACTCTCCAATTTCACCAGGATGTGGGTCCTCTATCTATGGATATGGTACTCTCATATCTCACTAGGGTGTAGGACCACTATCCATGAAGATGGTACTCTCCTATTACACCGGGGCACTGGTCCTCCATATTCGGTGCTCAAATATAAAGGCGATACATCCCTATTTTTCCAAGGTGTGAGTATTATATCTTTTGAAGATTAAGCCCCCTCAGACAGGGGATAATTGGAAAGGTACATGACCTTCATAGGAATTATTTAGACAAAAGAGATGGTGGGCATTATAGATGGTCCCTTTTTAGGTCTATAGGAAGAGTTGTTGTTCTTAGATGGGGTGCGGACATGAAGATCCTCTTTTTCTCTTATTTGGGATTCTTATTGAGAATATTTGGGTTTTTATTATGGTTTTTATCTCAGATACTGGTTGATATAACTTTTTTTAGGAGATAATTAAAGGTGATGTCGTCGGTGATCTCAAATGATATTCGGTTTTGGGTTATTTAGGTGTAGTAGAGTGGCTGACCAATGTCGTCTCTCAAAGGAGGAAGTATTTTAAAACAACATATTAAAGGTATTTTGAAAATATAATTAATTAAAATAAACAACTTATAATGGTGGGGGATATTCAATGTTTATAAAATAAGAAGAATAAGTATGATGGAATGAGAATGTATTTATTTTTTTGAAATGAAATTTGATTAATAAAACACAACGAGAAGATGTTTTTTTAGAAAATATTTTAAAAGACATAATCAATATAACCATATCTATTCACTTAATTATTATTAATTATCATATAAATTAATATCCACGTAATTTTGATCCCCTAATTTTTTAACCCTTGAACCCTAAATGAGTTATCATGACCACAAAGATTAAATGAATTAAACCCAAGGCTAGCTTCAGAACATGAAATCTTAGCACCCTAATTTGTTTGACATTTATAGTATATCGTATGGTCAGTGGTAAATTAGGGCACATATACATTCTATAAAATGAGGATGAATTGTCCTTAAGGATTACATGTTAACTCTATAAATTTATCCCATGTGATTTTTTTTCACCGTTTAAGGTCGTCCTCTCAAAATTCACACATTACTCAACTTCGTGTGTTTTTTCATGAATCATTAAATAACTTTCATAGCTTAAATTAAATTAAAAACTCAATTCATGGATAATAATTTTTGAATTAATGTAGCTTAATGATTCAAAATAAATAAATTAAGAAGGTATGAGGTTGATCGATTACTAAGAAAACTACTTTTCCATGGGCGGCGTAGTCATCATAGAAACGAATTGCATTTACAAAGATTTAGTAAGGGAATGACCCAATATCATTTCAACTCTTTGATTTAAATCACAAAGAGTAAGATTAACAGAATATGAAAATTTAAAATAACAGATTAAAATTAAGAGAAACTATGAATTTATTGAAATCACAACAATATTACAAAGTGAAGAAGAAGAAGAAGGAGACTCTGATGAAGGGATCCTAGCTTCAAAATCTATTCCTATTGAAATGCCTAGAGAAATGGAGTGAAAACAATGGCAATATGCCTTTAATCTCCCAATGAAAGTCCCAACCCCTCCAAATGTGAAAAACACCAATTTATAGATTGGTGGGGAGGCTAGGATTTAAGAGATTTCAATTGTGAATGGGGAAATTCAGCCAAATAAATTAATCCAAATTGCATTGCATGTTTTACCACAAATACGCGTAAACCAGTTGTCCTTCTAGAAGAATTATTTGGGACCAAATGGATCCTCAATATCCTATCCAAAATTTGGCCCAATTTAAGAACGGATGTAGAAGTTATGGCACAAATACAGAAATGATATCCAATCTGGTGATTCCATCAAATCTTTGACTTCATGTCCCATTAAGTCCAATAAAATTCATTATTTAGCTCATATGTCCTGAATGAATTTTGTATCCCATTAAATCAGGAATAGAGTTACAAAATTTTATGTTTAAATAATTCAAATAAAATTATTTAGGTTCAAAATACTACAATGAATTTGTAAAGGGTAACACTGGAATTTTCATCAAATTTTAAAATGAATGATCAAATCCCAAATATTTTATAAATAAACATATTTAACACAAGTGAGGAAATTTTTTATTTATTAGCAATAAAATATTCAATAAAATTATGTTTTATCATCTCCCCCACACTTAACCTTTTCCACACTTGTGGAAATCCTCATATCATGTATTTGAAAAAATTGTGAGAAGATACGCATGTTTATATTTCTCAATCCACAGTGGAAATATAGGGTAAGTAAGAATCCCATCAAGAGTAAATATCAATAAATTTTAGATTCATTGTCTCATAAATTGTGTGAAAACAAAATCTAGTGATATTCATAACACTAATCATAGTGAAACAAGTCATCTGTCTACTATGCCACTAATTCTCCACGTGTGTGTGTTTCAACCATTCCAATCTCATAAATCCACCCATTATTCAATATATTCAGGTGAAGTAAAAAAAATATTCTTACATGGTTTATTTCACAAAACATGTTCTACATTTCTTTGCAATCAAATTTCAAGACCCACTCACTTAAGAATTCCCGAAAGTCAAACCTTAAGCTCCCGACCTTGCAATCCCTAATTTTGTACATTTCATCACCCCCTTCATTTAGTATTATTTTGTTTTTTAGTTACACTTGGAATAAATCTCACACTCAACTCTCAACCTGTCTCAATCTCCTCACGACACTAATTGTAATATTTATAACAATATCAAAGGTTGAGGAAGAGTTGTTTTTTACCATCCCAAGACACAACCTGTATTTTTTTGAGGGTATACAATATTAGGATAATAGGTACACACACATAGGTCAATTCGATATAGTAATGAAACTGATCGGAAGAGAAATGAATGTATGGATCAACCAATTAATTTTTTACCAATATTTACTATACCTTCAATTGCGTAGGAAAAATTTCACAAGTCATGGTAGAGTCAAAATTTATGTGGAGAAATTAATGACACAATTTACCATGATCAAATATCACAAATAACGATGTCAAAATCTAAAATGTTTTATAACGAAACAACCAATCATTTAATTGGAAAACTTCAATTTTTATAAAAATCAACCCTTGATGATGAAATCTTACTCATTTTTATAATTCTACCATTGAATCCTGAAAACATTAATTTTTTATATGTTCCATATGATAATGTTACATGATATCTTTTATTTCTGTTTTTTATTTTCATTTTTTATTTTTGAAAATTAAAAAAAAAACTTAATAAAAAATACACACAAATGAAAATCCTAAATATCTACCCCAAAATTTTTTCCACTCCCCCACACTTAAAATACTGCATTATCCTCAATGTGAACTTATGAAATGATATGTGCACATAAAATTCAGAATTTTAAATAGGACAAAGAATATAAAAGTGAAAGGGTTAGGAACAACATGATATTCTCAAGTGATGATGGGGTTACGCAGTGTGATAAAATCCACTACATCATTATAAAGTCCCTCAATTTATTTATTTAGAATTTCCATTGACTATAAATATCCTTTTAGTGTCTTCTGGTGTGATCTACACTGCACCATAAGTAAAAACATTAGATACAATATAAGGACCTAACCATCTGAAACACAACATACTAGGCATCATCTTATGTCGTGAACTATATAGAAGGACTTTCTCTAACACATGAAACTCCCATTTTGGAATCATTCAATCATGAGATTCTTTTGATATTTGTTTATAGATACTTGAGTTCTCATATGATGATAATCCAATCTACTTAAGCTCTGGAATTTTTAGCTTTCTTTGGATTCCATATTGGGCCAAATCTATTTTTTGTTTCTTTATATCCCAATAATTCTGATGCTCGACATCCATAGATAGATGACATGATTTCCCAAAAACAATCCGAAATGGGTACATACTGATGGGTGTCTTGTATAATGTCTTATAATCCCAAAGTGAATCATCCAAGAACATTCTAAAATCCTTCATATTCAGCTACACAGTTTTATCCAAAATTTCTTTCAATTCCTGATTTGAAACTTCATCCTTTCCATTTGTTTGGGGGTGGTATAGTGTTGATGTTTTGTGTGTAACCACATACTATTTAAGGAGTGAAAAAATATTCCGATTGTAATGTTGTTTCCCCTGATCACTGATAATAGCCTTTGGTACTCCAAACCTACAAATAATCCATGCCTTGACATAGTTGAATACAACATGAGAGTCATCAGTCCTGGTTTCCTTGGCCTCCACCCATTTTCTCACATAATCAAAAGCAACCAAAATATATAAATAACCAAATTAACTTTGAAAATTAACCATAAAATCAATACCTCGTACATCAAAAATATCATAGAACAGTATGGGTTGTGGGGTCATATCTTGTCTCCTAGAAATGTTCCAACTGTGTTGGTAATGAGAGAACCGCTTAAAAACACATGGGAATCATGGAATAAGCTAGGTCAATATAATACAGAGTCTAAGAATTTATTAGCTATTCATTGGGGTCCAAAGTATCCTCTACATGAAAGTGTATGGCATAAATGTAGAACAGACTCAAAATCATGACCAGGAACCCACCTCCTAATAACTTGATCACTACACATGCACTATATGTATGGATATTCCCAAAATAATAACTTGACTCAATATTTAACTTTTGGAATTGTTATTTCTTTAAATTTGTAGGAATTTTAGATAAAATAGGGTAGTTAACTAAATCAGCATACAAAAGATGCGTACCTGAGATGGAATAAAGATGCTCATCAGGGAAAGTGTTCCAAAGTGATACATGGTCCAAGGTGTCATCCTCTAATGTGTGAGTAAAGCGACTCGTGTGTTCCTTCATGAGGTTTTGTGAACCCTTCTTATCCTTTGTCGTGATTTTGAATTCTTAAAGAAGAAGAATCCATCTAATAAGCCTGGGTTTCACATCTGGATTCTTCAAGAGGTACCTCAGAGCTGCATGGTTAGAAAAAAAAACTACTTTAGAGCCCAATAAATATGATTGGATTTATCTAAAGAAAATATAATTTAAAGAAACTCATTTTATGTGGTTTTGTAGTTATATTGGGCAAAATCCATTGTGCATGAAGCATAGGCGATCACATGTGAACGTCCCTCCACCCTCCGTGATAAGACTACTCAAACAACGAAGTTTGAATCATCACACATCAAATCAAATGGAATGTCCCACCATGGGGAATGTATTATTGGTGGAGTGGTTAGACATTGTTTTATCTCATCAATGGAAGTCCTTCAAGAATCATCAAACAAAAAATCATAATCCTTTTGGAGTAATCATGAAATATGAAGAGAAATCTTACTAAAATATTTGATGAAGCACCGATAAAATCCTGCATGCCCAAGGAAAGATCTTACATCATGCACACATAAAGGATAGGGTAGGGATGAAATAATATCTATTGGATCAGGGTATACTAAATACACAAAAGAGTTGGGTGAATTGTGTCTTTTAAAAATTCTTCATGAAGTGTGAACATGGATGAGTATGTCCTTTTATCGTTATCAGGTTGTTTATGTAGTGATAAATAAATAGTTAAAGAATGCAAGGATGTATAGTGGTTCAGGGAACAGAAGGCCCCTAGTCCACTCCTCCAACGCTCTACTCAACGAGCTTGGTGATTTTCACTCTCAGGTTCTCTTATCAATAGATTTTCCACAACTGAGTGTAGGTAGTTGACACCTTTACAAGTTAAGGATAAAACAAAGCCTTCTTGTTCATACAGAGAATCGAATACACAACTTAGTATGAGAAAGCAATTACTCAAAATATAAAGAGTATTTGTTTGAAAATACTTTCCAGTTGTTCTTCACAGTTGCAACAACATGCAACGGACAATCGATTGATCGTCGTCTTCATAAAGAATGATCTTTAGGTAGAAGTAGTTCTGAGCTGATACGGGTACATCAGATCTTGAAATGAATTTATCAACTTTGAAAATAGTATATTCACAATAGATAATCGATGTAGAATCATTGAATCTTCAACGGGTTTCTTATTCTTCAAAAAAACAGAGTTTGATAGATCTTGGTAGCAGTATATCTGTGTGACTGAGGTATCTCTATAAACTATACCAGTGAAAAACTCGATAGATTTTTATCATGATCTTCTTTTTGATTATTTTCCTCACTTTATGTAATACAAAATATCAAATATATATATAATAAAAAAGAAAATTATCCTTTCAAATTTAGATCCACAAATGTCGCCTTTAGAATTTCAATATTCAAATGTTTGAATAACATAGCAGTCGTAACTCCCCTGAATATTCGGCATGAAAATCTCCTCTTAAATTAATCCTTTGAATCATTAATAAATGGCTTTGAATCAGTCAAAGGAGTGCTTTAAAATAAGGCTTTTAGTCTGGATTGAAATAAGCCTGATAATACATATAATGACATTTGCACAATAAAGTTGTAATTTAAATCTCAGACGCTAAACGTAGTGTTGAACTGCATATCATCCATTATATGAACATAAAATTCATAACATAAGGTTGATCATAATTTCGTCAAAATTAAGGTTGATCATCCACACTTTTCTCTTCCACTCTCAAAAGTACAGTATATAATCTATACTTTTATCACCTTCTAAACGTAAGGTACATGATTCATACATTTTGATACAATGTAAGGTTGTTTAAAAAAGTAAGGTTGATGAACCATACTTTTGAAAAACAAAAATAATGTTCCATACTAATGTAGGGATCTTCTTCATACTTTTCTGATATCCCAAACGTAGGGTTCCTTCCAAACGTAGGGTTATTCTTCAATACTTTTGTTGATAATGTATGGTTTCTTAACAATACTTTTTTCAATAACGTATGGTTGCTTAACCATACCTTAATGATATCCTGTAAAGTAAATGATGGATTTCATCCTTACGCTATGCTCCTCAACTAAGGGTATGAATAGTGTTTATAGAACACAATAAAGTGATTTCCAAACAAGTAGAGCATGAACAGTGTTTCCAGAACATGCTAAAGTGATTTCTAAACACGTAGAGCATGAAAAGTGTTTCCAAAACATGCTAAAATTCTACAACAATTTCTGAACACTTTTTCAAATATTACACTAGGATTAGAGACATTAATATTATTATAAAATGGTGATATTAATAATATTAATTTCCTAAAATATACTTAAGATAAAATAATTAGAATAACAAACAAGAGTTTTTGTGAGCATCAAAATCATCATAAAAAGATAGAGTATTGTTCTCAACAATCTCCCCCTAATAAAATAAAGTATTGTTGAAAACAAAACATTCTAAAAAATCACCCCCTTTTTGATGATCAAAAAACCCATGAAATAACTAATGAAATTATCTTACAAATTAATTGCATATAGTTTAGAATATTGCAAATATAAAAACAATATTTAATTTTAACAAACAAAATTCAATAAGAAATGGAAAAGAGTGTTATCCATAGTTACATATATATATATAGAAACAAACATTCAAAATTTTACATTTTCTCCCCCTTTATAATGTAAAATAATATCTCCTCCTTTATAAATAATGAAAATAAAATTTTGTGTTTATCCAAAAATTTCTCCTTTCATGTTTATTTGTATTTCTCCTTTTTAAAGAAAGAAAGAAAAATAAAATGTATTTTCTCCCCCTGAGTAAAATATTCAGAGGCTTAAAATAAAATTTTAATAAAGAAATGTTGTGTTTATCTAAATCCCCGCCCCACTTGGTGATATCAAAAATAATGATAGAATAAGGAATATAACAATTTTAATATAGCACTGAACTTAATTAAATGCTATAATAAACTATTTATCAATATGTGAAGCTAGATTATTGGCATTCTAACATATAAAGTACAGTAAAAAAACTAATAACACATAAACATGGGATGTAAATATATTTTATTGAAAATATAAGTACAAGTACAGTAATGAAAATGGGAATCAAGGTTTGGCTCAACAAATTTTTGAAACTGGTCTCCTCTTCTCTGGATTACTTCCTTGATTTCTGCTAACTAAATCCTCAACCTCATCATTAATCCATCTCCTGACTAGATAATGAGATATCTTACCTCTTGATTTAGATGAATATCCTCAATCAAATTGACTCTAAATAACTCATAAAGCCTTTCTTCTTTTTCCATAAAAAGAGTTAACTTATCTGTGAAATTATTTAAAAAAGTTCTTATTCCAGATTAATTTGAATTTAACAGCTCAACATGAGGATTTTGGTTTTCTAACAAGATAGATAATGGAGAACTGTTTCACTGAAGGTCCTACAATCTGTCATTCATATTGTTCATTACTATTATAATGGCCTAAAATCTCCTTATCAAATTAGGCGAAGTACCTGAGGAACCTGCTTGACTGTTCCTGACAATTGCAAATTATTGCTTCATCAAAATCTTATAATATTCCAAATATGACTTCACTACCATCTTAGGATTCAAATTTTCAACTTCATCCAACATATCCTTCTTAAAAACTTCAACTTCTGGTTTTGAAACAAAAGTGGCTTTCAATTTCTAAAAACAATGATTTTCCTTTTCCAATGCTCATCTCAAAGTAGCATTTTCTGATTCAACTCTGGTTAACATTCTATACAACTCCTCAAATTCTGCATTCATGGAATCAGAGGCACCTTGTGCTTGATTCTCAGTATGAGCATCAACTGGATTTAACAGAACTAAAGGTAGGGATTCAGCATCTGATTTCTCTGTATAATATCTGTACTGGCTTCTCTACTGATTTTCCCTTCGAGAACATCCCTGACTCATCCACAGAAAATAATCATTAATAATTTCAGTGTGAATTTCAGAAAGGTGCTCTGAATGATTCTTATTAACAGTTTCTTGCTCCTCTTGAGCATATACTTCATTGATTTCCTCCAAGACTAGATTCTATAATATTGGTTCCTCTTGAGCTAATTATTCTTAAACAATCACAGTAGGCTATACAGATTGATAAGATTTAGGTCTATCCACTTCAACTTCTCCCGGTTTTTCAACAGTTGTAGGCAAATTTTTTTTTCACTTGAGGAGTCACCTCTATCTGAGAAACTGTTGGTTGTTAAATTTGTTTTACTACAGATTCTCTAATAAATCTGTAGCTGAGAAGAGGTTTAGTTGCATCAGAATTTTCTTGAATATGCTCCTCACTAGTTTTAACCAATCGATGTCTTTTCCTCTAATTTCCCTCTTGACTTACCTCTTCATTAGGTGGATCTAATGCTTCAAATATTAATCTTCTTGAAGTTCCAATTTCTCTAGATTCTGCCATGCCTTTCTTAGATTTAGCAAGTTGCTCCCCCTGAGCCGAGTCCTGGTCTTCCTCAGCTCCAACAAGCATATGCTTGCCTTTCACAGTACTTTATAAGAAACCAATCTTCCATAGAGTTCCAGAATTAAAAACATTTCAGTGATGGCATCTTACTCAATCATCTATTAATCTCACCATATCAGACTCAAACAGTAATTTTGAAATGAACCTTCCATAGGGATATAAGTTCATTCTATCCTCTGGTTGATAGTATTAGTTGAGATATCTTACCATATGTATCATAAAATTAAACTTGATTTCACTCAGAAGAAAAAACATTATGTACATGTCAGGAAATAGAATCATCTTCATCTCTAACATCCTAGGGGGAATCCCTATTTTCACAAACATAACAAGAAACTTCTGATCAGGTTCCAAATCCATCACTAAAATTTTTCTTATACTTATAGAGCCAAATAAAAATGACATAATGTCCTCTGACTTTTGTTAATTACCTACAATATTCTTTAAGTCAAAATGATAAAATCCCTAATAATGGTAGTTTAAGATTCTAGCAATTTCCGAAGATGAAATTGAAAAATCTCGATCTTCAATTTTCAAAAATGTGGTTTCCACTGTATCTCTAAGACTGAACTGAATAGATTTGAAACATTGACGAAGCTCCACCTCATATTAAAACTCTTTATTTTCCCCACTAAAATTTTTCTCGTGATATTGAAATGTGACAGCTTTCTGCAGCATCAGATACATTTTATACAGCCATTCCAGGTCAATTACTTTTCCTTGTAGAATCTGTCTTCCTACTGTGCAGTAACTCCAGGCATTGCTGGTTTCTCCTTCCTCAATTCTCTTTTTCTTGTCAATTTCTGTGACAGATTTCCGAGGATTCGAAGATCTATGGTTTCGAAGGATCAGGTTTCGGTAGACAAGAGTGGTAAGGTTTTTCGGTTTTGAATGATTTCGGAAGAAATTAACGGGTTACGAATTTGAAATGGTTTCTGACATCTTTGATTCTCGTTTCATTACATACATAGTAATTATTACATTATTTAAAAGTAAAAATGTACTCGAAAAAAATTAGAGCAGTACAGACGAAATTTAAAATTATTTTAAATTTTTGTAATTAAATTTATTAAAAATTTAAAAAAAAAATAAGAATTAAAATAATTAAATAAGAAAAATTAAAATTAAGATTTCATATAAAAATAAATAAACCTAGATCCCCCTTAATAAAATCAAACCTTTCAGTGGGAAGTGGTTTATTAAATTTATCATCTAATTTAATTTTCGTACTTAGAAATTCTAAGAATATATCCTTTTTAAGAACATGATCTCTTAGAAAATGATGTCTGATATCAATATTCTTAGTTCTAGATTGATTAATATGGTTTTATTTGAAATATTTATAGAACTTATATTATCACATAAAATAGATGTGTTAATAAAATTTAGTCTAAAGTCCATAAGAGTGTTTTTCATCCACAAAACATGTGCACAACAACTACCTGCAGATACATATTCTGACTTGGTTGTTGATAGGGAAAATGAGTGTTGTTTCTTACTAGACCATGAAACTAAATATTTTCCTAAAAAGTTAAAAGACCCAAAGGTACTTTTTCTATCTAATCTATAGCTTCCAAAGTCATCATCTGAATATGAAATTAAATTAAAATCACAAGTTTTTGGATAGAGAGGATATTGAAAATTAGTTCCTTTTAAATATCTAAAAATACTTTTGACATCACTTAAGTTAGATACTTTATGATCAGATTTAAATCTAGCACAAAGACATACTGAATACATTATATCTATCCTGCTAGTAGTAAGATATAATAAACACAAATCACACCTCTATATAAATTATTGTCAACTTATTTTCTAGTTTCATCCAAATTATGTTTTATATTAGTACACATATGAGTTGTATATGTCTTTCCGTTTTCAAGTCCAAATTTCTTTAGTAAATCATTAATGTATTTTCTTTGATTTAAAACATTTCCAAAATCTTTTTGATAAATTTTTAGTCTTAAAAAGAAATTTAATTCTCCCATCATACTCATTTCATATTCTTTTTGCACTAAATTTTAAAACTCATGACAATTTTTTTTGTTGAACCAAAAATTACATCATCAATGTAAATTTAAACCAATAAAATATTAGAGTTAAAAGTTTTCTTAAACAATGTTGTATCTTCCATCCCAACATTAAAATCATTTTTCAATAGAAAATAACTTAATCTTTCATTCCAAACTCTAGGTACTTGTTTAAGGCCATAAAGAGCTTTAGTAATTTTTGAAAAAAGAATCTTGTTTTTGTGAAATTTCAAAACAAGGGGGTTGCTCAACATAAACTTCCTCTAATAAATAAATATTTAAAAAGGTAGACCTAACATCCATCTCAAATAATTTAACGTTCGTATGAGATGCATAAGCTAAAAGGATCCTAATGGCTTCTAATATAGCTATAGGTACAAAGTTCTAATCATAATATATACCTTCTTCCTGATTATATCCTTTAGCTACTAGTCTTGATTTATTTCTAGTTATAATTCCTTGATCATCTTGTTTATTTCTAAATATTCATTTAGTTCCTATAAGTGGATAGCTCTGTAGTTTTTTAAATAATTTCCAAACATCATTTAATTGGAACTGCTTTAGTTCTTCTTGCATTGCTCTCATCCAACATTCATCAACAAAGGATTCTTCTAATATATTAGGTTCTAATTGGGATAGAAAGGCATATAATTCAATAAGATTTCCTATATTTCTTCTAGTTTGAATTCCAGTGTCTATGTCTCTTATAATAGTTTTTATAGGGTGCTTCTTTAAGGTTCTGGATTGCCTAGGTTGTACACTATTAGGTTATTCAATGACATGTTCTTCTGAACTAGACTGAATTTCATTTAAATCTTTTTCAAAGTCATCTTTCAAGTTCTCAAGTCTTATGTTATCATTGGAGTCAGGTTTATAAAATTTCACATGAACCGATTCATCAACAATCCTTGAATTTTTATTAAAAACTCTATAAGCTTTGGATGTAGCATACTATCCTAAAAAATGCCTTCATCATATTTTATATTGAATTTACCATGATTTTCCTTGGTGTTTAAGGTGTAAACCTTGAATCCAAAAAATTTAAAGTAATTTATTTTAGGTTTTTTTTTTCTAGAGTTCATATGTTGTCTTTTTAAAAATTGGTCTGATTTAAACTCTATTCATTATATAGAAAGATGTACTTATAGCTTCTACACAAACATAGGTAGGAATACTGTATTCATTCAGCATAGTCCTAGACATTTCCTGAATAGTTCTATTTATTCTTTCAATAATTCCATTTTTTGAGGTGTTCTTGGTCTAGAGAAGGTGTGTTTAATACTCATATTTGAGAAAAAGGAATTGAATTCCAAATTCTCAAAATCTCCACCATGATCACTTCTTAGTGAAATTATTTTAAAACCTTTTTCATCTTGAACAGCTTTTCAAAAACTTTCAAATATAGTAAAATCTTTATTTTTATATTTTAGAAAATAAATCCAAGTAAATCTACAATATCCATCAACTAAAAGATATACATATAATTTACCATCTATTATTTCTATTCCTGAATGTCTAAAAAATTCTCTATGGATAAGTTCAAGAGGTTTAGATGTAGCAATTTTGTTAATAGATTTGAAGGGTGATTTTTTCTCCTTGACAAGTTGACCTGCATCATAGAATCTATCACTTTAAAATTGGAGACTAGTCATATAAGAAACTAGTTGTTTCTTAGATAACTTATGTAAAGCATATATATTGAGATGTACACGTCTTTTATGCCATATCCAAGATTCATTTATCATAGCATTTAAGAAGATTAATTTTTGTTTACAAATTGAATTTAAGTCCAGGGTATAAACATTATCAGTTCTGGGTGCTCTAAATTTAAGCAATTTATCTTTAAAAATAGAACAGCAGTTGTTAGAAAAATCAACAAAATATCCATCATCACAGATTTGAGAGATAATTATCAGATTTTGTTTAAATCCTTGTACATAGAGTACTTTATTGATTAAGAATGCTTCAGGATCTCCAACAGTTCCAATGCTAATTATCTAACATTTGGCATTATCACCAAATGTGAATAGACCACAATCCTTTTGAGTTAAAGTTCTGAAATTTTATGAGTTTCCACTCATATGAAGGGAGAATCCAATTTCCATATACCATATAGCTTTTCTGCTTCTATGACCTAATTCATACAAAGCCATTTAAACAATGGTTTGTTTTGATACCCATATTTTTTTGGGTCCAGTAGTGTTAGTTAGAAAAGATTTGGGATTCCAGAATTGCTTTGTTTTTCTATAATAAATAGAATCATATAAACTTATTGAAAAAAGGCTTTCTTAATCCCACTTATTTGAGGTTGTCTTAAGTATATGTACATAGATATATTACCATTTGTTCCATAGTAGTTACAAATTTTACCTTTTGTACTTGGAAATAATATTTATTATACAGTTTGTGTTTCTCGCCTTTACTAACTAATCTATATCGTTCCTTTTTAATCACATTCTTTACATGAAATTAATTTAGTATATTTTATCCTTTTGTAAAAAGAGGAGCTGAAATTTTTTATGTTTCTACTTCGATTTTCTGTGTTTTTATTTTAGTTTCATTATCTGTACAATTTTTGTTTGATGAGTTATATTTTTCAATTAACTCTTGATGTTGTTTTAGTAGATTGTATCTTCCTCCTAAAATAGTATTATGAAATTTTTTATAGATTAATGTTTCATAAATAATGAATCATATTATTCTTCTAGCTTATTGTAGTAGTCTACAAGATTATCACATGAACAACTAGAACTGGAATCTGAATCAGATGAGTAATAGGATTGTACCTCATTAGCTTCTACTATAAAGCACGTGTTTACTTTCAGATTTGATTCTTCTTTTTCTGAGTTAGACTTTGATGAGCTTCTAGAGTCTTCAGAAACACTCCAAGTATCATTCATTTCTCTTTTTTCATTCTTCTCATAATCATTTATTTTGAAAAAAATTCTTTTTATTTTCTCCTTTTAATTGAGGACATTCAGTTATAATGTGACCCGTCTTTTTGCATTCATATAATCTTATTTCCCTTGGTTCTTTTTCATCCTTATTGAATGATTTTTTCAATCCCTTCTTCTTTTTTGTAGAATTTACTAAACTTTCTAGCTAGATGAGCCAGTTCCACATCTGAATTTGATGAATTAGAACTCTCTGATTTCTCTTTGATTTCATTATTCATTTTTCTGCTTTTCTTTTGAGATGTTACCTTCAGAGCAGTATTTTTTATTTTGATTAAAAATTTATTCTCATTTGCTTCATCTTCCATATCATCTTTATACATCATAAGATTTCCAATTAAATTTCTCATTGTATGAACTTTTACTGGTGAGTATTGCCTAATAGCAGCTGAAATTCCATTCCACTTAGGTGGTAATAATGTTAGAACATTCAGGGCATCATCTGCTTGTTTGATAGGATCACCCAAGGTCGTGATATTATTGAAAATTTCTATAAGCCTTCCATTCATCTGGGTGATTATTTCTCCTTCAAGAATTCTGAATCTGTAGAATTTCAATTTAGTAGTGGTGTACCTCATCTGTCTGACATTTTCAGTTCTGTAATAGAAAACCGCAATCATGTACCACACTTCATAAGCCATCAGGCACTGAGATACTTCGTTGAATTCATCTGGTCCAAGACCACATATGATAGAATTCATATCTTTCAATTTAATGTCATACTCTTCTTCTATATCAACACTCAATGTTTTAGGTTTCTCTGGAATCACATAGGGTGTTAGAATTTTCGAGTAGACTATGTATCCTAGATTATTTAAGTAAATAATCATTCTTTATTTCTAGAATCCATAATTTTCACCGTTGAAGTAGGGAGCTCAATCCATGACAAACCCTCTCGTGTATCAGTCATTGTGCTGTGTATAATCCAAAAACATTCATCTTGATGTATATTTGACAAAATCTCATCCTCTAATACTAATTGTTGGATCGGGTTGTACCAAATACACATAATAGAGGGGTGAATTGTTTCTTTTACAAATTCATCATGAATCATGAAGATGGTCAAGTCTGTCCTTTTATCTTTATCAGGTTATTTATGCAACGGAAAATAAACAATTAAAGAATGCAAGGATGTATAGTGGTTCGAGGAACAGAAGACCCCTAGTCCACTCCACCAATGGTCTACTCCATGAGCTTGGTGATTTTCACTATCTGGTCCTCTTATTAACAGACCATCGACAACTGAGTGTAGGCAGTTGACACCTTTACAAGTTAAGGCTAAAATAGAGCCTTTTGGTTCATACACAGAACCAAATACACTAATTAGTACAAGAATCCGATTACTCAAAATATAAAGAGTATTGGTCTGGAAATATTTTCCAGTTGTTCTTCGTAGTTGCAACAACACCCAACTGACAGTCAACAGATCGTCGTCTTCAGAAAGAATAATCTTCAGGTAGAAGGAGTTCTAAGCTGATCTAGTTGCACCAAATCCTGAAATGAATTTATCAACTTCAACAATATTATATTCACAAAAGATAATCGATGTAGAATAAGTGAATATTCAACATGTTTATTCTTCCTTAGAAAAATAGAGTTTGATAGATCTTGGTAGCAGCAGATCTGTGTGACTCGTATATCTCTGTAAATTGTAGCAGTGAAAAACTCGAGAGCTTGTTATCCTAATCTTCTTTTCGATGATTCACCTCCCTTTATGTAATACAAAATATCACAGATATATAGAATAAAAAAATATCATTTCCTTTCAAATTTAGATCCAAAAATGTCACCTTTAGAATCGTGATATTAAAATGTTTGAATAAAATAGTAGTCATAACTCCCACAAATATTCAGTTTGAAAATCTCCTCTTAAATCTATCCTTTTGAACCATAAATAAATGGCTTTAAATCAGTCAAATATGAGCTTTAAAATCGGGCTTTTAATCAGGCTTGAAATCATCCAGATAATCCGTATAAATACCATTGCCTGATAAAGTCGTAATTTAAATCTCTGACGCCAAATGTAGTGTTGAACTGCATAACATACATTCTATGAATTTAAGGTTCACAATATAAGGTTGATCATCCATTCTTCAAAAGTATGGTTGGTCATCCATACTTTTCTCTTCAACACTCAACCGTACAGTATATAATCCATACTTTTATCATCTTCTAAATGTAAGGTACATGATCCATAATTTTTGATACAACATAAGGTTGTTTACAAAAGTAAGTTTGATAAGACATACTTTTGAGAAACATACATAATGTTTCATTCAAAAGTAGGGTTCTTCTTCCATACTTTTCTGATATCCCGAATGTAAGGTTCCTTCCAAACGTAGGGTTCTTCTCCCATACTTTTGTTGTTAACATATGGTTACTCAACTATACTTTTGTCGATAATGTATGGTTTCTTAACCATACTTTTTTGATATCCTTTAAATTAAACGAAGGATTCTATCCTAATGCTATGCTACTCAATGTAGGGTATGAATAGTGTTTCCAGAACACACTAAATTGATATCTTAACATGTAGAGCATGAACAGTGTTTCCAGAACATGCTAAAGTGATTTCCGAACACGTAGAGCATGAAAAGTGTTTCCAGAACATGCTAAAATTATTTTCAAAAACTTTTTCAAATATTCCATGAAGATTAAACACTTTAATATTTTTCCAAAAATAGATAAATAAATAATATTAATTTCCTAAAATACAGTTAATATAAAATCATTAGAATAAAAAACAAGGGTATTTTTGAGCATCAAAATCATCATAAAAAGATAGAATATTGTTCTCAACAATATCCCCCTAATAAAATAAAGTATTTTTCAAAACAACACCTGGTCAACAATATCTACTTTATATCCATCAACCTTTATCCCTTGTTTTGACACTACATGCCCTAACACAATCCCATACTCTACCATGAAATGACACTTTTCAATGTTTATGACCAGATTATTCTCAATAAGATGATTCAAAACATTTCCCAAACTAGATATACAATCCTAAAATTAATACCCATACTCTGGAAAATCATCCATAAATACCTCTATGAAGGTCTCAATGAAATCTGAAAAATTAATCACCCTTCTTCTCGGGAAGGTACCTGGGGCATTGCAAAGTCCAAATGGCATTCTTCGGTTGGAAAATGTACCAACTCGACAAGTGAATGTTGTTTTATCTTGATCTTCCAAAGTAATAAGAACATGAAAATATCCAGAAAATCCATCTAAGAAACAATAGTGTTTTTTCAGCTAGTCTCTCAAGCATTTGATCAATAAATGGGAGGGGGAAATGGTCCTTGCAAGTGGACTGATTTAGTTTCCTATAATCAATACATACACGCAAACTATTTTTCACCCTCATTGGAACTAACCCTTTCTCTCATTTCTAACAATAGTAAAACCACTTTTCTCACGCACAACCTAAATGGGACTCACCCACTGGGAATCTGAAATGGGATAAATTATACCTTCCTTGAGAAATTTTTCAAATTATTTTTTAATAAATATCTAGAGTAGTTGGATTCAGTATCCTTTGTGGCTACCTCACTGGTTAATCCCCATCCTCCAAAATAATCCTATGCAGGTAAATAGAGGATCTAATACCAGATATGTCATCCAAGGTCCCCCCTATTTCACTGATGTTATCCCTCAAAAGATTTAAATGTTTTTCTTCATGTTCTAAAGGGAGATTGTTAGCAATGATAACAGGTAATTTCTGACCACTTAACAAGTATGAGTACTTTAGATTTGGTAGAAATAGATTGAGTTCCAATGTAGGGGGTGATATATGGATGGAGAAAATTAAGGAACTAAAATATGTTCACAATGAACATCAATATTAGAATGTACATCATCAAAATCATATAATATGACATAAAATTCATCCTCATAATAAACCTCCATGTCATAATCAGAGTGAGAATTTACAAAATCAGAATATGAATCCATTTAAAAATCAAATCTAAGAGTGTTTTGTGCATTATAAAAAGGTCTAGAAGTTATCTTAGACATCAAACGAGAACAAATACTTATAATATCCCTAAGCATATGACAATTAAATTCCATGGGGTTTTTATTTGGTAGTTCAAAATGGTTAATAAAAAAATCATAATGGTCCTATAAGGGGTACTTAATGGAGTCTATAACATTAAATATAAAAAATTCCTCTCCAAACTCTATGGAAAGTGTACCCTCATAGACATTTATGATCACTTTTTAATTTTTTAGGAAGGTGCTACCTAAGATATTGGGAACACAATAATTTACATGATCATCCTTCATGTTAAGCATGTATAAATCCATTAGAAAGATCATGTATCTTACCCGAACAAGTATATCCTTGAGGACTCCTATTGGATATGCTATAGCTCTATTCACTAACAGCGCCACTACTCTCACCCCCTTCAACTCACCAACCTGTAAATAAGAGAATGCAGAGTGAGGCATCAAATTTATGGAAGCTCCTAAATCACATAATTCATTATAAAAGTGTAACTCCCCTATAGTGCATGGTATGGTTAATGTATCGGGATCCTTTCACTTTTTTGGAATTTCTAGATTTGGTGTAACGAGTGTTGAAACATTAATTCCAAAAATTATCCTCTCATTTCCCTAGATCCATCTTCAATTGGTACAAGGTTAATTTAAAATTTTGGCATACCTTGGGATTTTTTTTATTACTAAAACTAGATTGATGTTGATCTCAATATGATTTAATGTATCCAAAACATATTTTTTCATCACCTATTCATCCATCTTCTTAGTTTGTACAACTCTTTTTTGAAATGGAAGGGGTTTAGGGGGAACATCATCAATATTTTTCTTACCTTTGTCTTTCTTCTTGGGATACTCATTAGTTGTTCTTTAATGGGGCCTCTCCGGAGTTGAGGTGAATCCGAGTGGAATTGTAGGTGTAGAAGTATCATTTTTTTTCTTCCCACTTATCAATGTGATGGAAATAAAATTACCCTTGGGATTTGGAGTAGGTTGGGAAGGAATATTTCCAGAGTTCTTACTTATCAATTCATGTAGGGTGGTGTCAATCTGGCTCATTTTAGTCTTCAACTCCCTAAACTCTGAACCTTGCCTCTTCAACTCATTCTATTGATTAAGAACAATTTGTTTCAAAATATCATCAGTATTATAATATACCCTTGGTGGGGGGTTCCCTTGTTGTTTAATTGTTGATTCTTGGGATTCAAATCTCATTTGGGGTTGTTGGAAACCTTGTTTGTAAGGTGGAGGCTGCTGGAATTTTTTTTTGAAAAAGGGGCCTTTGTTGTTGTCCAGAGCCATACCTCATGTCTTATTGATCCTTCTACCCTTGGTTTTATATTGGATCAAAGGAATCATACTTCTATTGGGGATGTGGATTTCTTTATTTCTGATATGTTCTCCTCGGGAATATTGTTGCACAATCCTCTGACTCTTCTAATTGGGGACAAAAATCTGTCGAGTGGTCTGTTTCAGTGAAAATTCCTAAAGGTCTCACAAGAGTGGGTTGGTATGTCTTCTGATCCAAAGCAATATGTCTCACCATTGTGGTAAATTCTTCCAACTTCATATCAATTAAATTACTTTCAATATAATAATTACATACATGGTTTACTACTTTAACATGTGGTGTACTTCGATTAGAAAATTGATGGGAGTTTCGTGCAATCTTATCAATAAATGCATGTACAGGTACTAGTGTTTTTTCCACCAATGCTCCTATAGCTATGGCATCCACTATGCTCATTTCCATAGGTTTGATTCATTTATATATGTACTGTATGAGAAGTTTCTCACTAATTTGGTGATGTGGACAGCTTTTTCACAACAACTTGAATCACTCCTAGTACTCATACATTGACTCCCCTTGTGCTTTCTTGATCCTTGAGATCTCCTTATGAATGGAATTGGTCCTTTATTCTGGAAAATATCTCTACAAAAAAGGATGTTTCAAATCAATCCAACTTGTTACATCTTCATGTTGTAAATAATGCATCCAATTTTTTGTAGTTTCATCAAGTGGGAATGGGAATGATCTTAGTTTTATTTGATCTTCAGAGAGATTTCTTGGTTTAAGGGTTGAGAAAACCACATTAAATTATTTTAAATTTTTGTTTGGGTCCTCATAAGATAATCTATGATACTTTATAAGAAGTAGAATTAAACGAGATTTCAATTCAAAGTCTGATTTGATGTTTGGGTATGCAATACAATTTGGTTGATAGTTAATGTCGAGTGCAGCTAATTATTGAATGATTCAATTAATTTAATTGTTATTTTTTCATCCATTGGTTCTTATTTTATGTTTTAATTATAATTTATTCTAATTTCAATGTTACTAGAATAGAGTAATGCTCTAACTAGTTGAATGTTGAAACCTCCCATAGACTGAGAATGTTGGATTCGAGGCCTAAGGATAGGTTCAATCTCAGGGTCAAGACCTAATGGATTTTTGAGATTAGTTAATGTAATAAATAAAATAAAAATTAAATGATGAAAATTGAACAATAATAAATAGTTAATAATTTTTGGCTTACGGTCCCATAAAAAGAAAATAAGAGAGAGAGAGAGAGAAAATGAATACTTGAGAAAGGGGAAAGAAGAAAGAAAGAGGAGAAGAAAATAATAAAATAAAAAATAAAATAAATACCTATAATTGGTTGAAAAAAGTACTTGACTCTCTAGTAATGGCTCTAATTTTAATGGCTATATCATGGGTTCTCTCAATGATATTCAGTATTGGGATATTTAGGTGGAGTAGAGTGGTTGACCAAGGTTATCTCTCAAAGGAGGAAGTAATTTAAAACAACATATTAAAGTTATTTTCAAAAAAATAAAAAAATTAAACAACTTAGAAGTATGTGGGATTGTTCAATGTTTATAAAATAATTAGAAGAATTATGTTGGGAAAATATTGTTTTTTAAATGAAATTTGATTAATAAAACACAACGAGAATATGTTTTTTTTAAATATTTTAAAATCCATAATCGATCTAACTATACCTATTCACATACTTATTTATAATAATCATTTAAATTAATATCCACTTAATTGTAATCGCCTAATTTGTTAACCCTCAAACCCTACAGGAGTTAACATAACAACACAGATGAAATGAATTAAACTCGAGGCTAGCTTCGGAACATGCAATTGTATAACCCTTCATTGATTGACATTATAAGTCTAGATTATAGTCAATGGTAAATTAAGGAAAATATCCACTTTTTAAAATGAGGATTAATTGTGTTTACGGATTTTATTTTAAGTCTAAAATTTTATTTTTCTGTGCTTTTGTTTCACTAGTTAAGGTCGCACCCTCAAAATTCACACATTACTCGACCTCGTGTGTTCTTTCATGAACAGTTCAATTTCTTTTTTAGTTTAAATTAAATTTAAAAGTCAATTAATGGATCATATTTTTTTAATTACATTATCTTAATAATTAAAAATAAATAAATGAATAAAGTAGTTGGTCGAACGATTACTAATAAAACTACTCTTCCATGGGTGGCATAGTCATCGTAGAAATAAATTGCATTTGAAAAGATTTATAAAAGCTATAACCCAATATTTTTTCAATATTGGATAAATATAATTCAATGAAGAGACATCATTCTCTCACTGTAACTATTAAATCTGAACTTAATACTGAAAAGGAGAAAAATTCTCAACTTCTCAAAGAAAAAAATGAACTAAAAATGTCTAATGGGAAATTAAAAAGTGACTTAGAAAAGATTACTAATGGTAAAAATACCCTTACCCAAATGCTAGGAAAACAAATTGATCCTAAATATAATTCTGGCATTGGTTATCAACATGGTAAAAGAAACATTGGTAGCACAAGTTTTGTTTCAACGTCTAGGATATATAATTTTGGTCCCAGTTCTGGACATAACTCATCTATCTCAATTCATGATACATATTCTACTGTTTCAAGTTTTTGTGGACTAAATAGAGTTTATTTTTCAAATACTTTACATAATTCCTATAGGAAACCTATGAACCAAATATGTGTTCCTAAATCACTTATTACTAATGTTACTGGACCCAAACAAGTACGGGTACCAAAATATATCTTTGCTTGATCATGTTGTAGGAAATAAGCTTAAACAGATCCTGAAAAAATTTGTGGTACTTGGATAGTGGGTGTTCAAGGCACATGACAGGAGACTACTCATGCATCAAGAACTTGGTAAAAGTAGATGGAGGACATGACACATTTGGGGACAATGCAAAGGGGGGATCATTGGCTTAGGCTAGATTGGTAACAATAATTCGATTATAATTTCTAATGTACTATTTGTTAATGGCCTAAAATATAATTTGATTAGTATATCACAATTATGTTATGATGGAAATCATGTTAAATTTAAAAATTATACATGTAATGTCTTTAATTCTAATGAAGAATTAGTATTTTATACATCAAGGAATGAGAATATTTATTCTATTAATTTAGATTCCTTAACTTCTAAAAAATTTCATGTTTAAGCGTATTTCATAAAGAATCTTGGCTCTGGCATAGGAGACTAAGAAACTGTAATGTTCACTCACTTAGAAAGTTAACTAGAATAGGCCTAGTTAAAGACTTATCCAAACTTGAGTTTCCAAATGACAAAGTGTGTAATACCTATCAAAAGGGAAAACAACACAGAATATCATTCAAAACAAAGAAAGACTTTTCTACTTATGAACCTCTCAAATTGGTTCACATTGATTTGTTGGGACCATCTAGAGTTTCTAGTTTAAATGGGATGCACTATGTTTATATTCTAGTAGATTATTTTTCTAGATATACCTGGACCTTCTTCATGGCTGACAAAAGTGAAGATTTCTCTTATTTCACTAAGTATTCCATGTCTATAGAAAATCTTAGTGGACTTAAAATTAAATCATTAAGAAGTGATCATGGTCGTGAGTTTGAAAATCAAGAGTTTGAATCCTTTTTCTCACAAAATGGTTATAATAACAATTTCTCTACCCCTAGAACACCTCATCAAAATGGTGTTGTAGAATGAATAAATTGAACCTTGCAAGAAATTTCTAGAACAATGCTTAGTGAATATGACCTACCTATTTACTTTTTGGCTGAATCTATTAATACAGCATGCTACATAATCCCTAGAGTCTTTATTAGACCAATTCTCAAGAAGACCCCATATGAAATCTGGAAAAATATTAAGCCTAATGTTAATTATTTTAGATTTTTTGGTTGCAAAGCCTTTATTCTAAACACAAAGGATAATCTTGAAAGATTTGCATCCAAAAGTGATGAAGGAATTTTCCAAGGTTATTCAATTTCAAGAAAAGATTATAGAGTTTTCAATAAGAGAACTAAATGTGTGGAAGAATATGTACATATCATGTTTGATGAAAAGACCCACATGATCCTAGAACAATCCTAGAAAATCTGGAGGATGATGTATCAAATCTGAACATCAAATCAAAATCCTCAAATACCTTTGTGAAAGAATCTATGAAAACTTCCAATTCTGGAAATTCTTTGCAATCAAGTCATAATGAACATGAATCTGTTGATTAACCATAATTCACTAGTCCCTCTTTTTCTATAAAGGTTAGAAATCTTAAAAATCATCCCTTAGATGTTGTTTTAGATGACTTAGAGAAAGGAACACAAACGAGAGCTTCTCTTAGAAATCAGGTTGAACATCAAGCCTTATGGTCACAACTTGAACCTAAAAACATTGATGATGCTATCAATGATGAATTTTGGGTAATTGTTATGCAAGAAGAACTTACTCATTTTGAAATAAATAATGTTTCGAAACTTGTTGAATGACCCAAGGAAAGTTTTGTCATAGGAACTAAATGAGTTTTTAGAAATAAGGTAGATGAAGCTAGAAATATTGTTAAGAATAAGGCTAGATTAGTTGCACAAGGCTATTGTCAGGAAGAAGGAATTGACTATGATGAGACTTTTTCTCAAGTAACTAGACTTTAAGCCATTAGAATTCTACTTGCATATGCTACACATCTGAATTTCAAACTATATCAAATGGATGTTAAGAGTGCATTCTTAAATGGGTATATAGCTGAGGATGTTTTTGTTGAAAAACCCCCTGTATTTACAAAACCTCATTTTCCAAATCATATTTTTAAACTATCAAAAACTTTATATGGTTTAAAGCGAGCTCCAAGAGCTTGGTATGACCGATTAAGTACTTTTCTTATTTCTAAATGTTTTAAAAAGGAAAAGATGATCCTACCCTCTTTATAAAAATAATATCTAATGTTGTTTTAGTTGTTCAAATCCATGTAGATGATATTATTTTTGGATCTTCAACAAATTCATTATGTATTGATTTTTCTAAAATGATGCAAAATGAATTTGAAATGAGTTTAATGGGTGAACTAAAATTCAATCTTGGATTTCAAATCTTTCAAAATAATGATGGAATTGTTTTTGAATCAAAGTACACTAGAGATCTTATAAAACGTTTTGGATTGGATAGAAAAAAAATAGTGACACTCCCATGAGTACCACTTGTAAGTTGGATCTTGATGAAGGTGGAAAACCTATTGATCAAACCACTTATAGAGGAATGATTGGAAGTCTACTCTTCTTACCTACTAACCATCCTGGTATTATTTTTAGTGTGTCTATGTGTGATCACTTTCAAGAAAATCCTAAAGAATCTCATTTAAATGTTGTAAAGAGAATTTTCAAATACCTCATGAATACACCGAATTTAGGACTATTATATCCTAAAAGACAATCATTTTAACTAGTTAGCTTTTCTGATGCTGACTTCAGTGGCTGTAAGTTAGATAGAAAGAGCACCTCTAGAACATGTCACCTTTTAGGCAAGTCACTAGTATCATGGTGTAGTAAGAATCAAAACTTTGTTCCATTATCTACTGCAGAAGCTGAATACATAGCTACTAGCAGTTGGTGTGCACAAATTTTGTGGATGAAACACACATTACTAGATTATGGATATCAATTCATACATGTACCAATAAATTGTGACAACACAAGTGCCATCAACATCTCAAAAAAAATCATTTTTCACATTCTAGGACAAAACATATTGATGTATGACATAAATTTTTGAGAGATCATTATCAAAAAGGTGATATCACCTTGGAATTCATTGGCACTGAATATAAACTTGTTGATATATTCACTAAACCATTAAATTCTGAGAGAATAGACTATATCATACATTGTCTTCGCATAATCAATCACAAATAGATATCTTACTGGTATTATTGTTTAATCTTTTACTATATTTTACTTTATTATTTCATGTTCATGGTTTCTCGGTTACTGTCTCATGTTTGTGGTCTCACAGTTAGAACCTTGTTTTCACGGTCTGTCACTTACTATCTCACTGTGACTGAACAGTTTACTTACTGTCTCACCGTGACTAAACAGTTTACTTACTGTCTCACCATGACTGAACAGATCATTCACTGTCTCACTGTGACGACCACTGACTGTCTCACAGTGACGACCATTTACCATCGCACCGTAACTAATATTCACAGTCTCACTGTGAAAATTATTTATGCTTTTCTTTTAACCAGTATCGCGGTAATTAATTTTTCACCTTTTTTACTTTCCCGCGTTTTTATTTTTGTGACGTATGACATTACCAAATGATAAAACAAAATGGTTTCTCTCAGTTCCTCACCCAGACCTTCTCCTACTCACTCTTTTTGAACCCTTTATACCTTGAAACCCTCTCTCTCTCGACCTTCGGTGAATGAAAATAATGAAGCGTCCATCTTCATCCACACATGAGAAGCGAATGTCGAAGAAAAAGAAGATATCATTAAAGCTGGAGCCTGAAGGACCCTTGAATCCAAACCTGGTAAATCGCGTTGTTGTTCCTGAAAAAGAATTTCTCCCTACGTGTATTTTTTCCAGCAAGTCTATGGTTTTAAAAGTTGTAAGAGAACAAGGCTGGATAGAATGGTTCTCAAGGAAGGATATACCTATTTATCTGAGGTTGGTAGCTCAGTTTTATCAGTATGTATAGTTTTCTTTTGATGCTGATGAATGATTTGTTCTGAGGAGTTGGGTTAATGGACAAAGATGCTTCTTCTCATCAACGTTATGGGCTGCATGCCTTAGGATACCTCACGAAGGACTCTGTGATGATTATCATAGATATCCCCCACCTACAACTGATTCCTTTAACCTGGAAGATTCTTTGAAAACACTAATTGGGAATGGCACCAAGAGAAGGTCCATAGCTGCTAAACTTTATGGAGAGACAAGGCTGTTGTTTAAATTTGTTCAAAATATGATTATCCCAAGGAAAGGTGACTTTGTTGTCTTGAAGTACCAAGATGTGTTCCAAATTCATCTGATGAAGAATGGACAAAAAATCAATTTGTGCAAATACATCGTTCACCATATGTGTGAATTAATCAAGGTCACATCCAAATCCACCTCCCTGTTTTACTCTAGGCTAATTTCACCAATGCTTGTTGCAAAAGGATTAGTTGGTCCCAATTAAGAAGTACTCATGGACTATGACTATTTTTTATCTAAACCTACCATTAAGAGGATGAAAATAAAATGGAACCCCTAGAAGAAGGAATGGGTTGAAGATAATGATAATCTTTATGAGAAGTATAATCTTGTGGATTATCCAACAAGGCCAAAGGACATGTCTGATCCTGGTTTGGAACCAGATGAAGTTGTTGAGTATTCAGAAGAAGAGGAAGAAGAAGCTAAAGTACGTCAAAGGGAAGAAGTTATTATTGAGTAAGAAAGGACTATTACTACTCCTGTTATTCTTGAAGGAGAGCCTCATATCCCTAGAGTTGATATCAAACTAGAAATACAACATGAGGTTGAAAGAGAATCAATTTTACCAGAATCTGAGCAGCAAGTCATGGAAGAACCTGTTCTAGAATAACTTTCTACTATGCAAGAAGCAACTCAAAAAGAACTCCCTTCTATCCAAGAAGCTAATCTGTAAGACATTTCTGTGGAAAAATATGTTCCAAAGTTCATACCCTCTGCTGAAGAGAGGATTGAGATAGCCTTTAGGTTGGCTAGGAAAGAAATGGATGAGGAAATTAGAGATGAACCCGTGGATTTAGAACAAGTACTTGATCCTCAAGGTCCTAAAAGGGAAGCACTCATTGGGGGGAGGAACCTCATATTCTTGAGACTAATTAATCTGAAGCTGATGAGGCTGAGTATGGTGTAGAATCTCACCCTACTGAGTCATATTCGGTGGAAACTTAGTATAAATTCCCTAGATTTTATGATTTGAGTGAGTCTCAACAAGTTACTTCCACTGGGATTGATCATTCTTCTTTGATTCAATCGAAATCTATCACATAATTTGCACCTAAACCTAAACCTGAACCTCAACCTGAGCCTGCACCTGCACCTTTACCTGAATAGCAATCTTTTGTTAGCAAGGATGATTTTAAAGTCATTAGAGACACTATCTTATCTAGAGTTGAGAAACTTATGTCCTCTCAACCTCTTCTTGTGACCAAACTGAGTTAGGAAGATGCCTCGCTGCTTTTAGAAAAGATCATTTGTCACATTAAACCCAATATGATTCATGAAATTAAAGATGTAAGGGTTGAAAACAAGTTACTCAGCATTGAAGATGCAACTCTGAAAATCAAGGTTGAAGACCTACAAAGAGAATTGCATTCCATATTAGAGACTGCTCCTGCTTCTCTTGAACCTTCTGTTTGAAACATCTCTTGAGATATTGTGTCCCATATTCATCCATAACTCTTATCCTTTGATGAAATGATTGGAGAAAGGCACAAAAACATGTTGCAACACATGAGAGATCATTTAGAGAACCTGAACGAACTCACAGATGGATATATTGGCTGTCTTCAAAAGGTCCTAAAACTGCTCAAGTCTCTGACCATAACTATCAAAGCTTCTACTTCCGCTGGTCAAACCTCTACTCCTTCTTTGTATAGTTCTCTGCTCATATCTATAGTCAAGGAAGAGATTCAGAATGCCTTTAGTGGCTTTGATATGGCTCCATTATCTGAAGTTATTAAGAATAGTGATAGAGTGCTTGAACTGGTTCAAATTCACTCAAATATTTCCAATGATTCCCAACAGGAGATCTCTAAGAAAGTGGACTTCTATTTCAACTAGATTTTCTCCAAGACTGATATGACCAATCACTTAAAATATCTTGTAGAGAATCTGAGAATACCTCCTGTAACCCAAGCCATGAAAACCAAAGTCCAGAAGCTGACTGAGTTTACCAGATTGTTGGACAAGTTCATGGAAAATAAAGATGATTTTGAAAAGTCTATGCTGTATGGAGGAGGGATTATTGCAGACTTCATTAAACTTCTAAGACTGTATCTTCATGTGTAATGTACAACAATTGTTGCTCCAGTGGAGACTCCTCTCAGACCTGGATTACCTACTTTCACTTCTGCCTTGGCATCCCCAACCATGTCTATTGGCCATGATCATAGTCATATAAGGCATGTCATTCTTGACCAGCAACATCCATGATCATCTACTTCTCCAACATTGGATCCCTCAGTCTTCGATGGTATCCCTTTACCTTCTCTATCTACCACCCCTCTGCCTTCTTCTACATCATCACCTATCCCTATGGCTTCCTCTTCTGCTGCTGATAAAGGCAAATAGAAGGCCAATCCCCAATGAATACCTCTGACTACTATATTTTTTATGGGGATCTCATTGATTTTTTTTATTTCTATTGTATGTTTTCTTCTGAACACTCTTAATTCCATATGCACTATTTCCCCTATATTCTTTCTACATTTTGATAATCCCAAAAGGGGGAGAGAAAGTTATATTCTATGTTATATTCTCTGTAGTGGAATTCAATTTACCCTTTAACTGTACTTGATTTGTGATCATAAAAAAGGGGGAGATTTTTAGACTCCTCATGTATTAATCATGTTTTAATTATCACAAATCTCAATAATAATTACAAATCTTATTAATGATCACAAATCTCACAAATCTTATCGTTCATGTGTATTTATGCTTCAAGTTATCTCATACTTGATAATGGATAAGCTCAATTCATTTTATGCATATTACTGTGTAAGTCTGAATATAGTTATTTGGCTAAGTAAAAGACACTGTGAAGCCTGACACAGTAAGTCAGACATTGTGATGAAGCAGATACCATGAAGCCTATGTCTCAGACACCGTGACCAGTGAGACACCGTGAGCACGAGACACCGGGACATAGTAAGCTTGACACCGTGAAGAAAGACACTATGAATAGACACCGTAAGACAAACACTCTGTTTGCCTAAGTGCCAGACAAAGTTAGCAAGACATCGTCATCAAGGCACCGTGAATCTAGAAACTATGAGCAAGGCACCGGAAGCCAGAAACCGTAAGCAAGACACCGTGACAAGGAGACACCGTGAATGAGACATGGTGAAGGAGACACCATGACAAGGAGACACCGTGATGGAGACACAGTGAAGGAGACACCGTGGCAAGGAGATACTGTGACGAAGACACTGCTTGCATAACATACTATGACACTATTTCTTAACCTATTTTTCATCTTTCAATTTAACTTTTTAACGGTCATATTTGACATATTTAATGCAATGACATAATTATTGTTTCTTTGTAGACATAGTACAAGGTACGAGGTACGAAACATATGGAACTTGTCGGCTAAATCTCACACATTTTCGATGATAAAGATTGGATAGTGCCCAACGACAATGGCGCGCGATACTGAACAGAAAACAAGCGTGTGAGCACGACCACGAAGAACACGTTGCATGATTTTCAATGAAATCATTTTCACATACAATCCAAACTTGATGAAGAACATCTGAAGTACACTGAATTCCAGATAACATCTTCACATCGTCAAATCTCATGGAGAACATAAGCTGAATCGTGACACTCTGTTTTTCAATACAAAAACTAGAGAAGGACTCAGAAGCATTTATTCTAAATCAAAGGAGTCCAGAGCTGCACTACTAATCAATATATCATTCTGAACACATATCTACTCTCCCTATCAGTAATTTCTTTATTTTACTTTTGAGTAGTGTGTCTACTCTGTATATTTTACACACACACTGACTCCTACGCTGAACTGGAGGATTTCAAAATCCTTATAGAAAATACTTTTCTCTTGTTTACCCATGACTACTGTGGAAGAGGGCCCTGTGTGGCCTTGTCATTACTTTGTTGACCCACAGAAACTATGGAAGAGGTCCCTGCATGGCCTGGACAGTCCATTTACTACTGTTAACCCTGATCCAGGGTGTGGATCAATGTTTATTTATTTAAACTTTTTTGCGGCAGGTGATCATCAAGTGGAGTGGATTAGGTCTCATCTTGAGACTAAACCACTTTTTTTATATATTCTGTTCTATTTAAATTTAGTCTACTCTATTTTACTACTTTACTGCATAATCCATAAAAACACTAATTTCACTTTGATAGTTATTCTTGGGAAGAAGTTATATCTGATTTGTCTTGGTAGGATAACTTCTAATGTAATTTTAATAATACCAATTAATATTACTAAGAATTAAACAATCTTCTAAGAAGTTTTTTAAATAGTAAAACTCTTATAACAGTATAACCTTGATTAACTGGGCTGTATTTATTTTTGGGGAAATCATTATTTATAAAACTAATATATTTTAAAAATAAATTTTTATATAATAACTCAATTCACGCCTCCCCACTTGAGTTAACTACTCCGACCAACAGGTAGATTTATGGAATCTTGATAAATTGTTGTGAAAATAGTTTTAGTTTCTTGAATTTAAAATGGTGATTTTAAATAGTGGATTTTATGTAACTTATAAATGGTTTTATTTGGAAGGTTTTTTAATAAAAATACATTTTATTTAAATGTTTAGGCATTATAATGGTTTAAATGAAAAAAATAGTTTTCAATAAAAAGGTGATTTTATTGAAAGGGTTATTTTTGTATGATCTTTGTGCATATGTAGTGTGTGTGTGTTCATGTTTCATATATGAGGCTTGGTTGAAATAGGGCCTTATTCTCAGTTCCAAAGTTTTAATGGAACATGGGATGCAATTACCTTGTGATGACTTCATAGAACGAAGAGAAACCACTCATGAGTATAGAAATGTCATCACGTAGCATATATGGTGTGTTGTGCGGATGTGATGAATTGATAGGGTATGCCAAATGAATATTTGGAAATGGTTTTAAATTTTTGATTAGTTATTTTTATGGAAAAATAACTTTTTGGAAAATTTCATTCAATTTCACTTGTAGGCTATTGGTTATACACAATTTTGGAAACTTGTTTATATTTATTTATAAACCGTTTTTTGATAAATTGTGTTATATGAAGTATTTTATATAATTGTTGCATACTCTTCTATCCTAGTTTAGTGACTAAGGAATTCATTGGAGAAAACCTACTGAGTTTTATACTCACCCCTTCTTTGGCACATCGGTTCTTTTGTAGATGCAGTCTTCCAAGATATGGGAAAGGGTAATTTATCGCACGTTATTTTCACCACTTCAGGATACATGTGATGTTTGGTGATTTGGGAGCTTGAAGCTTGTGTAGCATGGAGTCTTGTGTTATTTTGGGATTCTTTAGTTGGTTATATTATGTTTACATTTTTTTTTATTTTTTCTTCTGTTTTGGCACACTTTTATGTGGTTTTGAGATATCTTAATTTTATGAGTTGACTTTCATTTGTCCATGCATCATTTAGTGAGCTATTTGGTTAATGGTTTTATTATTAAAGGGTAAATCATCACCCACTTGTATTTGAAACCCTTACACATTTATTGAAAGCCTTTTTTGTCTTGGGGATGTTGCATAAGCCCAATTAATAACTTTCTGTACTCTTAATCCAATGAGAATTAGTGGGTCATTACAAATGGTATCATCTTGTTCGGTCCTTCCCTAACAAGTAGGTTTCACTTTATTGGTCTTGGAGTTGATTCTTCATTCTCTAATACATGTTTTCTGATCTTATAGAGGGGTATTATTATTGGTAATTGAAATGTATAGCACAAAAGGATATAGCTAAACCGTTTATGTGGAACTTCAAGTTACCAGGCTGTTGGGCACATAAGTGTTTTGGAGACACTTATAGGATACTAGAATCTCATTATCATGGGTTTATCCAATGAGGAGATCATGTCATGCATTAGAGTAATGGATTCCAACTATGATTTCATATTTCATTTTTGGTAATGATATATGATCTTGTGAAAAGGTATAAATTTTTAGAAAATTCAGTTTTTTTTAAATGATAGATTTTGAAAAGGGGATACTTGGTGTATTTTGAAGATAGTTTGATTTTCTAATTTAATAATGAATTTTTGGGGAAAAATGGTTGAAGGTGAAAAGGTTGTTTTTGGAAAATAAATTTGTGATAGTCTATGTGATAGAAATTGAAATACTAATCCCTCTATATCTAGAGAGTGAGACTTACAGAGTTGTTGTTTGTTTAGAAAATGGAACCCAATAGTTGTTGTAGAAACCAACCAGCAGAAGATGTAGAGAACATGGTTGCACATGAGCCACAGGCGAACCAAGAATAGTTTTAGAACAACATCCTAGCATTTTAGGTTTTGAACACGGTGACCCAGATGGATGAGCGAAGGCGTGTGTACCATTCCATCAAGTTCATGAAGTAAAATCCACCCATATTCTGTGGAGATTATGAACCCGAGAAGGCGGAGGTGTGGCTCCGTAGGATTAATCCTATCTTCGAGTTCACCGACACACTAATGGAGATAAGGGTCATGATGGTGACGTATAATCTTGAGGATCTTGCACACTAGTGTTGGGAACTAGTTTTTCAATCTAAATCAAATCAAGTCCTTTCTTGGGAGGATTTTCAGGAATTTGTTATTAAATAATTATATCCTCACACGTTCAAAATTCATAGTATGAGAGAATAATTTTGCCTGAAGTGGTAGAATCTCTCTGTTAGAGAGTATGAAGCTAAATTCATGAATTTAGTATGATTTTCACTTGTATTTTCAGCGAGTGCATCCCTGAAGTCACGCATCATTGAATCAGGGCTAAGGCGGGAAATTCAATTGAAGATTGCGGTGCTCTGTATTAATGATTCTATAGAGATGGTGAAAAGAGAGGTGGTGGCTGATCAAGACATATCAGGATCTATGGGAGAAGGAAGTATGATGATCCCTACTAGAAATGGTGGAAACTCCAATGCTCGGACCAAGAAAAAGAGAGATACCTATTTCCAAGGTGGGAGTGGGAATCAGAATCCGAAAGCTGGATTAGTAAATCTTCCTCCATGACCAAAGAGCCAAGAGGGATGCTTCCAATGTGGTTCCTTTGACCACATAAAGCAGGAGTGTATAGAGCCACCAATAGAATGCTATAATTTCAACAATATGGGACACTTTAAGCACTTTTTTCATAGTGCTTCATGGTCAGGTGATTGAGACACTTCTCATGTGTCGCAAGCATCGTATGATTCGAGAGGACAAGACCAACAGAACCAGCCTCATTAATAGAGAAAATCTATCCATAGTGATTCTTGTAATACCATGACTCCTCAACAAGGATAATCTCAACAAGGTAAATAATAATAGACTTCAGTGATGAAGAAAAAGTATAGAGCTGAGAAGATAATTATGGATGAATAGGTTAGACCATCTACAGTGAGAGGTATGATTCTTTTGAATTCTACCTTCATGCAAGTATTTTTTTGGTATATGTGCATCTGATTCCTTCATTGTTTATCATGTTATTGACATTATATGTTTAAAATTTGAAATTATGCCCTCTTTGATAAAACTAAATACAACTCTCAGTGAAAGATAATGTCAATCCTTTGTGTGTAGAGTGTATGCTATAATGGTTCATGGATTTGAGATGAAATGGGACTTCTCGGTGATGGAGATGGATTTCTATGATGTAATACTATGTATGTATTGGTTGACAATGTTCAAGTCTCGCATCTATAGTTATAATAGGAAAATTAGTTTCATGACTGTGGACGGCGTCAAACATATCATCAAATGATAGAATGTGGTGAAGAAGGGTGAAATGAGATTTTTGGCACCAACAGTGGGGGATTAATTTGAAGATGTATTTCCCGAGAACTTCTCAGGGTTACCACCTATAAGGGAAGTGGAGTTTGTGATTGATCCCCTTCTGGAGACTAGTCCTATTTCCCTTTAATCTTATAGGATGGCACCAATAGAGTTAATGGAATTGAAATTGTAGTTGGAGGAACTGGAAAGAAAGGGTTTCATTCGGCCAAGTATATCTTCATGGGTATCCCCGATCTTGTTCGTGAAGAAATCTGATAGAACTATTTAGATATGCATCAATTGTCGTAATATTAACGAAGTTACGATAAAGAATCGGTATCCACTTCGATGAATTGATTATTTGATTGATAAATGGAGGGGAGCTCAGTGGTTCTCTAAAATTGACTTCAGATAAGGATATCTTCAATTGTGAGTTCAAAAGGAATATATTCTAAAGATAGATTTAAGAAGTATATATGGGCACTAGAAATATTTAGTCATGGCTTTCGGTCTGACGAATGAACTAGCAGTATTTATGTCTTTGATGAATCAGATACTTTAGAAATATCTAGACACTTTTTTGTGGTGTTTGTGGATGACATCTTGGTGTATTCAAAGACAAGGGATGGGCCTGGGGAACACTTGGCGAAAGTGTTTCAAATCTTGAGAGATCACCATTTGTATGTGAAACTATCTATGTGAGATTTTTGGATATAGGAGGTATGTATTCCTGGCCATGGGATTTGAAGAAAAGGTATTTTGGTGGATCCTGAAAAGATAGAAGTTGTGATCTCATAGAAACCACCAAATAATGACTTTTAGATACAAAGTTTTATTGGTCTAGCTGGTTATTACCAATGTTTTATGCATTAATTCTCATGGATATCCTCGTTAATGAAATATTTTAAAGAGAAGAATACTCCATTCAAATAGACATAATAATTCTACAAGTCATTATAGGAGTTGAAATTTAATATTACTTCATCACCTATCTTAATTTTTCCAGAATCAGGATGGAGATATGTGGTGTACTATGATTCTTTTGGATCGGGGTTAGGTTGTGTTCTTATGCAAGGAGACCATGTTATGGATTATAGTTCAAGGATGTTGAGAGTGAATGATAAAAATTACCCAACACATGACTGTTAATTAGAAGCAGTCATTCATTCCTTGATTACTTGGAGTCATTATCTCTTTGGTGATAAATTTATCATGTTCATAGACCACAAAATCTTGAAACACATTTTCTCCCAATGAGACTTGAATCTTAGGAAAATGATGTGGGTGTAGTATCTCCAAATGTTTGACTTTGACTTGATGTATACACCAGGAAAAGGGAATTCTGTGGAAGATGCAAAGAGCAGAAATTAATATACTCAGTTAGCGAAAGAAGCTTTAGATGAATGGAAGTTGATGTCGGTCTTAGTAAGCAAGCATGTGGAATGTGAAGACCAAGGTGATGTTCTGGTTTTCATTTCAGCTATACCTTCTCTGGATTTGGTAATTATGATCAAATAGGCCCAAATATATGATGCAGATTGCCTAGTTAATAGTTTAAAACTCAATGTTAGGGAGACCATTGATGGTTGAAAACTTGATGGGAGTTAGGTTTTGTGTTTTAGAGATCGAATGGTTGAACCTATGGCTTGTCATGAACAACTCCTTCATTCTACCCCCCCCCCCCCCATTCAAGATGTGTTGTACATCCAATCACATAGAAGATGTATAAGGCGTTGAAGGTGCAGTTTTGTTGGGGAGGAATGAAAAAGAAGGCGGATGGGTTTTTCTCATGGTTCTTAACTTATCAATAGGTTAAGGCATATCATTAGTGACCGGTGGGTATGTTGTAGTCTATTCATATTCCAGTTTGGAAATGAGAGCATATAGCTATGGATTTTGTTATAGGTCTCCCAAGAATGGTCTGTAAACATGATTTCATATGTGTGATAGTGGATCGTCTAATCAAGTTGTCTCATTTCATTCTAATTCATAAAACTCAGACGCTGGAGGATCTATCTAAAATCAATATCCATGAAGTGGTAAAGAGGCATGGAATACCAGTATCAATAGTCTCAAATAGATATCTGAGGTTCACGTCTCATTTCAAGAAATCTGTAAAGAAATCCCTAGGCACTCAGTTGAATATGAGCAGGTCATACCATCCTTAGATAGATGGAAAATCCAAATGGATGATAAAAACGTTGGAAGACATGTTGTGGGCTTGTGTAAAGGATTTTGGTGGCTCATGGGAGGAGAACTTACACTTAGTGGAGTTCTCATATAATAATAGCTATGAGGCCTCGATACATATGGTTCTGTTTGAAGCATTGTATGGGTGTCCTTGTCATTCGCTACTATACTGGGTGGAAATTGGTAAAACATCACTACATGGGCCGAGCCTTATCCAAGAAATAATAGAGAATGTTCAATTAATCAAAAAGAGTATGGAGACAGATCAAATACATCATAAATCTTATGTGGATCATCGTCGATGGTCATTGTAGTTTTCCATGAGTGATGGTGTGTCATTGAGGATATCTCCAAGACATTGAAATCATTGTTTCGGGAAGCAGGGAAAGTTATCTCCTTGATACATTGGACATTTCAAGAATTTAAAATGGGTTGGAGAGGTGGCATATCGGTTTTCATTTGCCTCCATGGTTCAGTTCGATGCATAATATCTTCCGCGTAACTTAATTGAAAAAGTACCAGCCTGATCCTGATCATGTGATCAGATGGGATCATGTTGACCTAAATCCTGATGATTCATTGGTATATATTCTAGTGTGAATTTTGGAAAGATAAGAGAAATTCTTGCGTATAAAATGAAAGAGTAATGGCCAAAACTCTTTCAAGGAAGCAATGATTTTCTACTTTCTGAGGATGGAAAGAAAGATGGTGGGGAGAATGTAGTAACCCCGGTTTCGGGTACATAACCCATTATTTTTGTTTTTATGGATATAAATTTAGGGGGAAAGTTGGAAGGGTTTAGTGAACTTTCAATATGTTTTGGGGGATAAAGGATAGGCGCAAGGGTTGCGCCTGGTTTATTCAAACGTGTAGACGTTCTAGGAGAAATCATGCACAATAACATGTTTGAGGTAGAGAGCTTCAGAACAGTGTGTGCATGGTTAAGGAGACTATGTGAGGAGGATGTGTGAGGGTCTGTATAGATAGTATCTAATGCATGTTTATCACATGATTCGTCTAACCGTGCACACTAACCATGTGCGTGGTTAACGTGAGATCCTAAAAAAGTGGATCCCACACGTTTTTTCCTCTAAACTACTCTTTTTTCTCCTAAGCAGCCCTAAATTAGGATTTATCTACCTCAAAGATAGGATAACCTCTCCTAATTTATTTTTAGTCAATAATAAGGCTTCCCTTTGTGTTTCAAACCCTTATTCTTAAAGTATCTGATCATTCTTCATTGTTATTGATCAGTTTCTTAGATTTACTTAGATCTACTCCACCTCTATTCTTGGTTTCTCATATCCACACCTATTATGGGTAGATATACACCTATTATGGGAATATCTATGAGTGTGTATGCCAAATAAGTTGAGATTTGGTCTTTATCTTTCTAGGAGAAGAGATCTAAGGTGATTCTGTGAAGAATCGACCTAGTTTTCTTGAGCTTTCATTGTCCATTTTAATGTTTCTTCAAAACCATTGAGGTAGGTGGATTATCTATCATATCCTCTTACTATAATTGATTGGATTAGTTTCAAATTGAGTAAATTGGATAAGATTTATTATAAAATCTTAGTTTGTTAAATGAAATAAATCTCTTTAGTGATGATTTATCATTTTTAGTAGATTTTTGGAATCTTTATAAATTTTTGTGCAAATTTTTTTAGTTTCTTGAATATAAAATGGTTATTTTAAATGGTGGATTTTCTAGAACATATAAATGGTTTTATTTGGTAGGGGGTGTCAATAAAAATTTGTTATATTGAAATGCATTGGTATTTTAATGATTTTAATGGAAAAAAAGTTTTCAATCAAAAGGTTATTTTATTGAAAGATTGTTTTGGCATGATATTTGGGAATATTTGGAATGTGTGTTCATGTTTCATATATGGGTCTTGCTTAAAATAGGACCTTATTCTTGGTTCAATGTGTTTAATGGAACATGGGATACAATTACGTTGTGACGACTTGGTAGATTGACAAGACACTGCTCATGAGTATGGAACTGTCATCACGTGGCATGCATGGTGGGTTGTTTGGATGTAAGTATTTGATTGGGTATGACAAAGGAATATTGGGAAATGGTTTTAAAGTTTTGATTAGTTATTTTTTTGTAAAAATAACTTTCTCTAAAATTGGTTTCAATTTCACTTGTATTATTTTGGTTATAAACAGTTTTGGAAACATGTTTATATTTAGTTATAAACTATTTTTGAGAAATTCTTTTATATGAACTGTTTTATATAATTCTTGTTAACTATTATATACTAGTGGTGTGAGTAGGTAAGTCATTAGGGAAAACCTACTAAGTTTTATACTCACCCCTGATTTGGTACTTTGGTGCTTTTTCATATGCTATCGTCTGGGGTAGGGGAAAAGGTAATGTATCACATATTTTTAGAACCACTTCGTGATACATGGGTTGTTTGGTGATCTGGATGCTTGGATCTTGTGAAGCATGGATTATTGTGGTATTTTTGGAGTCTTTAGTTATTGATCCACTATTTACCTTGTTTTTCATTTGGTCTTCCATTGTTTCACACTTTTATGTGGTTTTGATATATATTATGTTATTTAGTTCCCTTTCATTAGTTCGTGCATCATTTAGTGAGATGTTTGGTTAATGGTTTTATTATTAAAGGGTAAATTGTCCCCCACTTGTATTTGAAACCCTTCAGAACTTATTTCTAGATTTTGGCACCTTGTGGATGTCTCTTAAGGCCATGGAATGTCTTGTTTTACTCCCAGGACAATTAGAATTGGCAGGTCATTACACATGGTCAGTCCATGTGAGGTGCATGGGGAGGTAACCTGTGTGGGTTACATATTGTGTACTTTTGATTTCAGACACCATGTACTAGCATAAGTACACTCCTAGGTGGGGCCTTGATGGTACATGCATTGTACTAGGGTACACATGTCATGTACTCATCTCTTGCTACCCTTAGATGGTCTTTTACATTTTTATGCCCCAGAATCATATTTAGACCCATGAGTAGTCCATTATGGGTATCTTTTCATGTAGATCACAATGGTGAAAGCCTTGTGGTGTTTTAAGGACTCCTTGGTGGTACTTAAATGTTTTTCTAAATAGATAGGATCTTCCTCTAGTTATTTAATTCTGTCATCTCCTGGCATAGAGACTTGAAATGAGAATGATAGGTTGGGTGTTCGGACCAAACTAGTTTGAGACCTTGAATTGAGATGGTCCATGATCCATATCTCATGGAAAAAGATTAATATCATTTCCCCTTTTAGAACATCTCTCATGAAATATGTTCCCTTCTGTCCTATATTTCCATGAGATTAGTTACCTCTAAGAATCCCATGTAGGATTCCTCTCATTAAATTTTGACCAAGAGGATCCCATGTAGGATGCCTCTATCATCTTCCTATTTCTAGGATCCCCTATAGGATTTCTCCTTTACCATAAAGAAGAGGATCTTGAGTAGTATGTCTTCACTTATTCATGGACCTTGGGGATTCCATGTAGGATTCATTCTTTAACTTTTCAATTTAGGATACCAAGTAGGATTCCTCTCAGTGTTTGAAATGAGGTACCCAGTGGGTGCCCTAGTGTTTAACAAACCTTGACCTAGTATGTCGAGTTTGAGTAGATACGGTAGTAGGTGTCACCTTAGAACCCATTCTGAACTTGTAAGCTTATGGGGATGTGGTCATTGTGGTTGGTTTTGGTGTTTGTACACCCTCACTCTTTTTCTTATACTTTTATCTATTTACTGATAATGTAGTGATGATTGCCAAATGTGCTTCCTGGTTAGTGGTTGTTGATCCAAACATGATGCATCTTATTTACCCTTGGGATTCCCATGTGTGCATTTTTGGTATCTATATTCTGAGCCATGTTATTTCCATATTTACTTGTATAACTAGAGGTACTACCTAGGATCTAGCTATTGAGCCTATATGTGTTGATTACTATACTCTTGGTATTTCCATAGGTATTTCCTAGGATCCAATAGTTGAGCCTATGATTATGATATTCACACATGAAATCCATAATAATGATACTCGTGTATGATTACACTCTACTAGGTGATGAGGATGATTCTACTCTCATATCTTTGGTATGTGATGAGGATGATTGTATAGAATCCGCCTTTTTATCACATAAACTTTCATTACATTTTACAAAACTGGGGATCTTTAAGGTTTAGTGTCTTGGAAACCAGGAAATTTAAACATGAAAACATAAAAGATTCTTCTTAAACACTTGAAATGCTTATCCTTATGTTCATCCTAGGTTCATTACTGAATCTCATAACCTAGGGACATACATCAAAAGAAAGGGTGAGTAGAAGGCCCAGTAAGGGAAACAAGAGAATCATTTTACATGTGAACTTGAGATACTTCAATAAGGTCATGAAAAGAACATTAAGGCATGAGAAAGAAATCATGAGTCATATCATAATAAAAATAACATTTTTCATAACTTGAAGATGTGGCTACAACCTTTAATATAGAAAATCATGAACATCTCACCAAGGTCCATCCCAAAGGTTTCATTTCAATATTACCTAGGTTATTCACCAAGATATTGTGAAAATTGTAATCTCTAGTGGTTACATCATTACCCAATGCATTGGAGCGCTATCAGGGTGCACCCTTAAATTTTCCTTTATTATCATGTGAGACACATATATCATCATAAATAATTTCATAAACAACCTATATAGCATAAAAGAAATGGGTTTCATTTCATAATCATAACGTTTTAAAAACTGCTTTAATGACATGATCTTTACGTCACTTTAAACCCACGAAAAGGGAAAGCGGGTTTCATGTATGTAAATCCCAGAATTTAAAATAGAAAATCTTGTTATATATGTGAATACCCATATGGAAGGTAGAGCTTTTAGTATTCAATTAATAAAATAATATATCTTTATAAAAAAGAGAGAGACATTTTGAGAAGAAAATTCTGCAGCATAACAGCTATGTTACAAGGTTTTTAGAAATCATTGAAAAGAGAGGGGAAAGGGGTCAAACATTCATAAATGACCCATAAAATAGTAGAGGGACTATATATAAGGGATTTAATAACATGTTAATGAAATTTGAAAATATACCATATGAAATGAAGAACATGAAAGGAAGACAAAAATAAGATTTCTCTTATGAAAATTTGGCAGCCTAACAACGTTACATAAACATCAACAAAAAATGAATTGATGAGATCAAATAGGGTCTCTCATCATATGAACATAAAATATCAGTATGATAGATATATAGATCATACCCCAACATAATAAAAAGGAACTTACAAGACTTGACATGGAATTAGAACTTTGAAAAGGGTGAAAAGGGAGAAAGGTGCAAGGACCACTTAAAATTTTAGCAGCCTAACGACACCACTTAAACTTCAAAATACTGAATTGAAGGGATAAAATGGGGTCTCTCATCATATGGTCATAAAAGATAAGTATGATATATATAGGGATCATACCACAACATAACAAAAATGAACTTGAAATAATTGACATGAAAGTAGAACTTCGAAACGAGAAGGGTGAAGAACCACCTCAAAATTCGGCAGCCTAACGGCGCCACTTAAAACGTCAAAATACTGAATTGAAGTGATAAAATAGGGTCTCTCATAATTTGTTCATAAAAGATAAGTATGATATATATAGAGATCATAACCCAACATAACAAAAAGGAACATGAAAGAATTGACATGAAAGTATAACTTCAAAATGAGAAGGGTGAAGAACCACTTAAAAATTCGGTAGCCTAACGACGCCACTTAAAACTTCAAAATATTGAATTGAAGAGATAAAATGAGGTCTCTCATCATATGAAAAAAAAATATCAGTATGATAAATTTAGAGATCATACCCCAAAATAACAAAAATTAACATGAAATACATTACATGAAAATAGATCTTGAAAAATGAGAAGGGAGAAATAATCGGTTACAAAAATTTCGGCAGCCTAACAACGCCACTTAAAAATTCATAAAACGAAATAATGAGAGTAATAGGGGATCTATAATTATTTCAACATGAAAAGGGAAGTAAGAGGAGTATAAAATAACACCCTTTAACATAAGAACATTGAGCATAAAAGAAATTACATAAAAGAGATTTCTTGAAAAGAAAGAGAGAGATCAGATCCCTTACCTTAAAACATAACTCTTAAAACTCAAAGGTTGGGACCTTGAGGGGTTGGGGAACCTTGGGAGTACTCCTTGGGAGGTTATGAGACTAGAACATCATTGGGGGAGAGTGGGGAGTCGAATGGATGAGAGGATGACTTGGTATTTATAGGGAAAGTGAGGGGACAAGGCATTAATGGCCAAGGGACACCTCATTAGTGGTTTTGGCAAAACCATGGGCTTTCCCATGGTATTGAACACTTGGGACACCTCATACCTTATCTTACTATTCATAAGTCGACCATATTTATTACTTACTTAATACATCATTTAGTGATGTCATTAAACACCCGTAACTTAAAAATTGTATTTTCACTATTCATCGAAAATTCAACTTTCTCAGAATAATCCCAAAATTTTACCTTAACCAAATATCAATGCTCTGATTTCAAAAATGAACTCAATTTTATAAAAATAACTTTATAAATATTTTTAAATTATTTTTTAAATAAATACACAATTCACCGAATTTTCATTTTTTTCAGAGATAACCCCAAAAATTACCATAACATAATATTAGTGCTCTGAGTTCAAAAATGAAATCCATTTTATAAAAATAATTTTTTAAATATTTTTAATTTAATTTTTAATTAAAAAACACTATTCACTCGAAAAAAAACTAATACTTGAATAATAATTTATGAAACCGTTAATTAACCATTTTATTGAATCACATTACTTAATAAAGGTGCCTAGATTATATTAATGCATTCTTTAAGTGAGATTAATAATCCATTTGGACACATTACTAATCCTAATCATAAAATAACTATTCATAATTTACTATTCATCAAAAATCATGTTGATCTTATAAGACTCTAAATTTCGTACTAGACATAATTGTAGAAGACCATTTTTTGAATATCATTACAAATTTATTATTATTTAAGGCTTACATAAAAATTTTTAAAATATCCTTTTTCTAAAATTCATCAAAAATAAGCATACTATATTTATCCGGTCATTTTAAAATTCATAAACATAATCATAAGAAGAAATCCAAATTTTTATTTAAAACAAGGGATTACACAAAGAATTTATGGTCTCCTCACATAGCCCCTTATCACACCAGCATAGGACCTAAGTGTAAGGTGTGCTAAGGTGAGAGAATATGAGGGAGGCTCGGCTAACATCGCACGAGTAGTAATTTCTATTAGTTTGAACTTCTCGCAAAGGCGATTCCGTTCTAGCTTCACACGATGAAGTTCGGCTTGGGTTTGGTCCAGAGCAAAGCCCAGTGGTGCTACCTCCTTACCAAGTTCTGTTAGATGAGATTCAATCTGTCCAAAACTACTGGGTGAGGCCACCGAATCTTCTTTTTATAATAATTAACCAAGATTACTTGTATTTAGAGACAATAATCAAAACGTTTAGTTTCCAGCGGTCATATTGACCAATGGTCATATAACAGTCAAAAACCCAACGGTCTCATTTTAATTATACTCATGTTATCAAATGAAACATTTTTATTGAGTATAAAAATAAAATAAAATAACACATAAAATTAGGGAACAATATTTATTCAAAATTTCGGGTCGTTACAATTGTGCTCTCCTCGATCCAATTATACTTGTGTATGATTAATCTCTCCTAATGGATTGGGATGATTATGTTCTCCAAGATCAGTTACTTGACCATGGTGTTAGACATTATGTTTCACATCATTGGATACCCATGGATGATTAAACTCTCCCAGATGATAGGGATGATTCATCTCTCCATTATTAGAGACCTCTAAGGGTGAAAATGGAATCTCACCAGAGATATCTCCATACAAATCGCCTAAGGGTCAGACCCTTAGGGTTCAACCAAGTTCTAAATGTCATGAATTCCTATGGACCAGGACATAGGGCTCGAAAATTAGATTGGATTTACATGGAATGAGAATCATGGCATCTAGATCGGTGATAATTTTTAGGATGTCTGTATATACATAGCTAGAACCTTACATTATAGTGATTAGAGACAGATATGGGTGAACCCGGGGTTAGGATGAGTATCCCCCTATGGTGATGTGTCCTGCTCAAAGACATTTTTGGCATTGGTTGAAGTATTTATATTTCAATTGGGATTATGAACCCAACAATCAACTTAATGATAGAAGGATTGAGTGGAATGACATTCAGCTCAATTCTCTTGCATAGGATGTTGAGGCGATCGGGGTTATAGACCCAAGGATCGTCTTCTTTTGGTTTTATGTTATATCATTCACCTTACGCATGTATAACCGTATTTATGTATATATACATATGTATGGGAATATACATATATATATATATATATATATTTGTGCATATAAATATGGATATTAATGATTTCAATTGCCTATTTTGTTGAGATTACAAACCCATGGTTCAACTGTGGCTTCACGTTTATTGGATTTACTTATATTTTCAGTTCAGTCTTAGCTAGGCTAATCATATTTCATTTCCATGCACTTATGGTAGAATATTTTATAGGTTCATCATTAGGGTGGCCCATTTATATTATTTCTCACCCCTGAACGTGTACCTTATTGTGAGTGTAGACCTTATATCCTCATTTTCAGATTGATCATAGATTTCATGGTGGTTAGGGCTGAGGCCCAGAGTTTCATAATTAAGCGAAGCTGCTCATGTGGTTCCTATATTCATGATGGTGTAGTTTTGAAATGTCTATATATTAGGTATGTGGTATGGATTGAAGTTAGTAGTAGAGCCATATTCTTTTATTTTAAGTTTACTTTTGTCTACTCATGTATCTGAATGGTAGGCCCAGGGGGTGACCAATGTTGTATGTATGATATATTTGTTTGAGATTTTATAGAATGTCTATTTTAGTTTATTTATTTTTTCCGCACTCTTTTTATTCACTTTTGTGTATGATACTTAGCTATTTATTCTATTTTCTTACCATCATATGTGGAAATAGTCTCCCCACTATCACACCCTAGTCCCTCACTACTATTCGACAGCCTCTGGTGTATAGGAAGGTGCACTTGAGGCCTCATAACAAACCAGATCGGAGTACCAGTTTAGTGGAATCTTGGTTGGGACATTACAAAAAAGAAGATTCATGACGCACTCACATGGGTGTAATGTTATTCAAAGTAGATAAAAATCAATTTAAGATTCTATTAGAGGAGTATTTTTTCACTTCAGTAGAGACAACAGTGAGTTCTCAAGTGTGAATAGTTGTAAACCATGAGTGATAGTGATTCTACTCTGGACATTGTAATAGTAGTTCACTTTAGTGGATTATGATACATTGGAACATTACCTTTGTATGATCCTAGGATAATCCTAGAAAGTTTGAACTAAATAAAATTATTATGACTCTTTTATGCTTTTTTTTGCATATATACATTACTATAAGAAGAAGAATGAATAATGTTTTGTTTAACAACAAAACAAGATCAAAAGGGGTGGTTGTTTTATTACATCATGCCCTTATTTTCTACACCCTTTTAGATTATTTAATTTAGTGGGGCCAAAAATTAATATTAGGGATAAGGGTTAAAGCCATTAAATCACTCTTAGTGGAATCTATAGAAGCAGTCAATCACAAATGGATTCTGATCTTCAAGGGAAAAAAATACATCTATGGAAGAATTGGATGTAGTGCTACTTCTGATCATTATGAATAAATGTTTATAATGTTTTTATACATGTGATATCATTAAATATAGATAGTATATAATAATCAATAATATTTCAAAGATAAATATATTATGATGTTATATGAATCAATTCTTTAGGGGGGTCTTTATCTAACACAATCTATATGGATGTGATGGAATGTAAATCCTCACACATCATATTATAAAACTTGATGAAAATAAATGAGGGTGATTAAAAAGTATAATAATCCAAATACTAGGTTATATGTAACTAGTATGAGGATATAATGATTCATAAAAATGAATCTTTTGATGCATCATTGGATCGGGTGAATGTTATTGTGGAGGAAATGCCTAGTCTTAGTGAAAGCTTTGGTGAGATAAAGATCGTCAAGTGAATCTTGAGAATATTTCCACCCTGGTTCAATCCAAATGTCTCTATACTAGATGAAAAATATCCAAAGGATATGAAATTGTGTAGTTCACATAGTTGTATTATTTCATATGAGATAATAAATTGTGATGAGTGGGATGTAGAAAAGGATAAATCTAAGGTTACGGTATTCAAGTCCATAAAGAAGCTCACCATGGAGTATGTCTAGGAAGTAGAAGTGGTGTATGAATTCATGTCATTCCATTACTCAAATATATAAAGGGTCAAATTAAAGTTTAAGGAGAAGCATCCACTTTCATTATTTCGACGTTGAAAGGTTGGGAACCTTGTATCAATGTGTCCCAAGAACTTTCAATATGATGATGAGGATGAAGAAATTCTCATGAAAAAATTTTCATTCAATTTGAATGTTAGGATAAGATCAAAGTATAATTTATTTAAGAGGAAGAACCATATTTAATAAGAAAGAAATTGTTTATAAAAAATAAGGTGGAAGAAATTGAAGACTGCAAATATCACAGTAAAAATGTTGTGGTGACTATTGTGGGAAACTCTTGGATAAGGGAAGATAACGGTGATGACAAAGAAGAATTGGAAGGATGAGTTTATCTCCAAGATGAATTAGTTGCTAATATTTAATGGATAAATGTTTAGAGAGATAAAATAAATAAATTAAAAAAATTGTTCATTGATTCCAAATCTCTATACAAGTATGAGAAGATAAGAAGTCCAAGATAAAGGCATAAATTTAAAAGATCAAATCATCCAAAAAACTCAGTAAAAGATGTTGAGTATAAGCTCAACGTTGAGGAACTGGATATGGTTATTGATGGTTTGACTAATATAGTGAAATATTATGTCAAAAATATTAAATAGCTTAAAGAGGAAGTTATTGGAATGTGATGAAAAGTATAATATCAGAAGAGATGCAGGACTCTTGGTATCTGTAATGCCCTCGACCCTATAGCCATTAAATATGGTGCCTGAGTTGGGTCACCACATGACCTTAGGTATTCCTCCCTATACACTATAGGATTCCTAATAGAATCAAGGGTATAATAGATTATATGGAGAGAGTATACCCTCTTTATCAAAGTAACCCATAGTAGATAAAATACAAAATAAAAGAAATGAGTAAACTACGAACATGGATTACCAACATTTCCCAACATTGGGTACAAGCCCACAGACAAATAATAATTATGATATGTCATGTCACATAGTTACAAGTGTAAGGAAAACCCCAAATAAGGACAAGATGAAGAATCCCTAAAATGGGTCTTAGAACCAAGTCTAATTGCTACCTACATGAACATCTCATGCCCAAATAATTCATCTAGAATTGGGCCCTTTCCCATATCCTGACCTGTAATCATAAAGTCTTCTAGGGTACCCAATGGTAGCCCGAGAAGGGTGTGACTAAAACTCAGTAGGCAACCACCAATGGTATCTAAAAAATATCCAGTCTAAACAAATGGTGTATGCATGTACATAATGAATAATAAATAAAATATAAGATAAATGGGATTCCACTAGTTAACAAGGTTCACTTTAGCCACATTCATCATTAAACCCAAGGGTTAACCATTTTCCATCAACTACACCTGGGCCTATGTCACTCATGAAAACTATTCACAAGGGGGTGAGTCAAGTTTCCAACATCACTGGGGAAATCATTAGAAAAATCATTATGTTACACTTACATAATGTGTCATTCTAGGTAATCATAACACATGAATCTCTTGTGGGGAATGGTGAATTATTATGAATCTCCAACCCATGCATTATATACAACTTAACTAAAGCCTCATTTTAGGTAATCATGACCCAAGGATCATTAAAGACATAGAACATCAGTCTGACTCCCCAATCCTTGCATGATAAGGGTGGTTTTGGAGAATCACTCTAACCCAAACCGTGGGTGTATAGCCTCAATCATAACCCAAAAACCACCAAGACATGTTAACATGCTTCCTTAACCATTTAACATAGAAACCATTTACAAAACATAACTCAACCAACACATTTACCATTTACAAACCATTTCTCATTAATAACACTTACCATTCATAATTCATTACTCATTAATCAAATTTTTACAAATCAAGATAACATTACAATATAATTTTCATGGGTTCTATCTCATAACAAGTAATTTCTACACTTAACATCTCAATTTCATGTTCAAGAAGTGTCTCACCCCATGGGTGTCCCTTAACCCAGACTAATCAACCTCAATGCATCCCATGGGGATCATATGGGTTTCAATTCATCATTTAGCTAACCACTTCATCATTTTAACCAAGGGAAATCAAACGTAAAGCACAATGACAAAAAATCATATCTATATGAACATAAAAAATCAATAATACTATGGGATATAAATTATTGATCAGATTCCTTGGTTCTATAGGCAACTACACCCTAAACCTTAGCCTTTGATTCGAAAACAAACCACCCTTCACGCCCCAACCTCGAATCTGCTATAAAAGTGGGTTTTAGGACATCAAAATAAGAATAATAGTTCCAAAAGACCTAATACATAAAATAAAATAAAGAAGAGTGTTAGAATCACCTGGAGCTCTAGTCCACACCCAACGACACTTCTAATGGCTTAGAAATAAGGGAGATTAATCATTGGGGAAGTTTGGGAGGAAGGGCTCATCACCATTGGTTGTTGTAGGAGAAATGGGGAGGAAATTTGGGTGCTTAAACATAAATATTGATGGGAAAATGGTAAAAACCCCACTTTTTAATAGGGTGCACAGTTTGGCCACACAGTTGGCCAAACCATACCCCAACCGTGCACCACCCTATATCCAAGAGGGGGTTAGCTCACACAGTTTCCTAGGAATCCCACATGATTTGAAAAACCATGTGGGATGGATCTATACAAGACCACAAGGCATGGCCTCCCCCCTTTCACAGTTTCATAAATCATGCACCCTGACTCTAGGAAAGAATGGTTAGGATTCACGGTTACTACTAATTGTGTATCCACAATGAAACATGAACTAGATTTCCCCTTTTCCCCTATTTTGTTCCCCAAACCCCCAAAACACCACTGAGACTCCTCATATACCCATTAAAATTTTAATTGGCCAATTTAAAGGGGGTTTTAAACCAAACTTAAACAATAACATACCTCTAGAAATTCTGGGATCTTACAAACTACCTAACTTATAATGTATTGTCTGTTAGCCACACTCCTATGAATCACAGAATATGCAAGTAAAAATGATTGGCTATTGGACCCACATATTTGTCTCCCTCTCCCAAGTATCCTCCTAAAAATAACCATGATTCTACAAAAATCAAACCAAAGGCACGGTCCTGTCCCATAAGACCTTCTCTCTATGATCCATTATATAAACTAGATGATCCTCAAATGATGCATAATTCTCAAGCTCAACATCATCAACATATATCACCTGAGATGGGTTGGATTGATACTGCTAAATCTATGACACCTGAAAAATTTCATGTGTACCACTATACCATTATGGAAGAGACAATTGGTATTACACTAGTTTGATCCTCTCTACAATATCAAACATCCCCACAAACCTGGGTGCTAAATTACCCTGTTTCTGAATCTTATGGTGGCCAAACCTTAGAGACACCTGAAGGAACACACAATTTCATTCCATAAACTCAAGAGGTTGATGATGTCAATCCACATATGAATTATGCCTACTCTAAGATGTATTCATATGTTTCTGAATCAAAAAAAACCTACTCTAATGTCTCTTTCATGAGACTCAGTCTGAAAAAATCTGATTCACCATCATCCATATAACATAATGGAGACCTTCACGGCCTACCATAGAGTTACTCAAATGATTCCATTTGAATAGTATCCTAATAAGAATTGTTATGGGTGACCTCAAAAAGTGTCAAGTACAACTCCCAAGATCCACCAAATTCTTGGAAACATGCCCTCAACTTGTCCTTTAACTCCTGAATAGTAAAATCTGACTGGATGTCTGTTTGTGGGTGGAAATTCGTACTCAAGAACACCCAGATTCCAAGTGTCTTCTATAACCCCTACCAGAAGTGCGATTTAAAATTTAGATCATGATCTAAAAATATAGTCATTGGAACCCCATTAAAGTATAATATCTCCCTAATATACAACACAAACAACTAGTCGATGGTACATGTCTCTCATATTAGCAAGAAATTTTCCACCTTAGTCAAGAGATCAACAATGACCCATATCGCATCACTTTTCTGAGGCGTCCTTAGGTGTCCTACCACAAAATACATCATAATGTCATACCAATTCCATTCTGTAAAGGGTAGTGGCTGTAACAAACCACCATGTGAATTATGTTTGTCCTTCACCTACTGACAGGTGTAACATAATATCACAAAGCCTAAAACCTATTTCTTCATCCCTAGCCACCAATAATATCTAAAAAATTCATGATACATTTGAGTTAAACCAGGATGCACCATCCACTTCGAATAATAAAACTCCTACATCAACTCTTCTTGTATACAAGTAGGCATGAAAACACATCCACAAACATAAATTATTTCATCCTCATCAATAGTAAAATTGGAAGGTGCCTCCCTACTTCATGAATTTCCCTCATGTAAAAACACTATGGATCCTTATATTTCCTCTCCTTGATCCGGATCAGTAGCATTGACCCAACATCCAATGATTCAAGGTTCATCTACCCTTTCCCATACTAAACCTCTAGATGCATTTCAGCAAACAACATCATCATCCTCCACTTGGAACTATACTCCCAAACCACTTGAGTATGATTTTTTTGACTCAAATCATATTTAACACTATTTCCCTTCCCTAATGTGTAAACTAGCTCAAAATAAAAATACTGTATATAATCCAACCACCTTTACTAAAAAAGGATCAAATCATTCTAGTAGAAGATGTACTTAAGGATTTTATGATTGGTATACATAATAAACCTCTCTCCCAACATGTAATCCTACCAAAAATTTAAGGCATAAACCACTATAACAAAATCAATATCACGAATAGGGTAATTCCATTCATGAGACCTCAACTATCATTATATATAAACCATAACCTGGTAATTCTGCATCAACACTACCCTAATCCCAACACCAGATGCATCACAAAACAAGTTATACTCCTTACCATGCTTAGGTAAGATCAAAAACGAATTGGTAGTCAACCGATTATTTAACTCCTAAAACGTATCCTCATGTTCTCTAGACAATTGAAGCTTTATGGCATTCTTTGTCATTCCCAAAAGTGGTACTGCCAAATAGTAATATTCATTGATAAACCTCAAATAATAACCCGCAAAACCTAGAAAGCTTCATATATCAAAAATATTCTTGGGATACTCCTGAGATACAACTATTTTCACTTTCTATGTGCCCAATAATACACATTCTTCATAGATTATCTAAACCAAGAAATGTACCCAGTCAATCCATAAATGACACTTAGATAGCTTGTAATATATCCTATTCTCTCTTAGTGTACTTAAGATGATGTGAAGATTTTTGGAATGATAATCATAGGTCTTGGAGTACCTCAAGATTACATCCACAAAAATAACTACAAACTAATACATGTACATGTGAAATATCTCATTCATCAAGTCCATAAACACTATTGGAAAATTGTTGAACTTGAACAGAATAAAAAAAACTCATAAAAACCATAACTACTCCTAAAAGAATCCCATGATATATCATAAGGTCTCAAACTTAGTTCATGATAACCTGATCTCAAAAACAATTTGGTCAAAACTAAAGCACCTCTCAGCTAGTCAAAAAGATCATTAGTCCATGGAAAAGGGTATCTATTCTTAATTTTCATCTGATTTGGCCTCTGATAATTGACACGCAACCACAATTTCTCGTAATCCTTCTTAGAAAACAAAACTAGAGATCCCCAAGGATACGTACTCAAACTAATAATCTATTTATTCTCCAATTCATCCAACTTATTTTTTTGTTCCTAATGTTCTATCAGTGTCATTATATATGGTGGAATAGAAATAGGTTCTACCCCAGGTAGAAACTCAGTCATAAACTCAAAATCTCTCTCAGGATAAAAACCCAAGAAGTCCTCAGGAAACACATCCTAAATCTAATCTACCACAGGAGGAAAGATAAGCTACTCTACTCCCCCATAATCAAGTACAAGACATGAAAATTGGGCTATGAGCTTACGTAACTGTTGAAAAACTATCCCAATACAGACTACTTGGATATCCCACACACCACGGTGGACATAATTATTTCCCTCAGGGGACATGAACGTTACCCAATAGAGGTAATAGTCAATATGGCTATGATATAACACCAACCAATCCATCCACAAACTCAGACCAAAATGAGACATCTTGATCATGAACATATCCCAAAGGAAATGGTACCCACCATCCTCAAGGGTTAACTCCCTAAATTGATGGATATTATCTTATTTCACCCCTTACAATTTATCAATCAACATAACATCACACACATGATCCACCAATAGACCCTAAAACACTCACAAACTGAGAAAATATAAAAGAATCCATAGCACATGTATCAAATAAATCACTAAAAAGTATGGAATCTTCAACAATCACACCTCAAACTATTGATGGTTCGGCCTCTCTGCCTCCCTGTGTAGGTTGAACTATATGGAGATGAACTATCCTTCTTCCATAGCCTATATTCTGAGTTCTTAGTGTTTTACTACCCTACTGATATGTATGCCCTTGTCCTAGAGTACCACACCCTCCACCTTGACCGGTACTTCCATTTAAACTCCAACTGCCTTCCTAATATCATGTGGCTAACCACATACCTTCACTCTGGACTGGCCTCGATCCTCCATCACTACCCACCTACGATGGGTTCCTACAAAACCTTTACACATGCCCCATCCTACTTCAAGATAGACACTCAACTGGTGGTCGGGGACACAGACCATGAATGTTTCACAGCCTACCGTACTGATAACATAGAACCTAGTCACCACCCCGAGGGTTCAAACTTCTTCCCTAGGTACTCTATCCATTGCTTCCCTAGTGAATCCCAAAAATGAAACTTCCCACTATCGATGTTTTACCACTGGATCACCTGACTGGAACCACATGTTCACCATTGGAAGCCTCCATTAGGTTACCTTCTGAAACAAGGGCTTGATACACCACCTCAACAAACCTATTTAAATGAAAAGTTCTAACCAAGGACTTGATCTCATATCTATGTCCATATTGAAAATTTCGAGTCATTACTACCTCATACCCTAAAAATGTTACAAAAAAGAGTTGTAAGTCGTTGAAGTGGCTAGAATAATCCATCACGGTCATAGTCCCCATGGTCAACATCATAAACTCCGCAGCCTTCTCCTATCTCAGGGTCTATAAATAAAAGTATGCCAGAAACTTTTCCTAGAAATATTCCCACTACATACCATCTGCCTACTCATCCTGAACTAGAACATCCCACCAGTTATTCATTGGTCCTCACAACATATAAGCCTCCAACTTGACTCACTTCTCATGATGAGTCTCTAAGTGGTCCAGAAACATTTGGATAGACTCTATCCAAAACTCAGCTACCATAGGCCCACCCTCTCTAGTAAGCATCTGAGGGTGTTACAGCTGAAACTCTCTATTCTTGTCAAACATGCTCGGTATAACCTATCTTGGGTATGGTTTCATCATATGTATAAAATGAGAAAAGTTCTCATGAAATTTATCCTCCCATCTATTTTCCAAGATCAACGTTACTTCCTTCTCCACCACTTTAGAAGTGTTCTCAGTGATATCCTCTTGTCTCACAACCAGCATATGTCATTATAGTGGAATTTCTCTATAATTCCAAACACATAACATAAATCTTACATAGTTTTCAAAAAATAAGTCTCTCCACTAGCCATAACAACCAATTTTTAATACATTATCCCAATGGATATAGTCTTATTTCAAGCACTACCCTCAACCAACCCTGTTGTAGGCCAGGGTCAACATAGGGTAAACCAACATACATAGTCACAACCCTGTTATAAGACACCTTTTTATCCATTTCATTTTCACAACATAAATATTTATCATTTAGGCACCTTTTTATCTTTACATATTATTGCAATAATATTTTTCAAACCTTTTATTAATCTACATTATCCATTATTCATTAACTATTCTTTCATGTTATTTCCATTTACAGGTTTTCATCATATTTATTAGACACAACTTATTTCAAAATTTTAAGGAAGATAAAAAAATGCATTTTATCCCTCACATCACACAAATCTTCCCTATGCATTCCTACCATGATGTACACCACCTATATCCCTAGGTTCCTAAAATAATACATGAATGCACAACCTCACACCATTTCATCCACCAGAAAAATATCATAAAATATTTACATGTCACAAAAAGTGCATCACCAAATGGTGAAATATCATACAACCATAACAACACACATTAAGAACAACAATACCACCTGGGTACTTGGGTTTTCCCTCATGCAGGGTTTAGCTACTCCAATGCATGAAATCATTTCCAAGACTCAGAACGTCCTAGACTCTAGTCTACTATTACATAAATAGTAAGACAATAGAAAATAACCTTGGATACCACTTTGTAACTCCCCTGAGTTAGGTCGCCACATGACCTAAGGTGTGCCTCCCCATATTTTAGAGGATGCCAACTAGAAACAAGGTTCTAATAGAGAAAATGGTGAGACTATACCCTCTTTATCGGAGTAAGCCAAAACATATAAAATATAAAATAAATGAAACAATTAAACTGTGAACATGCATTTCCAACATTTCCCAAAATTGGGTACAAGCCTACAACTAAATAGTAAATATGCCATGGAATATCATAAAATTCCAAGTGTAAGGAAAACATCAAATAAAGAAAAGATAAAGAATCCCAAAAATAGGTATTGAAACCAATTATGGTTCAATCCTCCATGAATATCCCATGCCCAACTCAACCATATTGCATACATCCCTTGCCCCTTTCTTGACCTGCAACTATGCAGTCTACTCAGGTACCCAATAGTGGTCCGAGAATGGTGTGAGTATAACTCAATAGGGAACCACCAACAGTGTATAAAAAGTATCAAATCTAAATAGATGGTGTATGCATGTACATAATGAATAAAAAATTAAACCGAAGATAAATGGGATTCCATTGGTTAACAAGCTTCTCTTTAGACACATTCATAATTAGTCACAAGGGTTGACCATTTTCTATCAATTAAACCTCAGTCTGTGTCAATAATAAAAACTATGAATGAGGGGGTGGGTCAAGTTACCTATGTCACTAAGGAAATAATTACAAAAATCATTGCATTTCACTTACCTAAATCCTCAGTCCTGGTAATCATAAATGATTCATCCATTTGGGGGCATGGAGCATCATTCTGACTCCCCAATCTATTCATTATATAACACTTACCTAAAGCATCAATCTAGGTAATCACAACCCATGCATCCTTATGGTATAGAGTATCAGTTAGAATCCCCAACATGTGCATGATATAGGTGGGTTTAAAGCATCATTCTAACCTGACCCGTTGGCATATAGCCTTATTCATAACCCATAAACTACCAATCCATGTGCACATGATTCTTTAATTGTTTAACATAGATATAATTTACAAAACATAACTCAACCAACACATTTACAGTTTACAAACCATGTATCATTAATCAAACTTACCATTCACAATTCATTACTCATTAATTAAATTTTTACAACTCATGTTAACTTGCCAATATAATTTATATGGTATCTATCTCATAAAAAGTCATTTGTATACTTAACATCTCAATTTCATGTTCAATAAGTGGATCACCCATGGGTGGCCCTTAACCTTGTCCAATCAACCTCAATGCATCCCACGAGGATCATGAGGGGTTCAATTCATCATTTATCTAACCACTTCATCATTTAATCTAAGGTAAACTAAACAGGTGGAAAAAACACAAAATTATATCCACATGCACATAAATAAATAAAGGAGACTATGTTATCTAACTTATAGACCACATACCTTGGTTCCATAGACAACTGAACCCTCAACCTTAGCCTTTATTTTGGAAGAAAAACATCCTTCAATCCCCAACATCAAATATTCATGAAAATGAGGGTTATAGGGTTTCAAAAGATGAATAATGGATCCGCAAGACCTAATCTATAATATAGAACAAATAAGAGTGTTAGACTCACCTGGAGAATCGATGTGCACGCAACGACGCTCCAAATAACTTAAAAACAAGGGAGATTGATCATTGAGAAGTTTGGTAGGAAGGGTTCATCACCCTTGGATACTATTGGAGAAATTGGGAAGAACTTTGGGTGAGGAAATATAAACACTAAGGGGTAAAATGGTAAAAACCCACATTTTTAATGGTATGAATGGTTGGGATTCATGGTTTTTCAAACCATGTGCCAACCATGTTCCACCCTCCATCCAAGAGGGGGATAGGTCATATAGTTTCCTCGGGATCCCACACAGTTTGAAAAACCATACGGTAACCGTGTGGGATGGATATGTCTAAGCCCACATGGATTGGACTTCCCCCTTGCATAGTTTCATAAACCCTACACCCTACCTACAGGTAATCACGATTAGGGTGCATTATTACTAAAACCCATACATCAACCATGCAAAATTCAATGGATGACCCCTTTTCCCCCTATTTCATGCCCCAAACCCCAGAAACACCCCTAAGACTCCTCATATACTCGATAAACATTTCATCTACCAAATTAAAGGTGGTTTAAACTAAAAAATAAAAAAGAACATACCACTAAAAATTCTAGTATCTCATTGTATGACATCGGGAAAGTGGATAAAACATGCGATAGAAAAGTGAAAGTGGGGCATGGTGGGCAAGAAAAAAAAATTAAAGGGATATTATTATAATAAAAAATAATATCTAGATAAAAATCCTATTATGGGTGTTGATCATAAAAATAAAGAAGTGTTGTTTAATTCTATACCACAACCAACCACTGCAATGTTAAATATTTATTTGAGTATAACTCAGAATCAAATTTTTCAGATAACCAAGGGACAATCGGTGTTATGAAAAAGAAAAAAAAAATGAACCTGGTATTAGTTTTTATTGTTTTTTAAATAGTATACACCACTAAAAATATTATTCCATATCCAAGAGGTATTTAAGGTTACAAGATAAACACAAGTAACCAAGTAGATCTCAATATTCCATGGATGATTGTAATGTTAATTGTTTCTAGTGTAGAGTATTTAGACATATGTCTAGGTATTGTGTAACATCTCAACTCCAGTAACCCAAATCTAGTGGTTACTTTATTATATTGGTAAAAGATACAAGGGATATCACTGTACTGAATCGATCAGTTTAGTAGTCTTGTAAAACAATATTCATGCATGATTCCCATATTAAATTGGAAATGTAAAAACATAGAATAATAAAAATTATTTCATCTTTAAAATCATTCATAATATCCTTCTTCATGACCTGGTGAAAGTAAAACCAATAAAGGGTGATACCAGAAGCTCAGTAAAGGTCATGTATAGTGGAATATATCATGAATAATAAGGATTGATCAATATGGAAAAGTGGCTAATCAAAATACCTGACATTCAATGAATAACTTGAGTTCAATGAACATCTATTGATAATATCAACATAGAGAAAACATGGATAATGAAAACTAAATTATTAATAATGTATATGCATAATTATGTATATTCATGATCAAGGCCACTCAACCAAGATATCATGAATCTTACTATCATGGCCTCTCGACCAAGACATAATTCTTTATTAATGGCTATGTATAAACTATATACCCATCTAATATGGAATGCATATTATTTTGTCTTATGATACCTATCGATTCATTGAGGGGTTATCCAAAATTGGACTCCACCCATCACTTTCACATCCACTTCATTCCTCATATATTAATTGATTTATACAATTCATTCTCAAAATTCCTTATAAATCAATAATTATCTGTATTGAATCAAGAATATGAAATACATCCCCATTCAATGAAATAAAAAAATATATAATCAAAATCCATAAAATGAAATTAGGTGGGTGAAATATTTATATTATATTCTCATTAAATAATATTAATCATCAAAGGATATAAATATATATGAATATACCTTTAAAATAAAATTGAAGTATATCTCGGAAAACATGAAAAAAATATAATTTTCCTTTGATAAGATTATAAATACGAAATTCCAAAATATTGAAAAAATTATTGTCTTCCAAAATAACAATGGAAATTTGTAATGGAACTTCAAATTAAATTATCACCATAATTAAAGGAAAGTTCATTCATGTTTTATACATTAAAAGTGATATTTTTTATACTTTTATAAAAATTCATGAAAATGAATTGTTCGGAAAACTTTTAAAAATATTCCATTTAAAACCTTTGAGAGGAATTTAAAATATGGTGGAAAATAAATTTAAAAAATATTTAGATCATATAAAAGAAAATTCTTTAAAATATTCTAAATAACATTGAAATAGAAGAGAAAACATTTATCCACATATGAAATATGGTTGTTTTAAAAAAAACATTTTCTCAATAATTTTTAGTACCAAAGAGTGGAAATGGTAATATTACTTGAGATTATTGGAATATAAATAGTAAAATTAAAAATATGTGTTTAAAAGTATAAGGATCATATAATTCTCCTTAGTTCAAATTTAACATAAAAAATATTGAAAAGAAATGAGATTTTTTCATAAATCCCTTACCGCTTTGCTTACTTTTAAATCATAACCAATTGAAAGAAATAACCTAAAATATGAATTTAAATACTGTAATTTAAGAATTATTAATTATATAACATGTAAATGTATCATTATATACATATTATAAAATAATATAGGTTTGTAACATAACATATATCACAAAGAAGACAAATTGAGACAATAAACCCTTACATCAGGGTTGACTTGCCTCGTAAGTGCTTTTAACCTTATGTATAATAAATTTAAATTTATTATAATTATATATCATAAACATATAAATAATTAAAAAACAATATAAAATTTACTTATAACCTTTAAACACTCATTCATTAATAATAATTCATTATCATTATCATTTAGAGTGTTAATTGCTTCGTTTTTTATACATGTTTCAATTTTGCAGTTAGGGTCCTTGCTTCTTGATCATGGTTCCATTGTCTCCATAATTTTAATAATGATATAAATATAATAAAATTAAATATATATATATATATATATATATAATTATCCATGAAAGGAAGACATGAAAAATAAATAACATCACTGTGACGTTATCATTTTTTAACGGGTGGAAGGGTAAGAAGATAAATGATAAATGATATATTTAGAATCATAATTATGTCATAAAAATAATCTAATGTAATTATATCCATCATAATATTCATTAATTAATTGTGGTAATTGTAACACCCCGAGATTTTATGAAAAAAATATTATTTTTAATGTCTTGTGTTGTACGCTACACCAAAAGAAGCTTGCACAACACACATCCTTGACTTGCCTTGCATTACACGCAATCACAACCTTCCTCGATAGCGTGTGTAGTACGTAATACTGAGTTTCACGAAACAATGATATGCTATTAAAATATTATTAAAACTAGCCGTTATGAATAGTAATAACCACTTTTTAAATTTTAGAAATTTTAGCTCTCAAAATGGACTTCATTTTTGGATTCGGAGTATCGAATTTAGCCTAAGATGAAATTTTGGTACTTTTCGGATAACTTTCATATTCTGATGAATAGTGAAAATTACTAAATTATAATTAAAAACTACTTTTTTAATCGAAATAATTAATAGTGATAAATCATTAATTTGAGTGGTTTTAAAGTATATTTAGAATATATTTTTACAATTTAATACAATGCTGGTCATTGGATGTAATTTCACATTTAAACTAGACATAAACAAGTGTCAATCTTTTGATAGATATTGTTTCTTAAAAACACGCTATTTGTATTAACAGCGGGATTTAATTATAAAATTAATTAATGCAACTTTTATGTAATGAATTTGGTAAAATAGACTTCATTTTTGAATTCGGAATATGAAATATTGCTTGGGATGAAATTTTGGCACTGTTCTGAAAAACATCAATTTTTGATGAATAGTGAAACTACTAAGTGGTAGTTAAAAAACTGAATTTTTCATAAAACTTAATTTTACCACTTCTGTGAATGGAATTTCAAAAATCCGAGAGACACGGTTGATGTCAGTAAGTAAAATGTGGTTCAATGAGATGAAAATAATTTTTGGTGAATAGTAACTTTTTACTTTTTTTTACCGCGATTAATAGTAAATAGGGTAACTAAGGGTAAATATGATATTAATATTACCCTAACACATGTCCTAATTATATTGGACAAGTGTAATTCGACCAAAAACAAACTTAGGAATACAATATGACCATTTAGGCCCACTTGGATTAGATTAGGACATTTATTATTAATTTATTTAAAGAAGGGTTAAAATAGTTAAAATCAAAGTTTAATAAGTAAATCATTTTTAATATGGGATTATACATAAGAAAAATTCGATTGTAAATATTCATTAGAAAGCAAAAAAGATTTCCTACATGATGGTATTTTATTTTTAATTTTTAGACATCAAATATTATAATTTATTTATGACACAAAGATGATGCAGTAATTATCTTATTAATGAAATATTGACATAATTGATAATATAAATACCAAATTAATGTAATTTAAGACTTTTTAAGAATTACACTAATTTTCTATGTTACTATGATATATTAGTGTTGATTTAATCAACTTGGTTCGAACATATAATTCTGATATGACTTTCACAAAAATCATATATCAAATAGTGTCAAAATTGACACAAAATAGTTTTTAAATCAAATATTATATTATTAATTGTTATTTTATTCCTAAAAATCTAAGGTTCGGCCAAATGACTTAGATAAGGATATATATATTAATAATAAACAATTTGGGGTTCGTTTGGCATGTTATAGTATGTGTATTAACCATATAGTGAAAGAAAACAAAAAGACACGGTAAAAGTTAAATTAATTAACTTAGAGTTAAATCTAATTGATAAGGTTAAAATAATACCCCAAACTTGTCTAAATCCTATTGGTTGATAGGATTTCGACCCATCACCACTTCAGCTTCGAAATAAGACCCTTTGGAACTATTATAAACCGATTTTGACTTTAATATAAAATAATATTTTGAGATATTCCTAAGGTGCCCCTCTCCTCCCTTATAAAAGGGCACCTCCTCCCCCTCCTCCTCACACCAATTTGAGCACTCAAGCTCGGCCAAACCCTGCCATTTTCTCCTCTCCACTTCCCTAGAATAATCCTAGAGGTCCTGGTCTTCTCCAAAGACCAATCTTAGTTCTTTAAGTGGAGGATTCAAAGAGGCGTTCCAAAGAAGAGGTAATATCCATTACCGATCTTTTCAATTTCTTTCTTCTTCAACTTCTTCTTCTTTAGTTGTTTCATGATAAAGTAATAACATCAGTATTACTTACATACTGATATGTTATTATAAATATGAAACAACCCTAATTCACCTTCTATCCATCCTACGGAAAAATGAAATCACCGCGCGTGCGTACGTACGGAATACCGTCTCCACGCCGTGGTGTAATCTATTTTCCACCATCACCTTACAAGGATGGGTATAATGGTGTAATGAGTAACTATATATGATTATTATGAAGTAATATTGATACTGAAATAATATATATATACTCCAATACAATTCCACGATCATAGGAACGATATCATCACTCGTGCGTACGTACGGAATACCGTCTCCACGACGCGATGAGATTCATTCTCCATGTTAACCATTTAAGAATGATTATAATGTATATATAAGAAATAATAATGAAATATATGACATTATAAAGCTACTGGATTTATGTATATATATACATATATATGTCATCTACTTACTTCCATTTCAAGACAATAAGGAAAGGAAAACAGCGTTCATGCGTACGTACGGACTACCGTCTCCATGAACGGTGTTTTTCATTTTATTTATCTACCTATTATATATATATATATACTGAATATATATGATATATAAATCATATTTTATATTCTGTAAGTGAGTAAATCATGATATAAGTAACAATGATGTCAAGAACAACAAGTCAAAACACCTACGATAAATGAAACGATTTTACCCAAAACGCTTCATTAACATGGAATTTACAAAAGAACGGGTAATATAATGTCATAAGTGAACCATATATGATATCATAACAATGAATATGATTCTGTAATAAGTCAATAACATGATTTAAATCATTATACAGGAGGTTCAGACACTTACAAAGCAAGTCGGACCTAAGGTAAGGGAAATATCACAATCTCATTTTTATCCGAGATTGTTTATTCGTAAGTATTTACTGGGGTGTATTTTATCATCCACATCCATGTTTCATCAATATGTAATATTATTTCCATCCACCTACAATTGTTTAAATCCATTTTTACCCTTCGGTGAGTTTTTAGTAATATGTACGAAAGGAATCTTTTGTCGTTTTTCGTACGAGGTACTTTTTGACTTTTCCGACAAAAGTACGAAGAATGTTTTTTTTAACTTATACGGAATGAATGGATTTCTAAAACATTATTTCCAAGAAGTTTCCTTTACATGTTTTTAAGTTTATTTTTAATCAACTTCTTTTATTTTATAATTGTACGACATGTTAAGAAAGGAAAAGTATTTTTGAAGCAGAAAGGATATTTTCCTCAAGAATGAAGTTCAAGTATTTTATCAAAATTATTTTCCATCTAAGATAATAAAAGGGTTCTGTTTTTATCCCTATTTTTACGTTGGTTTGATTATGTTGTGATTTAAATATTTTTTATGAATTTCTTTATCTTATATGAATTGATTTATGATGTCATGATGTTTCAAGAATCCCATTTTTGTTACTTATGTTATGCAATGATGTATGATTTATGATTTTGTGGCACACATAAGAAAGGATTCATTATAAGATGGGTGGGACCTATATCTCCCTCCAATGCATTGGGTAAAGATTTTATATCTCATGAGATAGACAGGGCTGGAATGGTAGGTTATACCGGTTCAGTGAAACAGGACTGAAACGAGGGTTACTCGATTCAGAAAGGGACTTTGTCCACTAAGATAGTATTGGCAATGAGTCTTGACTAACAAGAAATGATTCTCTATGATTATGTGTGCATGCCACAAAGTTTCAAGTTTTATGTTATGATTATGGGGATCTCATTTTCACTTCTATGATTTATCCCATGTTATGATATTATGAGCTCTTTTGCAGGTTAAGATTTTCAAAAGCTATGTTCTTATGTATATGATGTGATTGATATTTCTTTTGTTTACCCTTACTGAGCATTTGAGCTCACCCTTTTATGTTTTCTTTTCCCCAGGATATAAAGAAAGGTTTTTAGGTAAAAAAAGGAAGATCTTTATGGGAGATATTGAAGATCTTTCACCACGATTAGAAGATTACGTTCCTAGTTTCCAAAGACACTAAACTATTAAGATCCTTGTGTGTGTGTTTTTGTTATGTACTAAGTATTCCGCAAAAGTAATGTAATGTCCATGTATGATAAGCTTCGTGTCTCTACAGTTGGTATCAGAGGAAAGGTTTAGTCAACCTTTGGAAACTAGGATGCGAAAATGTTAGTGAGATCCCTAGAGATATTTCTAATGTATGTCTAGGGATGTCCCTAAGGATAAGTATACGTATAGGATATAGTACTAGAACTATGGTAACAATCTTAGAATTTAACCTAAGATGTTAGATATTGAAGTTACTCTCCCTTTATCATGATTTTTTCCTCTCACACTATTCTTTTTGGGTTTTAGACGATGGATGGAACCCGAAGGAACCGTGTCGATCAATGCAATGGACAATGCAATGATTTCCCTCCTGAACAAACAAATGTTATGGGAGATGGAGTGGAAAATCTTATTGCTATACTTACACAAGCTATGAATCATTCTGGACTTCCAAATGAGCAGAGAAGGGAACAATATTCTATTGAGTCCTTCATGAGGCAACGTCCACCTTCTTTCAGTGGGTCTTCTGATCCACTTGTGGCTGAACAATGGATTAGTACTACTGAAAAGATATTTTCAGTTCTTCAATGTTCTGAACATGATAAAGTCATCCTAGCAGTGTATCGTTTGGAAGGAGATGCTGATCAATGGTGGAATCTTGTTAAGAATACGAGGCAAAGGGATGAAATTGAGTCTATGGAATGGGACGAGTTCAAGAACTTATTTTTCAATAAGTACTTCCCTCGTATTCTCCGAACAAAGATGGAGAAAGAGTTTCTTGAACTGAAGCAAAGGGATGATGAATCTGTTGGTACCTATGAAGCAAATTTTACAAGACTGGCAAGGTACGCTTCTGGTATTATTATCTAACCTGAGAGTAAGATCGATCGATTCATTAGTGGCTTAAAACCAAGTCTTCAAAGGGCGTTAGCCATAAGGGACTTCAATAGCTACGAGGAAATCGTTCGATGTGCTCTCAAAGTCGAGATGGAGATTGGAGTAACCCATCAGTCACATGGGTTTGATAAGAAGAGGAAGATGGAATTCAAAGAAAAATCTAAAGAGCACACAGAAAAGAAGATGAGCTTTTCCTTATGCTCAAAGTGTGGAAAGAAACATGGAGGGAGTTGTCTTAAAGGGACAAGTAAATGTTTTAAATGTGGAAAAGAAGGTCATCGGGCATTTGAATGCCGTGATAATGGGAAGAAGATGTCTAATGACGCAAACAAAGGAAGGGATACACAGAATGAACCTACTACACTTCAATGTTTCAAGTGCAAGGAGATGGGGCATTATGCCAATCAATGCCCAAATCCAAGGGTTAGTGATGATCAACATGAGCAACCACTGAAGGCAAAGGACAAAGGGAAATCACATGCGATCACTATTGGCAATATTGAATATGACAACGATGTGGTGGAATGATTAAGTGGGATTCCAAAATAATGTTGTATCATTGAGTATTGCAATATTTATTGATGTGGTATTCAAAGTGATTGAGATATTTTTTGGAAACAAGATGATATGCGCATAATGAAGACGAAAAAATGAAATGTTTAATAGTATTCATGAGCTCATAAGGACTAAGTGATATCATGGTTTGAGTATATAGAATTTTGAGGATTTTGGTATGTGGAAGGTGTTAACTTTTAACTACACTCATGTTTTCACTAAGGTATTCAAGAGAATACACGATTAAGGACTTTGAATGTTTGGAATGTGACCAACAAGACATATCTTATGATATGTGGGGATCAACGACAGTATTAAATCTCTGGTAATCGTTGTCACTATATTATGAGAGTGGACTGCAGTATTATGTATAAGCCTAAAGATTAGACTGGATTATGTTGGACATAAGTTAGTATTGTTTAAGGATAGAAGATTTTCGATATTATTGATGGGATGTTATAGTAACGTAGTTTTAGAAAAAGGACAACCTGCAGGACGGGCGACAGCCCATCGCTTCGGACAAGGCTGTAGGAATCGAACCCACAACCGAAGTGCGACTGGCTTTTATCGCCTACCACTGACCTACAGGAAGTCCCTGTTTAGTATAAACTAGTGTTATTATATTAAGCAGTATGATATATGAAGTATAAGCCCATTTTAGGTACCATATATGATTAATCCCACTATAGATCGACTTATGTATATAAATTTTGCTAACCTTTTGAGATAGATGGAATGACCCGTCATTCTATCACATGATCTGCTAACACTTCACGAATAACAAATTCAACTTCATTTAAGAGATGAAGTGGAAATTGTTAAAGGCACGAACAATAGTGAGATTGTACCAAAATAAAGTAAGTATTTATTCTAATTCAAATTCTTTAACTTTTGAGAAATGATCTTGAAAACCAAAAAATGTTGTCCTAGTTCTCTTATACCTGATGAATCAGATGGTACCTTAGATCGTCACAAATTTATGGATTTGTGATTACTGGCTTTTCCATAGCCAAGTTCTCTACCACTCTCCATCAGAACATGATGGTTAGATTTCTCTTCCATATCCATATTTTCACCTATGTGGAAACCCAGTGATTAGTTTATTTGGGTAATCGTTACATTTCATACTTTAGTTTTTAAAGCCAAGTTTTGGTATTCCTTTTTACGATGTGGGTTTCTATTAAAGAAACTTTTGAATAGTAAACCATTTATAACCCCGACGAATTTCGAGGGCGAAATTCATTTTAAGGGGGGTAGATTGTAACACCCCGAGATTTTATGAAAAAATATTATTTTTAATGTCTTGTATTGTACGCTACACCAAAAGAAGCTTGCACAACACACATCCTTGACTTGCCTTGCATTACACGCAATCGCAACCTTCCTCGATAGCGTGTGTAGTACGTAATACTGAGTTTCACGAAACAATGATATGCTATTAAAATATTATTAAAACTAGCCGTTATGAATAGTAATAACCACTTTTTAAATTATAGAAATTTTAGCTCTCAAAATGGACTTCATTTTTGGATTCGGAGTATCGAATTTAGCCTAAGGTGAAATTTTGGTACTTTTCGGATAACTTTCATATTCTGATGAATAGTGAAAATTACTAAATTATAATTAAAAACAACTTTTTTAATTGAAATAATTAATAGTGATAAATCATTAATTTGAGTGGTTTTAAAGTATATTTAGAATATATTTTTACAATTTAATACAATGCTGGTCATTGGATGTAATTTCACATTTAAACTAGACATAAACAAGTGTCAATCTTTTGATAGATATTGTTTCTTAAAAACACGCTATTTGTTTTAACAGCGGGATTTAATTATAAAATTAATTAATGCAACTTTTATGTAATGAATTTGGTAAAATAGACTTCATTTTTGAATTCGGAATATGAAATATAGCTTGGGATGAAATTTTGGCACTATTCTGAAAAACATCAATTTTGGATGAATAGTGAAACTACTAAGTGGTAGTTAAAAACTGAATTTTTCATAAAACTTAATTTTACCGCTTCTGTGAATGGAATTTCAAAAATCCGAGAGACACGGTTGATGTCAGTAAGTAAAATGTGGTTCAATGAGATGAAAATAATTTTTTGTGAATAGTAACTTTTTACTTTTTTTTACCGCGATTAATAGTAAATAGGGTAACTAAGGGTAAATATGATATTAATATTACCCTAACACATGTCCTAATTATATTGGACAAGTGTAATTCGACCAAAAACAAACTTAGGAATAAAATATGACCATTTAGGCCCACTTGGATTAGATTAGGACATTTATTATTAATTTATTTAAAGAAGGGTTAAAATAGTTAAAATCATAGTTTAATAAGTAAATCATTTTTAATATGGGGTTATAAATAAGATAAATTCGATTGTAAATATTCCTTAGAAATCTAAAAAGATTTCCTACATGATGGTATTTTATTTGTAATTTTTAGACATCAAATAATATAATTTATTTATGACACAAAGATGATGCAGTAATTATCTTATTAATGAAATATTGACATAATTGATAATATAAATACCAAAATAAATGTAATTTAAGACTTTTTAAGAATTCCACTAATTTTCTAGGTTACTATGATATATTAGTGTTGATTTAATCAACTTGGTTCGAACATATAATTCTGATATGACTTTCCCAAAAATCATATATCAAATAGTGTCAAAATTGACACAAAATAGTTTTTAAATCAAATATTATATTATTAATTGTTATTTTATTCCTAAAAATCTAAGGATCGGCCAAATGACTTAGATAAGGATATATATATTAATAATAAACAATTTGAGGTTCGTTTGGCATGTTATAGTAAGTGTATTAACCATATAGTGAAAGAAAACAAAAAGACACGGTAAAAGTTAAATTAATTAACTTCGAGTTAAATCTAATTGATAAGGTTACAATAATACCCCAAACTTGTCTAAATCCTATTGGATGATAGGATTTCAACCCATCACCACTTCCGCTTCGAAATAAGACCCTTTGGAACCATTATAAACCGATTTTCACTTTAATATAAAATAATATTTTGAGATATTCCTAAGATGCCCCTCTCCTCCCTTATAAAAGGGCACCTCCTCCCCCTCCTCCTCACACCAATTTGAGCACTCAAGCTCGGCCAACCCCTGCCATTTTCTCCTCTCCACTTATCTAGAATAATCCTAGAGGTCCTGGTCTTCTCCAAAGACCAATCTTAGTTCCTTAAGTGGAGGATTCAAAGAGGCGTTCCAAAGAAGAGGTAATATCCATTACCGATCTTTTCAATTTCTTTCTTCTTCAACTTCTTCTTCATTAGTTGTTTCATGATAAAGTAATAACATCAGTATTACTTACATACTGATATTTTATTATAAATATGAAACAACCCTAATTCACCTTCTATCCATCCTACGGAAAAATGAAATCACCGCGCGTGCGTATGTACGGAATACCGTCTCCACGCCGTGGTGTAATCTATTTTCCACCATCACCTTACAAGGATGGGTATAATGGTGTAATGAGTAACTATATATGATTATTATGAAGTAATATTGATACTGAAATAATATATATATACTCCAATACAATTCCACGATCATAGGAACGATATCATCACTCGTGCGTACGTACGGAATACCGTCTCCACGACGCGATGAGATTCATTCTCCATGTTAACCATTTAAGAATGATTATAATGTATATATAAGAAATAATAATGAAATATATGACATTATAAAGCTACTGGATTTATGTATATATATACATATATATGTCATCTACTTACTTCCATTTCAAGACAATAAGGAAAGGAAAACAGCGTTCATGCGTACGTACGGACTACCGTCTCCATGAACGGTGTTTTTCATTTTATTTATATACCTATTATATATATATATATATACTGAATATATATGATATATAAATCATATTTTATATTCTAGAAGTGATTAAATCATGATATAAGTAATACTGATGTCAAGAACAACAAGTCAAAACACCTACGATAAATGAAACGATTTTACCCAAAACGCTTCTTTAACATGGAATTTACAAAAGAACGGGTAATATAATGTCATAAGTGAACCATATATGGTATCATAACAATTAATAGGATTCTGTAATAAGTCAATAACATGATTTAAATCATTATACAGGAGGTTAGGACACTTACAAAGCAAGTCGGACCTAGGGTAAGGGAAATATCACAATCTCATTTTTATCCGAGATTGTTTATTCGTAAGTATTTACTGGGGTGTATTTTATCATCCACATCCATGTTTCATCAATATGTAATATTATTTCCATCCACCTAAAATTGTTTAAATCCATTTTTACCCTTCGGTGAGTTTTTAGTAATATGTACGAAAGGAATCTTTTGTCGTTTTTCGTACGAGGTACTTTTTGACTTTTCCGACAAAAGTACGAAGAATGTTTTTTTTAACTTATACGGCATGAATGGATTTCTAAAACATTATTTCCAAGAAGTTTCCTTTACAAGTTTTTAAGTTTATTTTTAATCAACTTCTTTTATTTTATAGTTGTACGACATGTTAAGAAAGGAAAAGTATTTTTGAAGCAGAAAGGATATTTTCCTCAAGAATGAAGTTCAAGTATTTTATCAAAATTATTTTCCATCTAAGATAATAAAAGGGTTCTTTTTTTATCCCTATTATTACATTGGTTTGATTATGTTGTGATGGAAATATTTTTTATGAATTCCTTTATCTTATATGAATTGATTTATGATGTCATGATGTTTCAAGAATCCCATTTTTGTTACTTATGTTATGCAATGATGTATGATTTATGATTTTGTGGCACACATAAGAAAGGATTCATTATAAGATGGGTGGGACCTATATCTCCCTCCAATGCATTGGGTAAAGATTTTATATCTCATGAGATAGACAGGGCTAGAATGGTAGGTTATACCGGTTCAGTGAAACAGGACTGAAACGAGGGTTACTCGATTCAGAAAGGGACTTTGTCCACTAAGATAGTCTTGGCAATGAGTCTTGAATAACAAGAAATGATTCTCTATGATTATGTGTGCATGCCACAAAGTTTAAAGTTTTATGTTATGATTATGGGGATCTCATTTTCACTTCTATGATTTATCCCATGTTATGATATTATGAGCTCTTTTGCAGGATAAGATTTTCAAAAGCTATGTTCTTATGTATATGATGTGATTGATATTTCTTTTGTTTACCCTTACTGAGCATTTGAGCTCACCCTTTTATGTTTTCTTTTCCCCAGGATATAAAGAAATGTTTTTAGGTAAAAAAAGGAAGATCTTTATGGGAGATATTGAAGATCTTTCACCCCGATTAGAAGATTACGTTCCGAGTTTCCAAAGACACTAAACTATTACGATCCTTGTGTGTGTGTTTTTGTTATGTACTAAGTATTCCGCAAAAGTAATGTAATGTCCATGTACGATAAGCTTCGGGTCTCTACAGTAATGAAAAAAAAATATCGCTTCTTGGGGTGGTAGTTTACACGTACATAAGAATAATGATTTCATTTATCATTTGATAGAGAAGTAGAAGAATAAAGATTTATCCATTATCTTAATAAAATATAAATATATGGGAGATAATTATGTTATTATATAATCATGGTTATCATATAATTGAATGTGTTATACGAAGAAATAAAATGAAAACACTGAGTTAAGAGTTATACCTCTTCTTTGCACAACCTCCATTGGCTTACACCTTAAGCATTATATGGTTGGTATTTTTATCAAAAAATGTATTATAGATCATGGGTATGAATGTTATGAAGGGATTTGTTTTTGTCTTGTTTGATATATAAGTCTCATGATGTTTGATTAATAGAGGATAGGTGGTGTCCTTTTATAAGTTAGGGATAGGACACACTTGGATTTTTTCAAAAGATTAACATATATTAATGTCTTACTCAATCCATGTGGCTCAAAATTAGACTATTTTAGAAGGTAGGAAGATATATGTTTTAAATGTAGAGATAAAATAGGATTTATGCATTTTTTTAAGTAATTTTAATCCTTATGTTTTTAGTTTAATCCCCCCCCCCCCCGTTAATTCATTTTTCCCTTTAGTATAGTATTGAATTTTTAACTTGGTTACTATTCATAATCACCAAAAATGAAAGTGTAAGCATTAAAAATATGTAAATTATGATTAAAATTATGGACTGAAATTTATAAAATTTAATTTATATAATTTGAATACTGAAATTTAAAAACAAGTCATTAAAACTTGATGAAGAACGGTTTTTTGAAAAATGCATTTTTAAACCCAAAAAATGAACTTATAGAAAAATAAATAATAATACTACTAATAATGTAATTAATTTGATTATTTATAATGAAATGATACTTATGTTACATTATTTTCAAATTCAAAATACAATGATACTTTCAAATAACTTTATTTAATGAAAATAAATGACAGTTTTATAAAAACGTTATTTTTCATTATTCACTAAAAAAATATTTTTCAAAAAACACAAAAAATTAAAACTAATATAATATTTAAATAATTATTTAAAAAAATAAATTGATTTCCTAAAATAAAATTCCTAAAAAATGATTAAATTAATTATAATTTCTCAGAAAAAAAGAAATAAACAGCATTTTTAAAGAAAACATAGTTTTTAAGAAAAAAATGATTTTACTGAAAATTGAGTACATATTAATTATAAATTAATCAATAAATTTGAATTATATAAAACATTTATACATATATTTTATAATATTTTTATTTCTATTTATACCTCCAATTTAACAGCTAGTTTATAATAATAACATATAAATAATATTTTTATAGTTTATTGAAATTCACTAAAATCCCGGTATTGCATGTTAAGAAAGGTAACAATAATAGTATTTTTTAAAATTAAATTTATAGGATGTTAAATTATTCCCCATTAAATAAATTTCTTCCTCACAATTTTTTATCTCAGTGATCATGGGTACAAAATTTGAAAATACTTTCTTTGAAAACCCACATCGTACTAAGGGATAATAAAACTTCATTTGAAAAGGGGAAGTGGGAATCATAATGGTCACAAAAAATTACAAATAATAAAGTTACCAGATAAGGATAACATTAGTGGGAATTTAAAATATGGATATGAATGAAAAAAAATAATTTTCTAGGAATAATAGCGAGGGATATTGAACATGATCATGAGAAAGTTAATAACCACAAAACCAAAAATTGATAAGAGGTCAAAATACCAACAATTCTTAAAAAATAATTTTAATATGATTTTATTTTCATTTTCTTGTTCATTTTACTAGAGTTGAGGAATTATTTTACCATGTAATATGAGAAAATATAATTTCTTGATTTCATAAAATTCATTAACATAATCTTATCCTTTATTTTCACATTTCAATTTATTTATACCTATTTTCATCCCATATTACAATGAAATTATTAACTCTTTCCATTAAAAAATAAATTCTAAAACTCATCAAAGAAAGATTAACCAGTATTCAAAACCCAAAAATTTTGACAAAGGGTCACAAAATTCACAAAATAAACTTTACATTAATCCTCATACTTCATAAAGTAGTTATTAATGTTATATACCAAACATGTGAATGCCTTTTTTAAATTTTTCTAATAAGTAAAAATATTTATAAAACCTCAATGAAAAAATAAATGATTCCAAAACAATCTTTCTCCTTATTCCTTAATTAAAATCACAAACTATCGAACATATTCCATAAATCAAAAAATGAAATAAAAGTCATAAAATTTAACATAAATGACTTTATCATCAAATCAATAATCAATTTCAAGGTCAACAATACAATCCAATTTACTTTATCATTATCAATTATCTCTTTACCCTAACTAAACTTCATGATCTCAACATCAAGCACATATTAAGGGTTATTTATCCCTCAATCAAGTGTTTTCCAAAAAAATTACCTTACTGTTAAATCACTTTTCTACATTGTCAGTACCATTAAATATATTCATGAAAATCATTAATGAAAAACAACCACAAAACAATAATTAGATGTTTCGTGATTAATATTACCAGAATATCATTGATAAAACACTTTTACAATATAAATTATTGAATCCCGATACCTAAATAGCTCAATAATTCCACTTCAATGGTTGTAATAGCATAGGCCATTCCTTGGTCTTATTTTTAACCCTTGGATTAGGGAATTAACATAGATAATGCCCAATTTCTCTACACATAATAAATTTAACTATAAATGGTAACTAAGGATGTACATTATTTCCCCCATTGAACTCTTTATTTTTTTCGTGGAAATTAATTCCTATATGTCGATATTTTCAAAATGAAAAACATCTTCCCATTATTTTGAGAAATTTTCCACGGTACTTCTTCCCACGTTCTTAATGTGTAGGAAACTAAATATTATTTCCTCCAAGATCTTCATGAAAATAAATTTTAATCTTATTTGGTTCATTTTGAAACACACCTATATCCAGATTATTATTCATATATGAAGATAGATGGTTAGGAATAATCACAAGATTTCATATTTTATATCCCATTTCATTTGGTTTCTCATGAGGACTATCATTACATCATCCATCACACTTATAATTAATTCAATTCCTCTTTGTTTTAGCCATTAACTAATACCAAAATCATAATGTGTGTAATAGTTGTCATAGTAAGTAATAATATAATCATTAAAATTATTATATAATTTATAAATCATGGCACCATATTTATGGAACCTTAGGTTTAACTTATGCCATCCATTGTCATTATCTATTCAAATACTTTATAATGGTATATAAATAAAATGTGAATTAACCCATGAATATACCCCGAGAGATTCTATCCATGTTTTTAGTATTAGGATCACTTATCATGCATTGGTGATGATTGAGTTAATACCCAATATACCCCTATCAGATTTGTCACCCCTAGGTGCATCTATGTAACAGTCACATACACTCTCCATTATCTAGGTAGGGATTTATTTTCGAGGAAACTACACATCCACCTGACTAAAACTTCATGAAATTTTCTTATACTTAGACTCATCCCAAGATTTTATCATTGTATTATGTTCTCTAATATATGTTATCTTAAATCTAGTTCCCATGGTTTATACTAAACATTCTCTAATATCAACTATAACATCCCAACTCTAGAATCCCAGAGTTGGTGGTCACTTTATTAGATCGGTAGAAGGTACGAGGATAACACCGTATAGGATCGGTCAGTTTAGTAGTCCTGTAAAACTAGATACATACATGATTCTCAAATTACATTGGAAATAAAATTCATGAATCATCAAACTCATTCATAATATGATTCTTAAAATCCTAATGAAAGGAAAATAAGAAAAGGGTGAGCTCAGATTCTTAGTAAGGGTTACATTAGAGGAAACTATAATGAGTAAATAAGGTATAATAAATATAGTAGAGTGGATAATCAAAACATATCTCATTCAATAAAAAACGTAACTTCAATGAATATCTAGGGATAATATTAACATAGAAAACACATGGGTAATGAAAATTGAAAACATAATAAAGGAAATTCATAATTCTGGATATTCATGATCAAGGACTCTCATCTAAGATATCATGAATCTTACAGTCTAGGCCTCTCAAACAAGACATCTTTCTTAATAAATTATTAGGTGTAAACCAGATACTCGCCTAATATGGAATGAATTATGTTTTTTCTCATGATACCTATTGATGAATCTAAGGGTTGTTTATAAATTCGGACCAACAATTAGTTATATGAAATATAAAATCCTTATATATTGAATGATCAATACATTACATTATTAAAATTCCATTTAAAAAAACATTTATCTATATTGAATTAAGAATATATAATATTTTCTCAGACTATTAAATAAAACGATATGATCATGACATATCTAGATAAATAATTTGGATGGTATATTTAGAGTATATCCCATGTAAAGTATAATAACTATCAAAGTATGTTGACATATATAAAAATACCTTTAAAAGTATATTAAATGATTTATTAGAGAACCTGAGAAAAATATAATTTTCTTTTGATAACATTATAAATAAAAATTTCCAAAATATTGATAAAATTTATTTATTTGAAAATAACAAGAGAAAACTGTAGAGTAATATTCAACGAAAATTGAGGTCATGATCGAGAGAAAATTCATTCATGTCGTATATATTAAAATATAAATTCGTTTTTACTTTTGTAAAAAGTCAAAAAATGATTTTTTTGGAAAACATTTAAAAATATTAATTTTAGAAAAATTGAAAAGAAATTAAAATATGTTTCAAAATGACATTAACTTTTTTTGGATCATATAAATTTACCTTCTTGAATGAAATAACAAAAATGGACATGGAATAAAAATTTTATTTAAAAATGAGGACATAAGGCCGAGTTTTTAAAAAAAACTCAATAATTTTAAGTAAAAAAGAAGGGGAAATTGTAATATTACATAAAAATTATAGGATTAAATAGAGTAGAATAAAATGTGTGAGTTTAAAAGGATAAGTATCATATAATTTCCCTTAGTTTAAATTTAACATAAATAGTCCCGAAAATAAATGAGATTGTATCATAAATCTCTTACGACTTTAGTAACGGTTAAGACATAACCCTTTGGATAAAATAACTTTAATTGTAACATTAAAGATAATTATGTTATAATTTTTTATGATAAAACTTATAAAAATGGTTTTTATACATCGCATAAAATAATATAGTTTCATAACATAACATATATCCCAAAGAAGCAAATTGAGATGATAAACCCTTACCTCAAGTTCCACTTGCCCCGTAAGTGATTTTAACCTCCGGTATAATAAATTTAAATTTATTATAATTATATAATAAAACAATATATATTTATATATACTTATTATATCATATATTATCAACTTATAACATTTAAACACCAATTAATTAACAATATTTTATTATCATCATTATTTTGAGTGTTAATTGCTTTGTTTTCCATGTATTTTTCAATTTAGTAGTTATAGACCTTTCATCTTGATCATGGTTCCATAAATTCTATAATTTTAATCATGATATAAATATAATATATATTATATATATATATATATATTCATTCATTAAATTAGGACATGAAAAATGAATCACATCACTTCATGAAGGTGGTAGTCCACACATATGCCCTAGCGGCGTTATCAAATTTTAATGGGATGATGGGTAACAAGGTAAATGATATATTATATTTACATAATTGTAATTATGTCATAAATATTATATATAAAAATTATATTCAGCATAATAACCATCCATGAATTGTGGTATTGAAATACTAAATACCTCACTTTGCGTCGTCGTAGTTTGTATGTATGTATGAACAATGATTTTGTTTCCCATTTGATGGAGAAGGGGATAAATAAAGGCTGTGACATCAACATAATAAAATATAAATATATGTGAGATATTTATGTTATTATATCATCATGGTTATTATATAATATAAGTAGGTATAAGAATAAATAAAATGAAAACACTTGGTTAAGAGTTATACCACTTCTTTGGACAACCTCCTTTAGCATACACCTTAAGCCTTTTATGGATAGAAATTTGATCAAAAAAGGACTAGTAGATAGTTTTTAGGGATTCTATGAATTTATTTCGTTAGTTATTTTTGAAGGTATATTGCTCGTGATGTTTCAGGAAGAGATGAGAGGTGGTGTCCTTTAATAAGGGAGGGAGAGGACACACTTGGAATCTTTCAAGAGATTAAAATATATTAATGTATTATGGAATCATTGTGGCACCATATTAGACTATTTTATAAATTTGGAATATATTATATTGAAATAAAGTGGTAAAATAGTATTTATAATAGTATTTATGTAATTTTAACCCTTATATTTTTAGTTTACCCCCTTGTTAATCCATTTTAACCTTTACCAAAGTATTGAATTTTTACTATGGTTACGATTCATAATGACCAAAAATGATTGTGGGATCACCAAAAAAAATGAAAATGATAATTTTTATTATGGGTCAGATTTTATCAAATTCTATTTCTATAATTTTTTGGATTTAAATTTAATATCAAACCCTCAAAATGCGATGAAAAACAGTTTTTAGAAAAAATGTATTTTTAAACCCAAAGATGAACTTATTATAAAATCAAGTATAATGATAATTAATATGTAATTAATTTTATTATTTATAATTAATTAATACTTATTTTAAATTATTATTAAATTCAAAAAATAATTATACATTTAAATTAATTGATTTAATGAAAATAAATGATAGTTTTACAAAAATTGATATTTTCACTATTCACTGATTTTTTTTAAAAAAAACTCAAAAAATAACCCTAAGATAATATTAAAATTATGATTTAAAAAATTTAAATTGTTTTCAGTAAATTATATTTCTAATAATTGTATAAATTAATTATAATTTCTATGCACAAAATGAAACAAAACACTTTTTTGAAGAATACATATTTTTAAAACATAAAATCACTTTACTGAAAATTCAGTACATAATTATTATACATAAATATGTAAATTTTCATTTTATAAAACCTTTTTACGTATTTTTCATAATTTTTTTATTACTATTTATACCTATAATTTAACAGGTAGGTTACAATAGTCACATTTAAATTCTATTTTTATATTATAATTTAGTTCACTTAAAGATTGGTGTTGTGTGTTAAGAAAACTATCAAGTATAATTTTATTTTAAGATAAACTTTTAGGGTGTTATATATTTCTCATCTATACTTAAAATTAATGTGTTGATTAAGACCAAAATTGGTCATACACAGCAACTCAAAGAATCATCAAGCACGTTGAAGCTAAAAAATTAATTCGCAGCTTTGCAAGATAAAGTTGGTCCATCATACTATAAAGAGGATAAATCATGTCAATTGACACCCAGTGTGAATACAAATACATGGATAAAAAATAAAATATATTATTAAGTGTTGGTTTCATGGATTTATCTAAAAGTATTAGATCATGCTGGTGTATGGTTCTATGATAGGGGATACACTTTCGACATTATGCAAAATAAGGATCATTTCATAGGCATCAAGAATGATAAGAAAGGTGTTTCAATATTTATAAATGATTAAGGGATAAATATTATTTTTTCTAGGAAAATCAAATTTGCTGGTAAATATATTAGATGCATAGATGTCTTGGTTATTAAATGTATCAGTCACAACTTTCTAGGTATCAATCAAATGTGTGACTCAAGACATGTAATAATGTTTACTAAGAAAAATGGTACCATCAAGGGATAGTATAGTGATGTTTTTTTAAGGTAACTATATGAAGGAGAATCTATACCTTGTCAATGGAGAAAAATATATGTGATTTGTATCCAAGGAAGAAAAAAATAGGTTTTGGTGTAGATGGCTTGTCTATTTGATCCAACCAAACTTGGAAGATCTTGTCAAAATTGAAGGATCTTATGATCTCCCTATGCTATCATGTGATCATATACACATGTTTGATACCTAAAATAAAGATAATATTACTCAAAATAATAACATGTAAAAATATAAAAGGTCAAAAAGAGTGCTTGAGATGCTATATATTGATATATGAGGATCTATATCACTAAGAGATATTGATTAGAACATATGTTATTTTGTTTTCATTGATGATTATAGTTGCATGGTATGGATTGTTCTCATCAATCAAAAGTCTATGGAGTTTAATTTCATTAAAAAATATCAGAGGTGGGATGAAAATATTCTTTAAAAAAATTCAAATTCCGAACCAATAATGGAATATAGTTTAACAATATCCAGGTGGAGGATTATCTCAAGAAGCGTGGGATATGACACAATGATTCAACGCCGAGAACTCCTCTGCAAAATGGTATGGTTGAGAGGAGAAAAGTGATCATAAATAACATGGCCATAATTATTATTATTAAAAGGGACCTTCCAATGTATTTTTAGAAGGAAGCAGTCTTAAAATAATTCTACATTTATAATAGATTATTTTTGTATCTGAGTTTATAAAATTATTTATAAGAGTTTTTGTATATAAATAGGCCAAAATTTAATTAATTTTGAATCTTTGAAGGTATGTTTTTTATTCTAAATAAGGAGAACCATAATAAGTTTCAGTCAAAATTGGATGAATGGGTTTTCCTTGGATACTCATGAAAAATAAAAGAATATAAATACTTTAATAATAGGATAGAAAAAGTTATCAGAAGCAATGATTTCACTGTAGTGGATAATGAGTACAATATTCAATAACATAGTGATTAGTTTCCTAAAGAAAGTGATGAAGAAGTAAGTAGCATAGGGGGGGAGGAAGTGGAAAATGTTGATTTATATGAATATACGAATTATGAGAAGATTAATTTTGACTTATATCTACATAGAAGTGGATGATTTTATCTAGAACTGATAGGTAGAATATTATCGTTGAATAGACAATGCCAGTGTAAATGAGGACAATGAATTCTCTATAGAAAACATATTTTCTATCATAGGTAGAGACAAAATTATTTTATGAAGCTATAAATGATGATAATTGGGTTCAATTAATGAATAAATAGAATGACCAAATTGATAAGATTCAACATGATAGGTTGTCTCAAGGCCGATAGAAAAAAACTTCATAGAGACTAAATGGGTATTCTATAAGAAGCTAGATAAAGTTACCATGGTGATTTGAAAAAAAAACAATGAATTGTGTTTAAGAAATACTCCCAGATCGAGTTAATTTATGTTGATGAGAAATTATCACTCATGAAAAATATAGAGATAATTCGACTATTCATTGAAATAGCAATGCAAAGGTAATTCAAATATTTCCAGATAGACATCAAGTCATCATTTCTAAATGGAGTTCTAGAAAAGAGGTGTACATCATGCAAGAAATTTTTTTCTTTTCCATGAAGATGATAAAAAAATTATCAATTGAATAATTATTTTAATGGGTTTAATTAGAAACCAATAACATGGTATTCATGACCTGATCAATACTTAAAGAATCTCATTTTTTTACATGATGTGGTTGATTACAATTTCTATGTTAACAATGAGAGTAATAAAAGGATAATGATTCTAATGTATGTAGAAGATATAACATTTAGTAGAGTGGATAAATTTCAATGAAAATATTTTTTATAATTCATTAAATGTGAATTCTAAATACTGATTATTGGAGAGATAACATTTTCCCTTGGTCTGTAGGTGATACCAAGAATGAATGGTGCATTCATTTCTAAGTATAATTATTATAAGGTTATGAGAATATTTGGAATGGAGGATTATAAGTTGATTATGACTTTTTTCTACCTGGATAACGTTTTAAGATTTTATGATGGAAATGTGGTCGATGTCAGATAATACAAAAATATCATTACAATCTTATCATACTTAATAGTGAAAAAACATGAAATTATATTTTCAAAATGTCAGGCAGAACAGTATCAAATTAATCCCAAATAAACCCATGTGCTTATAATAAAAATAATACTATGGTATATCAAATTTATAGTGTATTTCCAATTAGTTTACAATGAAATATTAGAATAAGAATTATTGGGATATATAGATGTTGATTGATTCAGTTCAATAAATTAATGAAAGTCTAATTAGGTCATGTATTTTACCTTGGAAAACTATGAATTTATTGTAAGATTAAAAAAAGATTATTTTTTACAAATAATTGTATCATATTAATATATTACATCCACTCATGTTTGTACATAATTATTATGGATGAATCGATAGCTTAAAGACATGGGAGATGAAGTAAATTATCCAATCATAATCTATTATGATAATTCAAGTGTAATTAATATTTTCAAAAATACAATCCCTCACTTAAGTATTAATACCATAGAAATAAATTACGAATTTTTCATGGATAAAGTGGACAATAGATTCATAAAGTTGGAATATGATTCTATATAACTTCAACTCATAGAAATCCTGACAAAGGCCTTACCCAAAGAATTATTTTAACGGCATCGACTGGCTCTTAGAGTTTAGTTGAATTCATACACTTTTAAAGTATGGATGTGGAACCCCCAATCCCCAATGTATGTTATAAATTTTTATATATCTTTATAAATGTTATTTTCTTTATTTTGTACCAAAGAGTAGAGAATTTTTGTTTATTATCAATGGGTGAGAAGTCGTGTTTGTGAAGGAGTAAAAGTTATTGCTTAGGAGAAATTTGTTCCATGATGAATCAGAGGGAGCATAAAAACAAGTGCTGTCTTTTTAACCATGATTATTTTAAATCTATTATATTAATGAATACATGTCAAAAAAAATTAACATTTGGGTTTGTGATGAAATATGGTTTTGATGTGTGGTTGATAAAGTGATATTCCTGAGAAATATTCAAAAAGTGGTATCAAGAATGAAATTTATCATTGATGAAATTTGTATGTTAATCTTATTTATCATGATTATCATAAATCATATGTTATATATTACATATTAAGTAAATATTTGGTCAATTTATTGATTTCATTAGAGATATTTTTGGCTGAAGTAAAAGGTGCGTTTGTTTTAGTCAAAAAAAGTTTCTAACTGGTTTTGAAGTGTTTTCAACAAACCCAAAGGTGGTATTGTTGGGAAAAATTACCTGTAAATTTTGTATTAAGTTTTATGCTTTTTGGGTCATTGTTTTTGTTGAAAAATACTATTGATAATGTTTCAAAAGTTTTTTTCAAACCAAGAGTTTAAAAGGTAGTGAAGTTTCCTGGTGTTTTCCAAACTTTTGAGTATGAAATTTCAAAGTTGATTTTTTGGAAAATGGGAGATTTCTTGAAAGAATGTATGAGGAATGAATTGAATTTTCAAGGATTCAATAATGATATTTAGGCTATTCATCAACCATGTATCAAGTATGCAGTGACTACAATGGTGATTTATAAATTACATAAGAAGTTCTTGGGAGATGAATTTTGGAAATGCTAAGAAGTTTGCAGAGAAATTTTAAGAATCATAAAGAATATTTGTGGTGGAATATCATCATTTGTAATCTTTTGAAGGTGATTTAGAGGTCCCAAAAAGGGTGATAATTTCATGAACCATGAAGGATAGTAGCCGGATAGTGGAGAGATTATATCAATACATACTTAACTTCCACATTCATAGGAGAATGGATAGTGGATAGTTTTTTACCTACTGTAGGAGGATGAGATCTCCCTCCATCTCCCCCCTAATATTTATGGATGATACTTCCCTTTTCATGAATTCTAATAAAATATCAATCTGAATAATTCTCAAAGTGTTGGGGGACTATTTCCACTGGAGTGGCCGGGTGATCAACAAGGCCAAGAGAAACTTTTACATCTTCAACAGATGCACCTCCAACCGGATTAGGATGGTCGAACACAACCTTGACATAGAAAGGAGGATTTACAATGGACTACCACAGTGCTACTATCTCCTCAGGAAGGCTACATATTTGGTACTTTGACTTCCTCATCACCAAGATCGAGAATCGGGTCCTCAACTGGAATAATTGATACCTCTCTTTTGGGGGACAGATAGCACTGGCGAATAATGTCATATTTTCTACAATTGTATATCATCTTTAGTCAATCAAAGTCCCAAAAGGTTTCATAAAAAATAGATAAGTTCCCTATAGGATTCATTTGGGACCCTTTTTCTAAAGGTAAATGTAACTGGACATCATGGAGTAGGGAGGAAAGGCCCTCTAGTGATGGCTACATCAACATTCGGAGCCTCAAAGACACCCTCCTCTATATGCATGAAAAGTTTTCTTGGGAAGTCTTAGAATAGTGCATGTTGTGGGTTATAACCATGCACATATCCTACTTAGACAATCTAGCCTTAGTGGTTGGTCAATAGTCACCATTATGGTCTGTGATATCCCCACCACCCCCCGATCACTTCCCTTCAACTGTACTGACGATGGATCATAGGGAATGGAAAAATATCCTTTTGGAATCAGAACTAGGCCAGTGATGTTCTCATATTCTTGGTCTGCCCAACCACCATGATTTCCTTCAAGGATTCCAATTCATACCTTGTCCTCATCAAGGTAGTGTTGGATGAGAAATAATGGGAGATCTTTAACCTCATCGAACGGAGTTTGGATTCTGACAGATGTGTCTTTACTCCCTCTTACATGGGGGATTTCTCCATAAGGGACTTCTGGTGCATCAGCGATGTGCACGATCATGAAGATAGTTTTTATGGAACCCTATGGTCTAAAGGAATTTCTTTGAAATATAACTTTCTAAAATAGAGGATAAGGAATAAGTTTGTCCCCACAGATGAGAACATTAAGCGGTGCAGCATACCAACAACCTCTAGATGTGCTTTTTACAAAGACCGTTGTGAGGAAATTCCAGGGCATCTTTTCATTGAGGGTGACAGGGTGTGTTCTATGTGGGGATACTTCATGGAGTTCACTTCCATATATTCCCCTAAAATGGTTGATCAATCATTATTGGATAGATGATAACATGGTTCAGGAGAGAGGAGTCTAGAGAAGCCAGCTCGCCCCATGGTTCTTTAAATAGGTTTCTGGTGCATATGAAAGAATCATAAAAAGGTAAGGCATGAAGGGAACCTTGCTTTAAGTAGATCCATAAAATTCAGAATGAAGAACTTTATTCTTGATCTAGACAGCCTCATCAGAAACTGGTGTAAGGATCCCTCCCTACAAGAGCTTCATATTAACACTCAAGGTGCCCAGACTGGTAACGGCAGTTTCATAAGCTATTGGGTCTATTAGAATCCACCCTCCCGGGGTCTCAAACTCTATACTTACTGTTTATGCATTATGGGGGTCTTGTGTGGAGGAGGGGTAGTCTGCGACTCCTTTGGATCTATCATTCTGGCGTTTACATCCCGCTTAGTCCAAGGATCTACACTTCAGGTAGAGGCTAGGGAGTTTCTTTTAGGTTTAATCTTGTGCCTCCATAGGTGGATCGATCTAAAAAGGGATGAAACCGACTCGAAGATCCTCCAAAAATCATTTCATGGAATTAGTTTCACTCCTTGTTCAATTTACTACCTCATTAAAAAGTGTAAGGGAATTCTTAATAATAACATCAAAGTCGTTCATACATGGTGTGAGGGAAATAAAGTTGCAGACCACCTTTCTTCATATGATGTACCTGATTTAGAGCCCATATTCTTGTACAATGCACGCATCATGAATCTTGAGGGTGTCAATTTGATTAGAGGGGATTCCCTTGGCCTTCACTATTTCAGTCCTCCCTAGGTATCTCTTTTTCTAGATTTTGCGTCCCTTGTGCCTTTCTATACCATCCTTTTTCCATGAATAAAAAATTAAATGATGATGATGATGATGATGATGAATAAGGATAGTAGCTAGACCATGAAGGATAGTATACAGACCATGAAGCAGGTTCCATATGTGGACCGTGAAGCACGAGCAATACATGGTCCGATAAAGCAGTTTAAATGAATAAATTAAATGTATTTTCAATATTTTAAGGATTTATAGGTTTCTTTTCCAATATAAGAACCCATAATCACTTCATTAAGTAAGAAAAAAGTTTATTATATAAGATCATCACTAGAGTAATTTGGATAAATTTGAAATTCATTCATGAAATGGTAAGGAATTCGAAAAGAAGGTTGATTTCATAAAGTCGGTTGAGTTCATGAAAGAGAATCATCCCCCAAATCACATTCAGTTCATAAAAAAAGAGTTGCTCAAAAATCACAAAGTCAATTTATGGTGAAACTATCCTATGAAGCATAAGTATTTCACATAATAAAAGTGTAGTTCATGAAGGTTCTGTATGCCATGAATAGTATTCTGTGAAGAAAGTATATTGAGGTGCAGTTCATGAAGAAGAACAGTTCATGAAGGGATTTTCCATGAAGAAAGATCTATGAAGTGGAGTGGATTTCAAAAAGTACATTGAAAATAAGATTAATGACACACTCACAAAGGTGTAGACAAATTCATAGTTGATATCGATGGATATATTCTCTAAATCCATATATATATATTATATATTTATATATATGTGATATATTTTGACTTTAATACAAATTATGATTTTCATGTATAAATAAGGTACATTATTCCATAAATCTTAGACACTAGATCTATTTTACACCTAAGCTATCATTTATTAGAAGTGTTTCATAAGATGAAATGTTTTTTAGGATATGTATATATGTGATTAATTCATGTATTAGATATAGCATTTATTTATGTGTTTCAATGCATTAATAAATGAGGCAACACCCATGTATCATCCTTAGGTGATTATATATATCACTTCCTTGAGATGGAAGTGGTGCATGTGTGATTAATTCATGCTTTTTCAAAACACCCAGAGACCTGAAAATCTCTTCTTCTCCATTCTTTGCAAGTCGAGGTGCTAGCTCACCATGGGTGAAGGAGCCTCTCTCTCATATGATGAGATATTCAGTTTTTCTTGTGTATACTTTAATTGGTGGGAGTATTTTGTCTAAAACCATTATGATCTTCATTAAACACATTGAATTAAGATCTAGATTTTTATAGAGGCATTATCTGTGAATGATACCTATATATACAACAGTTATTCATTTCGGTTTATATATAGTTTCATATATTCTCACATGGGGATCTTGATAATGGGATTTAATTTTCTATTGTTACAACTAATAAGATTTATTATACTTTTTAAAATAATTTCAATGGTATCGAAGTAGTATCATGCATTATATTTTTGAAATCTTTCTTGAAATGATGAAGAAAGCACAAAATAGAATATCATAACATATTGGTTGATAAATTAGAATAAAATGGATTTCCCTTATGCATAATAATTCTACATAATGGTGATATTAGATTACCCTTAGATAGAATCATTTTGTATATGGGTTATCTAAACTTACCCTAATGAAAAGTGGTTTGTATAAGGGTCATCTCGTCTTACCATTATGTATAATGGTCTATGTAAGTGTCGTAAGTATCTACCTTCATGTGAGTAGTCAATAAAATATAACCAATTACATATCTTTATGTGAGGTTTTCTCAAAAATATAGTATGATTATTACCTTTACATCTACAGTTCACATAAAGGTAATCTACAAATTACCTTCACATAAACGTTTACATATAAAGGTAAATGAGATATAACTTTACATAGATAGAAATACATAAAGCTCATGTTCATATAACCTTAAGTAGACAATATTTTTATTGGTAGTGGGAGTGTATGCTTAAACAAAATATGGATTCTGCATAAGGGTAAACAGAAAATATTTAATAATTATTTTGAAAATTTTTAATTGGTTTTAATGGTTTATGAAACCTTTATAAATCATGATAAAAGATATTTTAGGAATATTTAATTTATAAAGAATTTATAAATTGATTAGTTAATTATAGAAAATGTTTATAATTAATTAATTAAATGTGCATGAAAAAAACTATTATTAAATATTCCTTAAATATTAAATGTAAATATTTATAATACCTTTTAAAAAATTACATGTCATGTCTTATGATCTAGAAATAAAATATTTATTTAGAAATCATAAGGGGTAATTTATAGATTTATATATTATATAAATAAGTTTAAAATATATAGTGTTTATATTTAAATTATTAACTCTTCATAATTAATTAATTTTAATTTTTCAAATTAAAGATCCTTATTTAGGATATTATTTAAACCACATAAAAATATTTTTTGATATGATCAAGGTTTAAATAATGAAATGTATATGATAAGTAGATTATGTAAATTATTTTCATAACAGAAATTGGATCATAAAGTTATTTATAATTCATAAAATATCATATATTTAAAGATATAATTCCATATAATGATTAGTGTGAAATAGTTTATATTAAAATTAATATAAAATGTTTATATTCAAAATTATAGAATTCCCATTGTATTAAATATAAAATTATAAAAAATTTATTATTAGGTTTTATTTATGAATTGTTTATTAATGATTGTACCATATTTAAATATTTGATTTTTTCAATTACTTAAAGGTTATTCCCTATTTTTTCATAGTTATAAATTGTTTATATTATGAATATTTTTAAGACAATATTTATATTATAAATTTGTTCTAGGATATAGCCTTTCATTTTCATGCTAGGAATGACTCCATAATGAATTTATGTATTCAACTACCTTAAAATTGGTTTTTAATTGAAGTTGTGAACTTGAATTTAGTTATTGAATATAATTTATTCATATAAGGTTTTAATGTTATGATAGATTGTATTATCTCTTTAATAATGTCTCACCAGATAAAGGTACTTTGGTTTGGACTACCTATCATCATGGAGACTTATTCCTTGTCTTGATAGGTGAATGGGGTTGGTTATCTATCATATTGGGTTTACTCATGTGGATATTGTCAATTTCATTAGACATTATGCCTTTATACGAAATAGTCATGTGCTTTATGCATATGATGATTTCAAATATGTGTAAATATATTTTACTTCTATTTTTGGGTGTGTAATACAAACTTGTGGGTTGTGTAAAGAGTTATAAATAAATATGGTTTGAACATATTAGTTTGTTGGTGAAAATATGATTCTAAACTAAATTTCTAGAATCATGCATACATAAAGGTAATAACATGAGATAAGATAGTGATATTAAAATACCCTTCAAATATTAAGTGTAATCTTCCTTCCAAAGTGACAATTTTCAAGACCTCAATCATTCAATGAGGAATATTTTTCGTTATCAGGGTTTACCTGAATTATCTTGTGTAAGGAAATAAAGTAATAGATAACACTGGATAATCCTTGGGTAGGTTCTTACCTAGAAGGGTTCTTATAGATTTTATTTTTTTAGTCTGTTATTGGTGTTTTATTTGGGTTACACAGAGTTGGGAAACCCTTAGTAAGGATACTAGGGGAATATAATTAAGTTAATCCATGTGATGGATTTGGATAAAGAGTTATTCACTCAACAATCCAAGAGTCTCAACTATTTTGTTTGGGAGATTTCCCTACCTAAATAATAAATTGGTGATAGGAATTAACTATTGGACTCACTACTTAGTTAAATACAAATATTTTCTCACTAGATAGATATGATGTTTGTGGTCATTATTTTTAGTGGGAGAAATTTCATTTAAATTCCTTAATGAGAATTTCTATGACATAATACTCATATGATAAAAGATTTTTTTTGTAGAGGAATATCATCATTAACATCAAACTAAACATTTATATTAATCCTTTGAAAGAGATTCTTAATGTCTATTACTCATAAGACTAGTATCTTAAGAAAATTTATTAATAAAGACTGGTGATTTAAGTTCTTAAGTGAGAGAAAAATTATATGTGTTAGAACAGTTTCTTCATAAATATTAAGTGTTGAAATGATTCCATAAGTATATCTAGATGCTTATGAACCATAAAATGAGTCACTTAAGATTTTAAAATAATTATATACAAAATAAAAAAAGAAATCTTATCCTCTACACATGTGATTAATATGATTGGGTATGTCAATAATTTAAGGAATTTTAGTCTCATATACTCAATATGATTGGGTATTCCAAATGATATTAAATATGATTTATTATTTTATTAACTTGGTGAGACTAAAGGTTTCTTTCAAGATTTATTCGTTATGGAAATAAATTATATTTTTTTGATAGATATATAATATCAACTGTATGATTTACAAGTATTGTAAATATAAATAAGGTTAGAAAGAGAAAGGAATTGCAGATTAGAACTTGAAGTAATGGAGAAAAGAAGTTACTACATTAATAACTCAGATGGTTAAATCTTAGGTGAAATTTTCAAAAGATGTGAATAACACATTTTTCTCTTGAGAAGAATATTAAAACAATTTTTTGTTTAATTAAATTATATGATTTTTTTAATACATATAGTTTTTTATTTGTTTAATTATATAACATGCTTTAAAAGGAAGCTAAAATGTCTTGTTCTGGTTAGTAAATTCATCATATTCTCATTTATGGAAATGTTTTTAAAATGTAAATAAATTCAATAAAATTTTACCTGATATTCACAAAGTGTTGAGAATGGATGAACTGAGAACATGATTTCTAGGATCTAACTTGTAACACCACAAGATTCCATAGTACATTTCCCTTTGAATAATGTAATAGGTTGCATTGTAGGCAACTTGATGTTTTAACACACCACGACCAATCAAACTAGCTGTTATGAATAGTAATACCCACTTTTTTAGATTTTATAAATTTTATCTTTCAAAATGGACTTCATTTTTGGATTCTGAATATTGAAATTTCCTTTGGGTGAATTTTTTTTATTTTTCTGAAAACTTTAAATTTTTGATGAATAGTGAAAAAACCCCGTGTTATTTGTTAAAACCAACTTTTTATTTAAATAATTAGTTATTTTAATTTAATTTATTTTATGTCTAAATATATACATAATACCTATATATTTTCAACTTAATTCATTGGAGTCGTTTTATAATAAGTTTAGATATATAATAGTTTTTTGAACTTTTTACCGTCTTTTACCCACCTCCTAGGAGCAATTCCAAATTTTTATAAAACAAAATTTTACCACTTCTGTGAGTGGAATTTTAAAAATATGAGAGAAACAGTTAATATTAGTAATTAAAATGTGTTCCAATAAGATGAAAATAATTTTTGCTGAATAGTAACTTTTGACTTTTATTTACCATTGTTAAAAGTAAACAGGGTAATTAAGGATAAAAACGATATCATAATTACACTAACACATGTCCTAATTCTATTGGATAAGTATAATTCGACAAAAAAACCTTAGGAATTAATTATTATCCCCTTTGGTCCACTGGGATTAGATTAGGACATTTATTATTATTTTATTTAAAGAAGAGTTAAATGAGTTAAAATCAAAGTTTAATAACTAAACCATTTTTAATATAGGGTTATACAGAAGATAAATTCAACTATAAATATTAATTATAAATATAGAAATATTTCCTATATAATGGTATTTTATTTATAATTTTTAGACATTAAATAATTTAATTTATTTATGACACAATGATGATGCAGTAATTACCTTATGAATGAACGATTAAAATAATTAATATTATAAATATCCAAATAAATCTAATTTGAGACTTTTAATGAATTAAAATAATTTTATAGGTTAATATGACATTTTAGGGTTGGTTAAATAAATTTTTTCAAAGTAATAATTCTATTATTAATTAAAAAAACAAAATATGAAATAGTGTTAAAATTGACATAAAAGAGTTTTTAAAACAAATATTATATTTTTAATTGATATTCTATTCCTAAAAATATATGGTTCATCCAAAGGGCATAAATAATATTATATATGTCATTAATGAACCACTTTAGGTTCTCTTGTAAGTTTATATTATGTTTATTAAACATATAATATAAAAATACAAAGAGACATGGTAAATGTCAAAATATTTAACTAAGAGTTAAATCTAAAAGATAAGGTTAATATAGTGACCCAAACCTGTATAAAACCTATTGGTTGAGTGTTTTCTACCCATCCTCACCTTATCCTCTAAATAAATCATTTTTGAGCCATTAGAATCTAAAAATTGTTTTATTATAAAATAATATTTCAATCTTTTCATAAGGTGCCCCTCACCCCTCTTATAAAAGGGCACTTCCCCTTCTCTCAAATTCACACCTTCAAATCCATTTTACTCGGACAAACCCTCCCCAAATATACTCTAAAATTTACTCACTTAATCATAGAGTCCTTAATTTAGTCATAAATCCCACCTAAGGAGCCTTTTTGATCAAATCAAAAGGAAGAACCCGAAGAAGAGGTAAATATTTCATCACCTCTTTCAAGTTTTTTTTCTTCCACTTCCTCTTTCTTTGTTGTTTCCATTCTAAAATAATATATTAAGTATCTTATATATACTGTAATGTTATTATAAAAATGGTACAACCATATTCATTATTCTATCCATCCTATAAATGAAAAAGTCACCATACGTGTGTACGTACAGATAGTCGTCTCCACGTCGTGGTGTAGTTTCTTATTCAAACACTTCATCATTTGGAAGGGTATAATAATGAGTATAAATGATGTAAATAATAAATATAACATGATAATGATTCTATATATATGATATAACATCCAATTATATACTATTTTTATATCAAAATAATGATATTGTCAGTCGTGCGTACGTACAGATTACCGTTTCTACGAACGCGATGAGATTCATTCTCCTTCGTATCCATTCAAGACTAATTTTAATTTGATAATTAAAAATAAAGTTTAAATAATTAATATCATTATTAATATAAATAATATACATCCTATCCATAACAAACATTATTTATGTAACAAATCATATAAAGGAAAATGAATCAGTTAACACCCGAAACTATGATACTACTGAAATATCATTAACAATGCAATATTAGAAGATCATATATGATATCATATTACTGTATATGGTTCTTGTATAATTTAATAACAATGATTTCACCATTATACAAGAGTTTAACCTAGCCTTTACCAAGTAAAAGTACAAGGTAAGGGTTAATTTCACAATCTCTTTATTATCCAAGGTTGTTTTATACGTGAGTATCTACTAGGACCTCTTTATCATCCACATCTGTGTTTATTAAAAATGTATTTAAAAAAAATTTCTATATAATAGAAAATGGTTTAAATTAATTTATACTGTTATTTTAGCTTATATGTTTTTTAAATGAATCTTTCTGTCATTTTCCAAACAAGGTACTTTATGACCATTTCGACAAAATTAAGGTAAGAATGTTTTTTTAACTTATACAGTGGGTGCAGTAATTTTCCGCCGTTATAACATCATCGAAGCTTCCCTTACAAGATTATAATAATATTTTCAAAATAAATTTTTTCTTTTATAATTATATTAAATTTATATGATTTTGAAATGTAAAGAGATATTTCTCTAAAAAAAGTTTTGATTTCATCCATGTCAACATCCTTTGATAGAATTTAAGCTTATTTGATGTTGATTTATTATGATATAAAATTTCCAAAGTGTATTAATGTTTTTGTGATATTTTTGACTGTGGATGTGTTATTTTTACACCATTAATGGTTTATGGATAAAGTATTGACATTTCGTATGCTATTTTTAATATGAATTATTACGTTATGCCTAAACCTTTTCATATGAGGAATGCATTGGACTTAGTAAGTGACGGTTGGAACCCTCTATAGATCCTCGATGCATCGGTAGGTCTCATGAGACAAACTAGTATCTTGGAACAAGGCCTTGAAAAAATAATTTTTGTATTCTTGGAACAAGGCCTTGACTACGTGGTTATGAAGTCTAAAATTATGCACTCCATCATTATGAAAGTAGCTATTCATATTGCATGTAATTATTCAACTAGTAGAATATCAATGTGAATAAGTAAATGGAATTATTTGATTTTATCTTTTCCATATTATGCTGAAGATCAAGTTTAAAGGTCATTTTTTAGTCTTATACATTCCCTTAAATGTTTATTCATATTTGCGAATGTTTCTGCTATATTGTTATCCTTTCCGAGAATCTATGCTCACCCCTTTCTATGTTTTATTTTTCACAGGTTGCGAATAAGTATATTATGAATGACTTGCAGGGATATTCTAAGGGATACGAGTGTGGCCTATGGAGCCTATGTTACTGTATTTTTTCATTTTATAATGTAATGTATAACTTATGAATGTATCTAGTATTTTCAAGGCTACTAAACTAATCGGTCTTTCGAGACTTAATCTTTTGTGATCATGCCAATGTTATGTAATAATTCACCAACTCTGGGTAACTAGGGTCAGGGTGTTACATAAGTGTTTTGTACTTATTACTAGTGGAAAAGTTTTCAAATTAGAAGAATACAGTTTTATTTAAAAGTTCAATAATGTTTCTTTAAGAAGCTAGTCCAGGTCTTTGAAACCTATGGTTATTAGGTGTAAGGAGAAATAATTATATATTATGGTATTATTCAAAATACATGAATTAGTTTTAAGAGAATCCATGGAATTTCCATATCAGGTATAGGGGTTATAGAAATCTAGTATTTAATTTTTAAGGGTATATGATACCAAATGTAAATTTTAAAAGTGTTATAAATATAAAAAAAATTCAAAAATAAAATAATAATTGATTGATATTGTAATTTAAATTACAATTTTTAAGGAATGAGATTCTATAGTAGAGATTTGATTGTAAAATATTTTATTAAGATTAGATAAATCTAAGTAAAGGATGTGTATCTTTATTTTTTCTCTTTTATCATAAGAGGAGTGGTTTGATAATTACATGTTTTTGTTAAAAAAATAAGATGATTAATTTCATACACATGTGTAAAGTCCCAACCTAGGAGCCACTAAAATGGTTCCCTGATCCAGTTAGTCACATGGCCTCAAGCGCGTCTCCTTGTATGCAAAAGGTTGTCGACTAACTGCAAGGGTCCAATGATGACACGGTGGGGAAACTATACCCTCATGATCAGAGTATCATAGTGGTACATAATAAATAATAAATATGATAGAACAGTATGAATTAAAGGTAATGGAAATAAATAAAATAACCACGCAATTTCAAATAATACAACAATGGATGTCCATGTGGACTATAAAGTAGTAGACATAAAGTAGGTAATACATAAACAATACAAAAAAATCCCCAAAGGATATCTCTATGAGAATATTGATCTTTGCTCAGTCATATTCTCTTAATCACTCATATCCATGAATAACGTCACAAAATGAATAAAATCAAGAAAGGTGATTCAGAACCTGATCCTAAAACCATGAGGTATATCCGGGTACCAAACAGCAACCTGAATAGGGTGTGAGATAAACTCAGCAGGCCACTAACAACATTGTACATTGCTATCCATTTTCTGTGTATAAAATATAGTATTGTGTAGGTATATCAATAAGGTAGTAAATAAATAAATATAAATGAGTCGGGTTCAGGTTCTTCAAAGGACACCAAACAGTCCATACCTACTTTGGCCTACGTTATAATACCTTTGAATATGTTTCACCATGTATATAGGTATATATATATATATGAACATCTATGTATATATATTCACTATATATATAATAACATATATAGTCATATATATAGATACATAGTAATAGCCAATACCGGAGACGTAAGACCATGGGATCCACATAATAGTAGCACAAGAGTAACTTGCTTAACTTAGGCATCAGCCAAAACATCCCAACTAAGGAATATATCCAATTTCATAAAGGTATAATAGTCATATAGCTGTCAGGGTAACCCATGACATCCATGTATAATGGTGATCAAGCATTTAATAAATCTCATTTTTATTATGAGTCCGTGCATGAAATTCCTTCTTGGGAACCCATGTATCAATCAAGGTATAATGTAAATAATTTAACCAAGGAGACCATCCAAGGAATTCTACATAACGAAACTAGGTATCACCCAAGGATTAATATAATTCATTTAACCTTTGAGCTCATCCAATGAGTTTTGTATAAGGAACCCAAGTGTCGCTCATGGTACCTGTAATCTCAATCAACCTCTAAGCTCATCCAAGGTGTTCCACATAAGGAACCTGGGTATCACTCAAGGAATAAATAATTAATTAAACCTATGAGACCATATAAGGTATTCTTTATAATGAACCCAATTATCATTCAAGGAAAACATAATTCATCTATCCATTTAAATTTAAATTTAAATAATTCCATGTTAGTAAGAATGTGATATCACAATTCATGTATACAATTAGTTTCAGTCCATTTATTTGTAATTAATAAGCCCATGGGAAGATTTATTCCAACTTTAAATTTCATATTACACCATTTATCATTTTATTTATAAGAAATCAAATGGTCCATATGAGTATCCATACCCATTTATAATTCAATTCATTTACAACACCTTTTTTTCATTCCATTCATCAAATTCAAGTCAAACATTATTGTTTCTATTTAAAGTAACAATAGGACCTCAATACATCATCTTTTATCATTTAAAATGGCTTGATATGTCAAATTAATTATCCATTCCACCTAACCTTTCACTTAACTAAAAATGTATGTCTCACTCTGGAGTGGTATACATATAAGGTCCAAGTATTAAACATGGTATGCATCCCTTCTCTAATGATTAATCAAATAAATTGGTTCATTCCAATTATCAAGGAAATTCATGCTCACCTTAGTGGTGTTTTATTCAAAAATAAGACAAGTAATTAAGTCATATTAACTAACCTACACATAGTGTGACTCGGGTTCAGGTATTCAACCTCCAATTATATATAAGGGTGACCTAGTATATATATAAACAAAGTCTAGGTGATCAATTTGAATCATTGAATAATTTAGGTACAACATACAGAAAGTATGGCATGTGTAATAATGAAAATAATTTATAAACATGATAATCTTTAAGTTAAAATCCATATAACACCTAACCTATATTTAAGTTGATTCATTTGTCCATTGTTAGGCTTTGATCTGACTCAGATCGATAGAAAAGATAATAACAGAAAAAAATAACTAAAATAGGTCATATGAGATCTCATTGAAATTCAATATTGAAATATAAACAAATAAATGAGGAATAAGGAATCATAAACATACCAAGGGTGATCAAACATTACTGACGACACTCGATTCTAAGTTCGAGTGAAGGATAACTATCAATGATTAGGATGAGAGCTTCTCATATGGGGATATTCTATGTAAATAGGGAGGATAAAGAAGGGTTCATGATTAAAGGAAAATAAGGGGAAAGCGTAATTTCACCCCCTTTTAATTAGGTTCATGGTTTGGACACATGGTTTGGACAAACCATGTGCTAACCATGCGGCTCCATTACCCAAGTGGAACTAACCATACAGTCTAGGAACATGGTTTTAAAAAACTATATGCAGGCCGTGTGGTCCCTCTATATTTTTCCCTAGAACTCCTCACATAGTTTTGTGGCCACATATGCATGGTTAAACTAACTGTGCACCTCCACTTACTGGGTGGCATGGTTGAGATTCCCAGTGACTATTAATCATTCACCAACTACGTGCCTCATCTTTTTTCTCAAAAAATTGGAGCTTTGGGATCCAAACAAGCCACAAAAGCTCCCAAAAATCCACTAAATACCTAGGAATCCTCTCAGTTCTTAACCCCCCCCCCACTATTATAAATTGGATCTATACCAACACAGTTTTACTACTGGTTTGGAAAATCATTGTTATTGGTACCCTATATCGATGGTTTGGAAAACAATTGTGGGTATAGGTCCCTTAGTGACACACCATAGTAACGGTTTTGGAAAAATCATTTGTATACGTACCATAGAGAGGCCCGATTCTAATGTTTTTTTGACCAAAACTGTTTGTATAGATCCCTTGTAGAGACACTATACCAATGGTTTTTCAAAACCATTAGGATAGGTCCCTTGTAAAGACCCTATACCCACATTTTTTTCTAAAACCGTTTGTATAGGTCCATATAGAGAGACCCTATACACATGGTTTTTTTTAAAATATTGGCATAGGTCCTAAAAATTAGGGTACTTATACCAATGGTTTGGAGAAATGTTGGTATAGGTACCTATATGTTTTATGGATTCTTTTTTAAAATAACATTAAATGCCTAAAAAGTTAATTTCCTTATAATTATAAATATATATTTATCAAATTATGTTCATAAAATTCATCATAGTTTTGTGGTTAGGTGGTTGGAATATAAATAGGTGGTCTTGGGATCAAAATAAAGTTGGATTTTATTTTTACATTACCTATACCAATAGTTTTTCAAAACCGTTGGTATAGGTTTTTCATATGACATATACCAACGGTTTTCCCAAAACCTTTGGTATAGGACTATACCAACACCAAAATAGAAAAATTCCCTCCAAACCATTGGTATAGGCTATACCAGCCAGTTGGATCTCTATACCAATGGTTCCAAACCATTGGTATAGGATTTTTTTTCTAGTAGTTCCCATATAAAAACAACACTTTTAAGTGTTCTAATGCTTGGAATTCGAGTTTTAATCTTATCCTAACATTTGGCCTCTTCACCAAATGAAATTTTCAAATTCCTTTCGAAAATTTCAATCTGTCAAAACATGGGGCCTTACAACATGGTTTACAAATCATTAGGTTCTATAACATATTTTGAGTATAATATCAATATAAAAATGTTTTATCCAAGATAAAATAATTATCTAGATATTTGTTAAAATATAATGGAATGTGATTCGTGACCATTAGTAGAGTATTTTCAAGAATAGACTTATTTTCAATGAAAATGCTCCAAAAACATAGAATATCATATATGATATAGAAATAATAATTTGTTTGATAAATAATAAATTTTATTTCCAAACATAAAAGGGTTTTTTTCTTTGAAATATATTTTGAAAATAATATAGTATCAAAGAAGCTAGCAGGAGTTTTTTTAGGTTTACATAAGTTCAATGTTAACAAATAAAATACTACACATATCTAAAGTTAGATTTATTTTTACTTAATGTCCTAAAGAGATTATATTGATTGATGGTAAAGAAAAATGTAAAGAGTTTCATTTAGTTACTATAGAAATTGAACCTAAATATTTCTTATAGGATTGTACCAATAAAATTAATAAGTGAAAAACTATTTAAATCCCAAAAGAGTATAGGGTGTGGTGGTAAAGATAAATTTAAAGAGTTATATTAGTGATTGTAATAGAGTAAATATCAATTTATACTAAAAGGGGTTTAGGATATGTTGGTATAGTAATAATGAAAATGAAACATTATTTTAAAAAAAATGAAGAAAATTTTTAATAGATAGATTTCTAATGATGATTATGGTGCACTTTGAAAGATCGCTATGAAGGAAACATAAGTAAACATCATAAAATTTGATGTTAGGATGTTATTAAGTTTGAATATGTTCAAATATTTGAACAGTTATGAATATTATTCCGAAATCTCTCTATTAAAACTTTCTTACTTCATATATGTTACTTACTAAAATAGTTTAGTTGGAGGGTTTTATCTTAGATGGTCACCTAGAGATGTGATAATAATTACATGTGATGTAATGAGATAAAAAAGCCCCTAAAAGTGTAGTATACATAATGTTGATCTGTAAGTTTATCATATATGATATGATATATAGGAACTTATTTTGGTTTTATTAAATATTGTTAAAAGAGTTTTAATCATATAAAATGTATCATATTAGTGGCAATCTCTACTTTATATATATAGATATACATTACTTGAAGTTTAATAACGATTGACCACTCAAATTATGACTTTGAGTTATCCCTTGTCAATTTTCATTATGGAGTGTTACAGTTTATGATGAAATATTAAGGTTAGTGTGAGAAGGATTCTTATATAGAGATTCAAAATATGATCATGAGGCATAAAACAAAGAATGTGATTCTTTTTTTACACTGGATTACCCACTAAATATACTACATAGAGTGTCATAAATAAGTATTTGGTATACTAGAGGTGTATGGATCATATTTGAGTCCTCACTACTTGAGATTGTTGAGTTACCTGGCATGAGAACCACCATTCTTTGATACACTACTTATGAAAGATTGAAAATAACTTAGCCAATATGGGGATGGTTGGGTGTTTTGTTGATCATGTCATTGATTGGAGATAAACCAAGATGGGATATGTCCTCTTGTATGATTAGTATGACATTTAATACCTTGATTGAGAAAAATCATCGATGTTTTTGGCCACACCTAGATATTATATATATATCTCTATATAAGGGGCATGAGATGTACTTATCCATAAAGGGTGAATGAGATGTGATTTATTCACTGACCAATTCAGTCTATACTCTAAGAATCAAGAATGTATGAGTTGGATATTTCGGATTGACATTCTCTATGTCCCATGCTCACTCATTGTCTTAGAAAAAGGGAAAATATGAGAATACACATTTGTATATGATGCAAACTAGTGTACACATATATAAAGATACATGTGTATGATGTAGATAATAACATGTCTATTTATATCTTGTGTAGAATTGTGCATTTCTAGAGGCTAATCTTTAATTAAATTTATGGATCTTAGGATTCATATTTTTACAATGATATAAAGGCCCAAGGGGTCAAACATTAAGGTTGACAGAATGGGGATTGATTTTGACTCATATAGATTATTTAAAAGTGTTTTATTGTTAATCTAACATAATTATGGGTGGGTATTGACAATATATTACATATTTAGTGATAGATGGTGATGTTAATGATATCTTTCCAAAAGTTTTTTAAAGATATCCAAAAGAAGTTTTTCATATGATTTCATAAGTTATTGTATATGATAAAACATGAGGTGAAATAGTGAAAAGTATTTAAGGATTTGGTGTAAATAGAAGATTGATAGGTATATATAACACCCCAACTCTAGTAACCTAGAATCGATGGTTACATTATTATATCGGTATATGATACAAGGGATCTCAAAAAGTTAGATTAAATAGTTTACCAGTAATGGAAACGTATATACATACAAGATTCTCATATTACCTTGGAAATATATAAACATAGTGTTGGTCGGAGTGGAATATCAAGAGGGGGTGAATTGAGTTCTAATTAAAACTTCTGTTAAAAACATTTTGATTAAAATATTCCAACTAAAAATAGCCCAGTCAATTAAGGAAGTGGAAATATAAATGTTTAATTGCTCAACAAGTTTCTCTACGGATGATTAGTCCTCAGTTGAATCAATGTAATCACTAATTCATCTTTTGAAACAGGTTTACTGAATTAAGCATATATACACACTAACCCAAACTAACTATCAGAGTGAATGTAAAAATAGTTTTCTATCTTTGAAAAATATAATTAGTGGATAAAATAACATAGAGTATATGAGGACTTTCACAACAATGTAAATAAGAGGTTCAGTCTCAAGACAAGACCTAATCCTCTCCACTTGGTGATCACCTGCCTCCATGCAGTTTATATTAGCAATAAACTTGATACACAGCCTCTATCAGGCTTTACAACAGTTTTCAGAAACTGTCCAAGGTTCACACCCTCTACCACTGTTCTTCATGGGAAAGACAAGAAACACATACCACACACTGTCTCTTCCATATTTATACGTGGGAAACAAAAATAGGTGATGTTTTATGTGGGGATATTCAGTATCCTCCAGTCCAAGTATAGGAGATAGTGTGTTCAATAGGCTGACACACTTCTCAGAAATGTAAAAGAAAGAAACACAATAGAGAAGTTATGATGAGAAAGAGTTTAGAAGGATATATGTGTTTGTAGTTAAGATATTGACACCTTGAAGTTAGAAATTTTAAAGTTTGAGTCAATATCTGGAAGTTTTCTTCAAAACAGATTGTCACAACTCCAGGTTCTAACTTTCCGTGATCTGCTTCATATGATGATCAAGAGTAAACGAGGCATAGAAGGCAGAAGTGAGTTTTTCCCAAAATTATCTTCATGATGATTTTGGGTTTAGAGTATTAGTGATAGATGGTTATCCTTTTATTTAGAAAGTAAGCTCTATCTCACTTCATATTCCACCATTCCTTTTTTCGCATATGTGTTTCTCTTCATGTTTTACTCTTATCTTCTTATATTTGAGGTCTGACAATGGGAATAAGTAGATCATGTGCATGCTTTCTCGTACCTCGTACTGTCCATAGTATTGTCTCCTGAAAAATTTACAATCATCATTAATTAATATCAGAAGCATTTAATTTATCAAATATGGTCGTTAGAATAATACTGAGAAATTGACAGAGTATGGAAGGATAAGCATCAGTAGACAGGTAACGATAGCCTTTATATTGGTAGGCTTCAACAGTAGGTGCACATCAGCAATCTCCAGTTGTAACCTTTCATCGATATCCTTCATCAGTAACCTTTAATACTAGGCTCACATCAGTGATCATGTAACCGTACCCTTGTATTGGTAACCTTGTAACGGTGACCCTTGTAATGGTAAACTCTGTATCGGTGACCTCTGTATCGGTGACCCTTGTATCGGTGACCTTGTATCGGTGGCCTTGTAAAGGTGACCCTTGTACCGGTGACCTCTATATTGGTGACCTTATAATGGTGGGCCTTGTATCCGTGACCTCTGTATCGGTGACCTTGTAATGGTGACCTCTGTATTTAGATAAATTTTTCACTCTAAGATTAACCAATCAAGTAGTGAGATTGAGAGTAAATGAAAATTACTTTATAGAAACAAGAAACATTGATGAAACATAATAAGCATAGAATGAAAACATGGTTCTCACGTAAATGAAAACAAGATTTGGGATGATCAAAACATGATTTGGGATTATTAAAATATGATTTGGGATTATTAAAATATGATTTGGGATTATTAAAACAAGTGAGTCCAACAATCTCCTCCTTTTTGATAATCACAAATTATATCATTGAATATTTAGATTTAAGAGTTTTGAATCAAGGTTAAACACATCTGCTAATGTATTGAATATTTTCTCCCCTTTGAATATCTTCTCCCCCATTAATATCTTTGAATATCTTCCCCCCCCCCTTGTGATTAACAAAAAGGCATAAAAACAAGAAGGGAGAGAAGATAGTGATTGTATTAATAAAACAGTGGTACAATATACAAATAGAAATACACCAATCCCTATCAACTAAGATAGTCCACACTCAATCCACATAAGATATTCCCATATAATCTTTGTCCTTGGAAACTGAAGATGCAGGTTCTGAAGGTGGAGGGATAGGCCGAGGGATGGCAGTTAGCAGTGTAAGAGAATTTTCAACTGAGGCATCAGTAGACCTGTAGTGAATAGATATCTGAGGAATCATTGGGGTCAAACATCAAATGGTCTGGGCAGAAGTCATCAATGGAGCAGCACTGGCAGATCCTGAGGCACCAGAGGAAGTAGGCAAAGTAGGAGGAACAATGATGGGAGTGCAGTCCACATGGAGGAAAGGCAATAGAATATTCCTCAAGTCTATGATAATGCTTCCCCCTCTTTCCATAACAGAAATAAAATCATCCTTATTCTCCATGAATTTTTCCAAAGCAGGAGTCAGCTCTCGAAGCTTGCTCACTTGATCCTTAAAGGCCTGAGTGATAGGAGGGATTATCCAATTTTCCAACAACATCTTGAAGTGGCTATCCATCAGATGCTTTGTGTATAACTGTTTGTAGTAGAAGTAAACTTGATCCTTGAAGGCCTTATGATATCAAGAAGAATCCCTTAAATAGATTCCCACAATTTATGAATTTCCCTGGTGATGGAAATGACCTGAGAGTCTGAGGTACTAGCACTAGAGAAATTTTCAACTTATTCTCTAACAATAGTCTTGAAGGCTTCAATGTCAACTGGAGGAGAGGTTGTAGTGGAAGCAGATACACCCAGAGGTGCTATAGAGAAAGCCACAGTCTCCATAAATTATTTGGCCAGACCACTAATCATCCATTTTACATCATCATATTGGCCTTTCACATGTGTTTCCATAGATTTATTAAAATCCTCAAAAATTGTGACCATTTGCTGAACCACACTTTTAAGATATCTATGGTCTCTATCCACCTGAGCTCTTAAAGCCATATATGCATCTAAGATGGAAATAGACAATTTCATTGATTCTATATACTCTTCAAAATATCTTACCTGATTCTGACATTCCTTAACCTCATGTAACATAGCTGAGTGAGAGGTAGAGACTATCATTTCCACTGCAGATGTCATGAGTTCTTGATTGTGAGCTATTTTTCTTACTATCTCAGTGTTTTTATCATCAATATACCTCTTCATTTCTGATTTCAAAGAATCCAATTCATCCTTATTTAAATAGTATCGAGGTAACAAAACCACTAGCTAAACAATTGTGGTTTTTGAGATAGTTGGAATTGTAGGGCTTCTAATAGGCTGGTCATCTTCATAATCTCCATAATCCATGCCTAAAACCAAAAATCCAGGAGCTTCTATCCAGTCCCCTATCTCATGAGGAACTACAACTGATCCTATAGAAACAGGTTCCTCTTCCTCACGTGGATAATTCTCTTGAACAACTACATTTATCTCTATCTAACCTCCTTGATCAATTTCATCAACAGGAAGCACTACGGGAAAAATGGGTATTTGCGAAGGGTTATTTGCGACGGGATTTATTCCCGTCGCAAATAGCCATGTTAAAAACTTATTTGCGACGGGGGTATTTGCCCGTCGCAAATAAGTAGCCTTTTGCGACGGGATAGCTTTCCCCGTCGCAAAAGGACTGGCGCCCTTTGCGCGCCAAATCGCGGGAAACATATTTGCAACGAGGGAATATTCCCGTCGCAAATAACCGGCGGCGGTAAAAGGTATTTGCGACGAGAATATTGCCCCGTCACAAATAGTATGTTGGCAGGTGGTTATTTGCGACGGGTCCCGTCGCAAATAACTATTTAACCGTTGACCGTAATAAATGCTGGCTAAAGTATTTGCGACGGGTACCGTCGCAAATACTAGTACTTGCGACGGGTCTCCCGTCGCAAATGGGCCCGTCGCAACTAATGTAACCTATAAATACCCCCATCCGTTTTTTTCAAATCATTCTCAAATTCCATCTTATTCTTCTCTCAAAATTTTATTTCTTCAATTCATTTTTTCTCAAGTTTAATTTTTTTCTCCGGAGTTGATATTGAAGTTTTGAAGAACGATCAGAGATCAACCTCTAATCAATTTTCAAGGTATTTATATTTATTTTAATTTAATATTTATTTTTAATGTTTTACTAGTTTTAATTATTCTTAATTAGTTGTAATTTAATTATATTTACATTGTTTTATAACTTAATAATTAGTAATAAATACTAATAATTAGGAATAATAACATTATTTAATTATTAATATATTTTATTATTAATATTAAAATAATATAATTTTATATATATATACAATTATTTTTTCATCTGTGTGTTTGTTGTCTTCACATGTATTATTTGTATATGGAGATAGAAAACACACAGATGAAAGAAGAATTGTATATAAATTAGAAAATTATATTATTTTAATATTAATAATAAAATATACTAATAATGTTATTATTCCTAATTATTGGTAATTATTACTAATTATTGGTAATTATTCATTTAATTACTGATAATTAAGAACAATTACAAATAATTACCAATAATTAGTAATAATTAGTAATAATTAGTAATAATTAGTAATAATTTCCAATAATTAGTAATAATTAGAAATAATTAGTAATAACTAGTAATAATTAGTAATAATTACCAATAATTAGTAATAATTACTAATAATTAGTAATAATTATCAATAATTAGTAATACTTACCAATAATTAGTAATACTTACCAATAATTAGTAATACTTACCAATAATTATCAATAATTAGTAATAATTATTAATAATTACTAATAATTACCACTAATTAGTAATAATTAAAAATAATTAGTAATAATTAAGAATAATTAGGAATAATTACCAATAATTACCAATAATTAGGAATAATTAGTAATAATTAGTAATAATTAGTAATAATTAGTAATAATAAGTAATAATTAGGAATAATTAGTAATAATTAGGAATAATTATTAATAATTAGGAATAATTAGTAATAATTAGTAATAATTAGGAATAATTAGGAATAATTAGCAATAATTAGCAATAATTAAGAATAATTAGCAATAATTACCAATAATTAGAAATAAATAGTAATAATTACCGGTAAATAGTAATAATTACCGGTAAATAGTAATAATTAGTAATAAATAGAAATAATTACCGCTAAATAGTAATAATTAGTAATAATTAGTAATAATTACCAATAATTAGTAATAACTACCAATAATTAGTAATAACTACCAATAATTAGTAATAATTACCAATAATTAGTAATAATTACCAATAATTAGTAATACTTACCAATAATTAGTAATAATTACCAATAATTAGTTATAATTACCAATAATTAGGAATAATTAGTAATAATTAGTAATAATTAGTAATAAGTAGTAATAATTACCAATAATTAGTAATAATTACCAATAATTAGTAATAATTACCAATAATTAGTAATAATTACAAATAATTAGTAATAATTACCAATAATTAGTAATAATTAGTAATAATTATCGGTAAATAGTAATAATTAGTAATAATTAGTAATAATTAGAAATAATTACCGGTAAATAGTAATAATTAGTAATAATTAGTAATAATTAGTAATAATTACCAATAATTAGTAATAATTACCAATAATTAGTAATAATTACTAATAATTACCAATAATTAGTAATAATTAGTAATAATTAGTAATAATTAGTAATAATTATCAATAATTAGTAATAATTAACAATAATTAGTAATAATTACCAGTAATTAGTAATAATTACCAATAATTAGTAATAACTACCAATAATTAGTAATAATTAAGAATAATTAGTAATAATTACCGGTAAATAGTAATAATTAGTAATAATTAGAAATAATTACCAATAATTAGAAATAAATACCAATAATTAGTAATAATTACCAATAATTAGTAATAATTACCAATAAATTCCAATAATTACCAATAATTAGGACTAATTACAAATAATTACCAATAATTACCAATAATTAATAATAATTACCAATAATTACCAATAATTACCAATAATTACCAATAATTACCAATAATTACCAATAATTAGTAATAATTACCAATAATTACCAATAATTACCAATAATTACCAATAATTACCAATAATTACCAATAATTACTAATAATTACCAATAATTACCAATAATTACCAATAATTACCAATAATTACCAATAATTACCAATAATTACCAATAATTACCAATAATTACCAATAATTACCAATAATTACCAATAATTACCAATAATTACCAATAATTAGTAATAAATTCCAATAATTACCAATAATTACCAATAATTAGTAATAATTACCAATAATTAGTAATAATTACCAATAATTAGTAATAATTATCAATAATTAGTAATAATTACCAATAATTACCAATAATTAGTAATAATTAGTAATAATTACCAATAATTAGTAATAAATAGTAATAATTACAAATAATTAGTAATAATTACCAATATTTACCAATAATTAGAAATAATTAGTATTAATTAGTAATAATTACCAATAATTACCATGTGTGATCTCCTTCGTAATAATTACCAATAATTACCAATAATTAGTAATAATTACCAATAATTACCATGCATGATCGCCTTCGTCAGTTTTTGCACAATTTAAGAAATGCTGCGATGAAGAAAGCAGGAGTGTCAGATTTTGACGAGTCATGTAGAGCACACCGACCAGAGTACATTTCATCCCATGTATGGGATGGATTATGTGCGCACTGGTTGAGTGGTGCCTTTCAGAGGAGATGGTCGGTGGGGAGGTAGAATCGGGGGAGACAGGAGGTGACTCATCGAGCTGGGAGTCGTTCTTTCAGTACTCATAGACAGCATCTGGTACGTACATTATTTATAAATATTTTATATAACTATAAATATTAATAGTTTATTTTTTTTTCTTATAGGCTGTCGAGAACCCCGATATTACGGAGTACGACGTATATCTGAAGATGTATAGTGATCCTACTACTGGGGAGCTCAGAGGTGATCGTCAGCATCACATCGTGGTTAGTATTATTTGTTTTCAAGTTTAAAAATTAACTGTATATAATATATTCACAATTTTAATTTTAAATTGCAACTACGGGAGTCATATGAGGACGCAGCGTCACAGGCCCGGCCTGAGAGTCATGCTGGTCATCAGATCAGACCACTGGCCATCAGTTTGATGAGGCGGCATGGATGCAGGCCACCCAGTATGCCTTCGAGAAGGGTCGGGTAGTTGGTATCAGCTCTCGAATGACTCCCGGAGATTATTATGGCAGTGCTGCGATGTCGGCATCCAGCTCGAGAGGAGCTCGTGCATCTTCTTCTGCTACACAGTATGAGGATCAGTTGCGATCTCAGACTGCATTGATAGAGAGTCTCTGACAGGAGCAGGAGCAGATGCGTCAGCAGCATGAGGAGGAGCGTCGATGCCAGTAGCAGTTGTACGAGGAGCAGACGAGTCGGTGGCAGCAGCAGCATCATGAGAAGATGGAGTACATGCGCCGACTCATTCATGCTTTAGGGATGGAGTTTCCTCCACCACCATCTACAGATCCCCCCTCCCCCTCCTTCAGATTAGATTTTGTATTTATGTTATAAAATTTTTGAAATCAAAATATGATTTTTTTTCTATTCGTAGTTTCTGTCTCATTATAAAATATTTATTAATATTCTATTATTTTTTATTTTTGAATTATAATTCTATTATTATTATGTTAATTAAAATAATTTATTATTTATATTTGTGAATTATAATTCTATTATTATATTAATTAAAATCATTTATTAATATTTTATTATTTTTTATTTTTGAATTATAATTGGATTATTAATATATTAATTAAAATAATTTATTAACAATTTATTTTTTTTATTTTTTTATAGTATTTGCGAGGGGATACTATTCCCGTCGCAAATAGTATTATTATTTTTTTATTTTTTAAAAAATAGTTTTTGTGACGGGGCCCGTCACAAATAGTTTTTTACAAATATATAGAGTACTAGTTGCGACGGGGATTCTCCCCGTCGCGGAAAAGGGCTTTAGCGACGGGCCCGTTGCAAAAAATTGTTATTGCGACACCGTTTTCAGCAACGGGTCATTTGCGACGGGACCCCGTCGCAAAAAGCCATTTGCGACGGGATCCCATCGCAAATGACCCGTCACAAATACCTGTTTTTCTAGTAGTGAAGGTTCACTGTCACTTCCTCCACAGAATCTTCATCAACGTCCAAAACAATTCCAACTTAGACTGAATCATCAACCTCTTCATCTCTACTTTCTACCCTTTCTGTATGTCCTATTAAAGGACTGAGACTTAGAAATTCCTCTTCTTTTTCAGCAGCAGCTATTTCAAAGTCACCATGACTTGATTCAGAGTCCTCATCCTCATCTAAGGTATCTCTAACTTCTCTTAAGACAATCTCAGCCACTTCTTCTTCACTGGTTTCCTTATCACTGTCCCTTAGGACAGCCCCCCTTCTAGGCAATCTCTTTGGTGGGCCAGGATCACCAAAGGATATAGTATTCACATGAGGATTTGAGGGACGGTCTAGATCACTCCTGTCATCTATTGGAGAGTCCTCTCTTTCTTACATAGCAGCAACTTCTTCTATTTCGTCATATGAATAGGCAGACTATACTTCATCAGGCTTAAGACCGGGGTCTCTCATATTCTTAGTCCTAGTAGGATGACTCACAGGATTAAACTATTCATACACCTTAACCTCATTATTCACCCATCTCCTCATCCATGGATTCTAGTTAATCTTTATCAGCTTGCAAATCACTTTGGTGATGCAATGGTTATCTTACACAACAACAATTTCTTCCTTATCTCGAGAAACTCCTTTCACTTTAAACATAAGGGATATTAGTTTAGCATGGAATAGAGAATTGGATTTGGAACTAGGCTTGGTCATATCTTCTAGTTGAATCATTAACAGCCTACATAGGTTGATCTTCTTTTCATGCTTTAATAGATACAAGAGAAATACATCCGGATACTTTAAAGTTGCAAAGTCCCCTCTCCTGGGACTTAAAACATGTTGAATAAACTTGAAAAGTATCTTATCTTCTCATACCATTTTAGCAGCAATGACTTTCCTAGGAATTCCATTCCCTGTTAATTCAGCTAATGATTCTTCAGAGTAGAAGAACTCGCTAGTGGGAGGCACCACCTTTGAGTAAAAATAAAAAATTCCATCATGTGGAACCCTAAAGCATTCATCCTATTCAAGATAGGAGAAGCTCACTCTTACTTCATTTACTCTAGAAATCATTCAGTAATCATCCTCAGACTGCTTTAACTTGAGGTGATCATAAAATTCCTTCAATAACTTCTGGTAATAGGGTCCATTGTTGTTTTAAAAACATTCAATCCATCCCTGAGATTCTAGTGCCTTAAGTACTGAGGACCGGCTCGACAACAACCACTCTGAACCTAACTCCTTTTCAACTAATATTTCTCTCTTGGATAGATGCGGGTTAAGAACCGTTTCCGCTGTCTAGCTTATACTACTCGATTCAGATCTAGGTATCTTAGGATCAGGTGCGTCTCCTTCATCAGCAACCAATGGCCTTTTGACTCATGCCATCGATCTGAGTGGTTCAGGGTTTCAATAGAGGTTTAAGTTCTATGAATGGGGATAAAACGGTTCAGAAGAGGTTTTGATGTGGATTGAGAGTGATATTTGTTTTAATTTTATCATATAGGTATTGAAAAATTAAACAGATAAAATAAATATGTATTATACAGAAAACGTTTCAGATTCCAGCTGAGAGCACAAAAATGCGAAGTCCCGGACTCAAGTCGTCTATCGGTAAGGAGGTGTCTATAAGGTCTAACAGTGAGGTCCTATCGGTAATGTCTAAAGTTGAGGTCCTATTGGTAAGGTCTAACAGTGAGGTTCTATGGGTAAGGTCTAACGGTGAGGTTCTATTGGAAAGTTCTAACGGTGAGGTTTTATCGGTAAGGTCTAACAGTGAGGTTCTATCGGTAAGGTTTAACAGTGAAGTTCTGTTCTCAACATTTTATCACACCTAAATCATGTTTGATGTAATTTAACTTCTCATAATTCAAAGAATTTGTGATTATATCCGCTAATTGGTGTTTAGTACCAATGAATTCAAGAGTGATATCACCTCTTTGATAGTGGTGTCTTAATATGTGATGTCTCACATCAATATGTTTTGTCCTAGCATGAGATACAAGATTTTTAGAAGGTTAATAGAACTTGTGTTCTCAATGTTTATAGAGACATGATTGAATTGATATCCATATTATAGTAAAGTGTGTTTCATCCACATAATTTGAGCACAACAACTACCAACAGGTGTATATTCAGCTTCGGCAGTAGATAATGCAACATAATTTTGTTTCTTAATACACCATGATACTAGTGACTTGGCTAAAATGAGACATGTTTCAGAGGTTCTTTTTCAGTCTAACATGCAACCATCAAAGTTAGCATTTGAATAACTAATTAAATAAAATGGTTTTCCTCTTGGATAAAAGAGTCCTACATTTATAGTATACTTGAGATATTTAAAAATCCTTTTGATAGAATTTAAATGAGACTCTTTGGGATTGGCTTGAAAACGAGCACACATGCATACACTGATCAAAATATCAGGTCTTCTAGCTGTAAGGTAGGGAAGACTTCCAATCATACCTCTATAGTTGTTTTGATCCACCGGTTCTCCAGTTTCATCAGCATCCAACATACAAGTGGTACTTATAGGTGTATCACTACCTTTACTACTATCCAAACCAAAACGTTTTAAAATATAATTAGTATATTTACTTTGATTTAAAACAATACCATTTTTATATTTGAAAAATCTGAAATCTAACGAAAAAATTATGTTCTCCCATTAAACTCATTTCAAATTCATTTTTCAATATTTTTGAAAAGGCAGTACATAAATAATTTTTATAAGATCCAAAAATTATATCATCTACATAAATTTGTACTATCAAAACATCTTTGGAAATTATTTTAATGAAGAGATCGGGATCAGTTATTCCTTTAGTAAAACTTTTTGAAATAAGAAAAGAGCTAAGCTTGTCCTACCAAGCTCTTGGAGCTTTCTTTAGACCATATAAATAATTTGAAAGTTTAAAAACATGATTTCAAAAATTGTGATTTGTAAAAACATGGGGTTTTTTAACAAACACACCCTCAACTATGTATCCATGTATAAAATCACTTTTAACATCTATTTGATAAAGTTTAAAATTCAGATGAGCTGCATAAGCATGTAGTATCCTAATGGACTCTAACCTAGCTACAGGTGAAAAGGTTTCCTCATAGTCTATTCCTTCCTCTTGACTGTTCCCTTGTGCAACTAACCCAGCTCTGTTTCTAACTTTATTTCCAGACTCAACAACTTTGTTCCTAAAAACCCATTTAGTGCCTATTGTCAAAGTGTCCTTAGGTCTTTCAACTAGTTCCCAGACTTTGTTTATTTCAAATTGATTTAATTCTTCTTTCATATCCATAACCCAAAATTCATCATTGATAGCATCATTGATATTTTTATGTTCAAGCTGTGAAATAAAAGATTGATGTTCACCCTGGTTTCTCAGAGAAACTCTAGTTTGTGTCCCTCTATTTAAATAACCTACTATAGAATCTAAAGAATGATTATTGAGGGTTATAATACCTCTATAAAGAGTTGAAATAGACCCCTCGTGGTTATCTATAGGTTCAGAATCAATAGGTGAAGATTCTGGAAGATTCCCAGAATTGGTTAATTTTATAGGGGATTCACTATCATTATAATTAAGGTCCAGAATTGAAATATCTTCCTCAAGATATTCAAGAGAGGTTTTGGGTTCATGTGGATCAGTCTCATTAAATTTGACTTGAACTGACTCTTCCATACATTTGGTTTTCTTATTGAATAATCTATAGGATTTACTCGTGATTAAGTAACCTAGGAAAATTCCATCATCACTTTTGGAGGAATAATTTTCATGATTGTCTTTGGTGTTAAGAATAAATACTTTTCAGCCAAAAACTCTAATGTAGTTAACCATAGGATTCCTATTGTTCCAAAGATCATAAGGGGTCTTCTTAAGAACAGGTCGAATCAAGACTCTATTGATGGTATAACAAGCTATATTTACCAATTCAGCCCAAAAATAAATAGGTAGATTATACTCATTGAGCATTGAACTAGAAATTTCATGAAGGGTTATATTTCTTCTTTATACGACTCCATTTTGTTGAGGTTTTTTAAGAGCAGAGAAATTGTGACTATATCCATTGTGTGAGCAATAAGATTCAAACTTTTGATTTTCAAACTCACGGCCATGATCACTTCTCAAGGACTTAATTATAAGTCCACCTAGATTTTCTACAGACTTGGATTATTTGATAAAATAATAACAAGATTAAATTTTGTGAGCCAGAAATTATACCCACGTTTTCCTAGAAAAATCATCTACAAGAACATAAACAGATTGCTTCCCATTTTAAACTTGAAACTCTTGATGGTCCAAACAAGTCCATGTCAACCAACTCAAGTGGTTGGGAAGTAGAAACTTCTTTATTTGGTTTGAAGGAATCTTTGTGTTGTTTTCCCTTTGGACAATGATTACACACTTTGTTTAGAGGAAACTCTAATTTAGGTAATTCTCTAACTAAACCATTCCTAGTCAGTTTCCTAAGTGACTGCACATTGTAGTGTCTTAATCTTCTATGCCACAACCAGTATTCCTTATGAAATGCATTCAAACAAGAAACATTTTTCATAGCTAAAGAATCTAAATCAACAGCATATACATTCTCATTTCTAAGAGCAGTAAATACTAAATCATTTTTGGAATTAATAACATTACATGCATCATTTTCAAACATGACATTAAAACCATCATCACACAACTGAGAGATGCTTAGAAGATTGTATTTTAACCCATCAACAAAAAGTAATTTTGAAATTATCACAGTATCAGGGTTACCAATCTGGCCTAAGCCAACGATTTTTCCCTTTCCATTGTCACCAAAAGTTACATGTCCACATTCAACTTTGATTAGGCTATTGATGAAAGAATAATATCCTATCATATGTCTTCAACATCCACTGTCCATGTACCATAAGGTCTTACAGAAACTGTTTAGGCAACATTCCTGAAAAACAGATAAGGCATGGGGTAACTTTTGTACCCAAATTTTTTTGGGTCCGGAGAGGTTAGAAAGTAAACCTTTGGGAACCCTTTTTGGATTAATAAGATTCCAAACATCAACATATATATTTTGAGACATAAACACTTTTTTTGGTCCTTTAGAGAATTTTTTTCAAGAAATGGTCCAAAACATGAACTAGTTGCGAATTGTCCATATTTTGAAATAAATTTAGTTTTAATGATCCTTCTCTGTCTTGGTTGATATCCTAGACCAGTTGTAAATTTTGGGGAAATCAGTGTTCCTAGAAACTGAGTCGAGGTATCTCTACCATAAGTAAACTTCTCAAGATCTCTCTTCAATTGCCCATTTGATAATTTGAGTTCAGTGTTTTCTTTTAACAGCTGAGCACATTTTTCTTTTTCAATATCCAGATCAGATTTATAATTATCACTTAGAGAATGTTGTATTTTAAATAATTTATATTAATCCTTCAGTTCATTAAATGTATCCTCAATCATTCCACAGTATTCAAATAATTCATCCTTAGTCATATTTTCATCATTGTTTTATTAACATTCATTCTCAGAATAATAAAAATTATATACAAGAGAATTGGGTGTTACCTCAGATGTTTCTGTCATGAAACATAGGTTTGCATGTTTGTTCTTCTCAATATAAAAAGTGTCAAATCCACTTGATCTATCTTCTGAGGCACTCCAGGTGGATTTCATATCTTTTTTATATCCTTTTCACTTATCATCATCTTTCTTCTTAAATTTCATCTTGGGGAAGTCTGCCATCACATGACCTTTTCGTTTTCACTCATAGAAGATTATTTCATTTGAGTTGTCATTCCATTTTATGTCTTTCATCCATTGGCATTTACTATCATAAATTCCCTTATAGTTTGAATTCCTAAATAATTTCTTATTTATGTAAAGTTTTTTGAACCTTCTACCAAGATGATTCATCTACTCATCACTATCTGAATCTGATTCTTCACTAGTGGAACTATCTATTAGAACTTGATCTTTTTCTTTATCTTTTCTATTTAAGACTGAAGTCTTGAATACAATTTACTTCTTCCTTGGTTCTTCTCCAACTTCTTGATTCACTTTATGTTCTTCTTCATACATCATAAGCTTTCCAATTAGTTCCTTCTCTAGAAGTTTGCCTATGTCGCAAGATTCTCTGATAGAAACAGAAGTTTTTCTCCATCTATCAGGTATGCATCGAAGCAGTCTCATGATTTAGTCCTTATTTTCGAGTGGTTTTCCAAGAGGACTCATGGTTTTCCCTATTTCATTGAACCTAAGATAAATTTCAGAAATAATTTCAACAGATTTCATTTTAAAATTATCATATTTAATATTATAGGTATTTAATCTCATTTCTATAATATTGGTCGTTCCCTCATGAGAAACATCTAAAGTATCCCAAATTTCATATATTGTTTTACAAGCATATATTAAATTGAATTCATCATCACCTAGAGAACAGTACAAATCATTCAATAATTTACATTTATTATTATATATAGCTTTTTTGAATCTGAGACCATGTGTCCCTAGAAGTAGTAGGAAATACATGTTGTTCTTCAATTGTATCCTAGATTTCAGGTATCATGCTCTCAAGATACATTTTCATTTTTAATTTTCAATGAGAATAGTTATTACCATTAAATAAAGGTGTCATGTTAGTAGAAGCAACCTCAACTCTAGTTTCCATAGTTACTTAGAATTTAAAGAACTAAAAAATTAGATATGACAGAAATTTTAAGATCTTTAAGATACAACTAAAATTACAGTTGAAAATAATTTCAACACTTGAAAATATAAAACTCTGATACCAAATGTTGGTCGGAGTGAAATCTCAAGAGGGGTGTTAATTGAGTTCCAATTAAAATATTCGTTAAAAACATTATGATTAAAATCCCCCAATTAAAAACACCCCAGTCAATTAACGAAGTATAAATATAAATGTTTAATTTCTCAACATGTTTCTCTAAGGTTGATTAGTCCTCAGTTGAATCAATGTAATCACTAATTCATCTTTTGAAACATGATTACTAAATTAATCATATATACACACTAACCAAAACTAACAATCAGATTAAATGTATAAATAGTTTTCTGTCATTGAAAAATATAAGGAGCGGATAAAATAAAACAGAGTGTATGAGGATTTACACAAAAATGTAAACAAGAGTTTCAATTTCGAGACGAGACCTAATCCTCTCCACTTGGTGATCACCTTCCACGAAGAAGTTTATATTAGCAATAAACTTGATACACAGCCTGTATCGGTATTTACAATAGATTTCACAAACTGTCTACGGTCCACACCCTCTATCACTATTCTTCGTGGGGAATACAAGAAACACAGACCACACACACTCTCTTCCACAGTTATACATGGGAAACAAAAATAGGTGAAGTTTGATGTGAGGATATTCAGTATCCTCCAGTTCAAGCATAGGAGATAGTGTGTTCAATATAGTGACACACTTCTTAGAAATTTAAAAGAAAGAAACAAAATAGAGCAGTTATGATGATAAAGAGTTTAGAAGGCTCTATGTGTTTGCAGTTCAACTCTTGACTCCTTGAAGTGAGAAATTTTGAAGTTCGAGTCAATCTTTGGATGTTGTCTTCAAAACAGTGTGTCACAACTCCATGTTATAGCTTTCAATGTTCTTCTTCTGATGTTGATCAAGAGTTAATGAGGCATATAAGGAAGAAGTGAGTTTGTACCAGAATGATCTTCTTGATGCTTGTGGGTTCAGAGTATTAGTGTTTGATGGTTCTCCTTTAATTTAGAACGTAAGATCTATCATACTTTTTATGACACCCTTCCATTTTGTGTGTATGTGTTTCTCTTTGTGTGTCACTCTTCTCATTTTATATTTGAGGTCTGACAATGGGAATGAGTAGATCACATGCATACTTTCTTGTACCTTGTACTGTCCATGGTATTTTCTCCTAAAATGTTTACAATCTGCATTAATTAATGTCAGAAGCATTTAATTTATCAAATATTACCCTTACAATAATATTGAGCAATTGACAGAGTATGTAATTGAGAAATT